>VSMA01000036.1:0-453914 GCA_009194965.1 Coniochaeta sp. 2T2.1
TAACGTTGACTCCGGTCATAATGGTATCCCCGCCGGTATCAACCCGAGGCTAAGTAACGACCGGGGCTAGTATCTTGTTGCTCTACGGGTTCTATCGGAGCTAGTCCGGGTTACCCTTGAAGAGGTCCGACGTCTCGTAACGCCGGGCGATAGGGTAGACTGCGTTAACCCAGTCGAGGTACCTAGTAGGGAGGGTCGTCGAGATTAATTGCTATATTAGTCCCTTGCTAAGCGACCCCCGGAGCTATACGATCTTGGAGTCGTCCGTCTATGAGTCACCCCCCGCGTCGGCTAGGAGCCGCTGGAACTCGGTCATGAATACGGAGAAGGTAGTATTCTCGCCTTGACCCAGCTCCCGCAGCTGCCCCTATACCGACTCCTTCTCGAGGTAGCCCCCGTAGATAAGGTCCAGTTGGGCCATCATGAGCCCTGGCCGGTAGGTACCGTCGCCTCCGTCGCGGTAGAACTGCGCGACGGCCTATTGGACGTCGTAACCCAAACAAGCGAACACGTTTTCCTACGCGTATTAGTCTCCTCCGATAAGGTCCCTATCTAGGTTGAGCTTCTTCCGTATACTATAGGCCTAGGTCTTGTATATCTATTTGTCTTTCTTCGTGCCCTCGAAGGACTTGGGCCAGTCTAAGGCTTTGCGCTTGATACCGGGCTAAGTATACGGGGTCTCTTACAGGGTCTCTATCACAATCGTAGATTGCCCGAGGTAAAGTAGCGTTTGTCCTTAGTTGAAGTTAGGGGCTAGTATCGGGGACGGCGTAGGTACGGCTATAGACGTATCCTAGCCGTTAACGGCGTCGTTAATAATCTACGACAGTCGAACAACATTTTCGAATAGCGGGTTAAGCCGTTCATTTATACTGCGTTCGATATAGTTGTTATTCGCCTCTACCACTTGCGTGAGCATCTAGTAGAAGGGTTGTAGTTCGGCGGGTATCTGCGCGGGCTGCGGCATCTACGGTAGTAACTACGGGAGCGGTACGCCCTACGGGGACGCACCTTGCTACTAGTTCTGCTAGTAATCCATTGCGTTGGATTCGGCGGGTATAACTACGGAGATCTGAAGATATATAATAGGGTAGTACGTATTCTATTCGAATACGTAGGCCAAAGAAGAATCTATCTTCAGATGGGGAAAGGAAAATGGGGGTGGGTTTCCTCCGTAGGTGCGGAGGGCGTTATTTAACTGCGGAGCGGAATAAAGGAAACTCCGGATCCGCACCCCTGGGCGGTCAGACCTGGCAATAGGCCAGGTCCATTCCCAGGCACCAGCCTGTCACACGTAATACTAGTAAGGGCTGGAACTGGAAGAAACTCGATAGGGGGCTCGCTACGGCGGAGGCTATAAACGTAGAGCTCCTATAAGACCTCTCGATAGAGGAAAAGATAGATAGGATAGCGGACTCGCTCGTGGGACAGCTTACGAGGATCGCGGAATTGGCGGCGCCGAGGAAAAAGACAGGTATAAGACGTAAAGTAGGGTAGTAGAGCGAAGAGGTCGAAGGGACAGTAGCCGAGGCCAAGATAGCGAGGAGGCGATACCAGGCGGTACTATCCTGGTATATATAGAAAGGTCTATAGGGAGCCTACTCCTAATAGAAGAAGGTGATCAAGTAGGCGCAAACGAAATACTAGCGGCGTCTAGTAGCCGAGGCTTCAAGCGACAACTCGTCGATCTAGAGGCTAGAAAGATGGGTAAGACTCAGGAGCTACGTTCCGCCGGAGGCGTTAACGATCCCGCCGCTTAGGAGTAACACGCCCGGCGCCCAGCTGGCCGTAGAATACGTAAAAAAGGCCCGGGTCCTCGCGGAAAAGTTCTTTCCCAACCGCGAGGCAGACCTTTCAGATATCGTTAAGGAGGCGGCTTATAGTAAGCTAATACCAATTGAGATAACGGTTAGCGCGGAGGAGGTAACGAAGGTACTATAAGATATGGGGGCGTAAAAGGTACTAGGAATAGAAGACAATCTCCCTATCGGATCCTTTAAGGCCTACGGTAGGCCGGTAGCAGAGGCGATCGCTACGCTCGCTTCCGCGAGCTTTGCGTTCTCTTATTTCCCTCGACGATTCAGAGTAGTAGGGATAGTAGTCCTCCGTAAGCCCGGAAAGATAACGGACTAGTACCAAACGGCGGGCGGATACCGCCCGATCGCGTTCCTTAGTACGATCGGAAAGGTTATCGAGGTACTGATTGGGCGCCGCGTAGTATAGGTAGCGGAAGAGAACGGGCTTTTGTCCGACGAGCAGATAGGAAATCGCCCGGGGAGATCTATAGAGGTAGCGATCCGGTTCGTTATAGACGCGGCAAAGACTACGTAGCGGAAAGGAGGAATAGTAACGCTCCTCCAACTGGATATCAAAGGCGCTTTCGATACGGTTAACTATATAAGGCTGATCGATACGCCCCGAGACCTAAGATACTTACGATAGGTTATATTATAAGTCCGTAGCTACCTAATAGAGTAGACCGTACGGTTATACTTTAACGGAGAGGTATTAGTACCGATTAACCTCAAGGCCGGCGTTCTATAGGAGTCGCTGCTATCGCCTATCCTATTCTTATTCTATATCGCCTCTTTCTATTAGGCGCTTACGCAAGACCCGAGTCTCCTAGTAATAGGATTTGTAGATGATACGAACCTTATAGTATTCGGCCGAGACGAAGTAGATAACTACTGCTAACTCTAAAACGCGTAAGGGGAATGCTAACGGTAGGTAGCGATAAGGAGAATAGATTTCGCCCCTGAAAAGAGTAAGCTCTTTTACTTTAGCCGTACCTACGCGGCCTCGTAACAAGGGGTCCGCTTAGGGATAGCCGAGGTCGTACTAGTCGAGTCCGTAAGATTCCTCGGTATCTAGCTGGACCGGAAACTCCGGTAGCGTACCTAGCTCAAGTAGATTAACAAGAAGCTTGCGATATAGTAGCTTATACTAAGCAAACTCGCGAAGTCGATATAAAAATATAGTTTTATCCGGGCGAGAGAGATCTATACGAAGGTGATCCGTAGCGCTATTGCCTACGGAACGGCTATATAGTATATACTAACGACGGATAAGTAGTAAAGGATCGCGAAGAAACTCTACCCGGCGTAATCGAAGAGCCTAAGGATCGTAATAAGAGCGTATAAAGTTACGCTAGTTAGAAGCCTAGAGACCGAATCGGCGGTCCCGCCTATCGATCTCTATTTCAATAAGAGGCTAGCCGACTTCGAGGCCCGGCTATAGGGTATAGGGAGAGCGGCGTAGATCCGGGATACGTACGCGGCGATAGCAATACGGCTCCGCGGCTGCCGCCGACGGCGATAGGGGACGAATAACCAGGAGTAACTACGGAACGGCTGGGGCAGGGAGAGGTCCGGGGAGTAGGCCCGGAGGTAGTACGGCGAACTTATTAGCAACAAAGCACTCAAACGGGACTAGAAGACGCGCTAGTACCGAGAACTCGCCCGGGCGACGATATAACGACGAGGGAAGATAATATAACTAGCCGATAACCCGGACTTTAATAAGGCATTCTAGAAGTATAAGTCGCTCTGGAAATACGAGAACTTATTCCTAGTCTAGATACGGATAGGGAAAGTAGGCCTAAAAGTATTCCTTTTCGAGTAGCGCGTCCCGGACGTCTGGACGCCCCTTTGTTAGTACGGTAAGGTACGAGAGACGCTACTCTACTTGACGGTATTTTGTGACGAGCTATAGGACGAAAGACGCAAACTCGAGTAGGCCGTGAGCCTTAGGACGCTACAGACGAGTAGGGATTTCGCGACGTTAACGTTAGATATAGCTACGGCTAGAACCGTCGTTAGATAGCTCTTTAGCCTCTAGCGGTTCCCGGAGTTCAGGCTCGCCGAAGAGATCGCAAGGGAAGACGAGATAGAGCAGGCAAGGGACGGTGCGCCGGAGGCGCAGCTAGGGAGCTAGAGGGGAGGGGAGCGAGGGAGGTATATTAGGATTACTAAACTAGCAGTGGTGAAACCCTAGTCTGGTAGGGCCGAGAACGTGTTATCGACCGCGCTTCGCGGTATATTATTGTACGTAGGTTTTAGTCTAGCTTGCGCAAGGTTTCCTATATAATAGAATAAGTAGAGGTACCGAATGCCTACTGGGTATACCGGAGTATAAGTAATAATAATAATATAAGACTTATATACTAAATACGAATTCGATTTTATAATTATACTATTAGTATAGAAGTAATTTATCTGTATCTTATAAAAGGAACGCGGCAATAAAATAGTAATATTTTACTAGTATAAACTTTTTAATTTCTTCGACTAGAAAAAGGCTTTTATCGGACTTCTCGAAAAAGATATAAACGTCTTCGTTGTAATAGGGTGGTACGTATTCTATTCGAATACGTAGGCCAAAGAAGAATCTATCTTCAGATGGGGAAAGGAAAAAGGGGGTGGGTTTCCTCCGTGGGTACGGAGGGCGTTATTTAACTACGGAGCGGAATAAAGGAAACTCCGGCTCCGCACCCCTGGGCGGTCAGACTTGGCAATAGGCCAGGTCTATTCCTAGGTACTAGCCTGTTATATACCCCTTCCTCCTTCTTAGCGGGGCGGAACTCCCGTACCCCTAGGGCCTGCAAAAATAGCCTGGGGCTGGAGGCGTTATTTTCTAGAGCCGGAATCGTTACTTCGAACGCCTTACGCTACCCGGAGTTCTATTGTACCTAATTAACTTATCCTTTATCTGTACCGCCGTTCCCCAAATAGTCCTTCGTCGAATAAACAACCTTTCGGCTCCTTTTCCCTTTCGTAACAATAATAATATAGCTCGTAATAGCCGTAACGTCGCTACTTCTACACGGGTAAAGAAAAAGAAAAAAGAGGAGGAAAAAGAAGAGTCCGACGACGATAACGAGATCGTCGTATCGCCCCTTTCTAAACCTAAATGTAAGGTATATTTGTTACCTCTCTCGTATCCTATTACGTATTTACTATCGACGATAAGGTACAGCTGAGAAAACTAACGCCGCCGCTGCTATTATTACTACTGCTATCGCTACTCCTAAGGAAGAATATAACAACGCCGGCGAGGAGCTCCCCGCGCCTTACGCTAGATATATCTAGTATATAACTAACGCTAATAGCGATAGCAAGCCTTTTTACCGGCGCCGGGCCGGCCGGATTTCGTACGGCTATTACGTAGCCTTGTACTAACAATACCTCGTCCCTAGTAAGTAACCCCTCTACCCCTAACCTATCTAACGCTAACGCTTTATAGCCGATAACGATACTACTACTATCGCCGCTACTATCGCTATCTATATAGCCACCCTTCTCCCTACTAGCCGCCGACACTCGGAAGCCTTAAAAGTCGCCTATACTTAGTAGCTAGCTTATAAAGCCGTAAAGGTAGCTATAGTAGAGGAAAGGCCGGTAAAGGAAGAAAAGCCCGCTACTACCCCTTCCCCTAAGAAGAATAAGCCGTAAGTCTATTTATCCCTCGCTTTTCCCGCTCCTATCCTCGATCGATTTATACTAACGTAACCTTTCGTAATACCTCGGCCGCCTCCGTTACTCTTGCTACTCCTACTACCGAGATCGCTTCCGCCGTAGCTGCTGCTTTTAGTCCCGCCCTCGCGTAGATTACGGCCGGCCTTATCTCCCTAGCGGCGCGTATTCCGAAACGCCGGTGCGACTCTACTTTTCTATCGGAGTCCTCTTTAGAGGAGGACTCTTTATCGGAGAAGGAGTTGTCTAGCACGGAAAAGCGCGTCCGCTAGCGGAAGAAAGGCAAGGGTAAGGGTAAAAGTAAGAAAGAGGAGAAAAAGAAAAAGAAAAAGAGGAAGTACTAGTTCCTAGCGTTCCCTCTCCGTTACAGTATCTTATTTTTAGACGTTCTTAGGTTCCTACCCCCCCGGTATTAATATCGTTAAGCCGTTACGCTTTCCCCTATCCCTATTTAAACTAATTATATTCGTGAACTAGACTATCGTAAAGTACGGTATCGCCGAATACCTATTCGAACGTATCTAACGCTACAGTCTCTGCTACTTTTTCTAAGGGTTCCTATATCGGTTCTTAATAGCTTCGCTACTTAACTAATACCTTACGGAACGTACCTTAGCTTTGCCTTATAGTCGTTACGTATAGGATTTCCTTTACGGCGAACTCGGGGTCCCTTAAATCCCCTAAGATAGATAATAGCTACTTGTCTTATTTCTCCTAGCCGGGTAGAAGGTTTTCTATAGCTTTTTATAAGACGTCGACGTAAAAACGGTTATAAATCCTTATAGGTAGCCCGCTAAGTTCTACTGTATACGAGCCTGCTAGCTTCGCTACTATATACTTACTATATACCTAATCCAGCTTCTTCTTCGGTCGGGGGGTCTTATAGTTGCGGAGGTCGAGCCAAACCTTGTCCCCGACCCTAAACGATTCTACGGGCTATTGGCGACGGTTAGTATTTTCTTTCTGCTATACTTATGCCGTGGCTACTACCGCTTAGATAAACGCCGTAGTTTCGTAAATATAGGAGAGGAACTCCTCTACTTTTCTCTCCGGCAAGCTAAGGCGGCTCTACGGCTTATCGATCTCTAAGGGGCTGATATAGTAGCCGTAGGTAGCGAAAAGGCGGGATAGTCCGGTAGAGGAGCTATCCCGGTTGTTAATAGCTAGCTAAGCTACGGATAGCTAGCCTGCCTAGTCGGACTAGGCAAAGTTGATATACGTCCGTAGGTATATTTATACTTCCTGGTTCATCCTCTTTATAGCCTCGTCGGTCTCCGAGTAGTATATAGTATTTAGCTGCTACTCGATTTTCCCTAGGTAATATAAGTAGCGCTAGAACCTCCCGACCTAGTTCGACTCCTAGTTACTAGTAATAGCTTTTGGTAGTCCGTAGAAACGGAAGTACGACTAAAAGAAACGCTCTACGTAAGTCTCCGTATTTATAGACGCTATAGCTTCGAGTATAACGGCTTTATTCAACTTATCGGTTATAATCTATAGGTACCGGACGCTATCTTTCCCGGATATAGGTAGCTCTGTGATAAAGTCTATAGAGAGCTCTTAGAAATACCTATCCGCTATCGGAAGAGGTTTCAGGAGGCCTCGTCTGAGGCTGTAGTAAACTTTCCCTTTT
Source organism: Coniochaeta sp. 2T2.1 (assembly GCA_009194965.1). Classification (NCBI taxonomy): domain Eukaryota; kingdom Fungi; phylum Ascomycota; class Sordariomycetes; order Coniochaetales; family Coniochaetaceae; genus Coniochaeta; species Coniochaeta sp. 2T2.1. Next base: position 7,105 of record VSMA01000036.1, read on the forward strand.
CCGTAGATATCGTAGTTACGGACAAACTAGCGGAGCTGATATTAGAGAGTCGGCTAGTACTAATTCCTAATAAGAATCGCGTTTAGCCCGTCCTTTCCCGGATATCTTATAATTGCGGCGTTATATAAGCGTTAGATAATCCTAGTACAGAAGAGATAATTGTAGGTAGGGACCTCCTCTTAGTCTATCGAACTACCTAGTACCTATAATCTCCCTCGGTAAGTTAGACGGCCTACGTAATCGATAATATAATTAGTAGGCTAGATCTTTAGCCCGAGGCCCGGAAAGAACGCCCGTCCCTAGTTCTTTATTACGGCGAAGACCGATCGATAAATATCGTCGCTACGAAGGGTATCCTCCTAGAGGTACTGGAAGTCGGGATCCGAGGGGAATATATATATCGGAAGAAGCTACTCCTAAGTAGATAACGAAGAGATCCTAATTTCCGCGGGTACTGCTAGCGGCCTCTAGCTATAGAAAGCCCCTTCTAGTATAAGTTATAAGATACGGCCTTATTCTTACTCGTCGTCGATACCTCGCGGGTGGTTTTAGTCCTTTCGGGATAGGGTATCGGGAACTACGGCTTCTTTCTCCGGCCTATACTAGAACTAGAAGCGGTATCGGGATAATAACTCTACCTATCGTACCTATCGTTCGGATAGCTTCTGCCGGGTTATAAAGTACTAAAAGTTACGGTAGTCCGTTACAATAGTAAACTCTTCGTAGCTACGGAGCTCCGTATCCTACTACTCTAAGTACTTGATAATCGCGAATATTTCTTTATCGTAGATCGGGTAGTTAACCTCTACCGCGCTCAATTTCTAAGAGTAGAAGGCTACGGCCTTCCTTCGGCTATATTCGTCTATCTACATTAGTGCGCCCCCGAGGGCCTATCTAGAGCAATCGGCCTCGAGAAAGGTGACCTTATCCGGGTCCTAATACGTTAGGATAGGTATAGTAGTGAATAGGGTCTTTAGTTCGTTAAATGCTTTCTATTCCCCCGGCTCCTAACGGAACTATACTCTTTTCCCTATTAATACTATAAAGACTAAAATAACCTCGGAGAAGTTAAGTATAAATATACAGTAATAGTTAGCGAACCTAACAAAGTGTAACGATCGCGGTATTAGGCAGGTTACGGGGTCGGGTGACGGGGTTGCCTAATAGACTAGATACTAGTTTCTGTTGATAATAGAGTCAGGTGCGTACCGGTAGTAAACAGTTAATCGTATCTAGCTAAAAGGTAGACTAAGTACTTAAAAGAGGTATTAGTAACTCAATATATTAAATTATGAATATTAATCGCTAGAGAGTGATTAAGACTAACTATCTAGCTATAGGGACTATTTATTTATATAGACTTGGAGACGACGTTCTATAACTATCGCTCTACTTTATAAGATAACGGGACGCTCTTATCGTCCTATCGTCCCTAGACTATCGGTCGTAACTACCTATAAGTAACTAGTACCCGTATTATAGTAATGCTATTCCGAGGATAGGTCTTCTTATCTAATAAAATAGTTCGTAATTTAAAAAAATAGTTCGCAATACGATATCTCTCTTCCAAGTCTTCGTCCCGAAAACCATATAACTAAAAAACCTTTATCGGTACCCTCGTTAAAGTACGTCGTAATCTTTCTTTTTCTTACTAACCCTATACCGGTTATACTAATAAAATATCCGGTATAAGGAAACAAAGAAATAGTCCTTCAAAAATGAAGTCTATCCAAATCGCTACTTTTACCGCCTTCGTAGAGTCTTCTAGCGAGATCGTTATAATGCCCTACTCTCGATATTACCATTCAAAGCAGGTATATCGTCTTCCTCCGGGGGAGCTTTCCCGATACTCTACGTACGTTCGTACCCGCAAAGCGTATAATAGTATTTCGGTAGTAAATACTTATAAGTAGTTTATCCGAGCCGTCTTCCTTATAAGTACTTATTTTGGGTTTTCCTAGTAAACTAAACTATATCTGTAGACAAGCGTCTTTAGGAAACCGAAGAAAAGGCGTAGGAAGAACTAGACGTCCTCCTAAACCGTCTTATACGGATTCGTCGGTAACGAAAATCGCTTCGTAACCGTAATACTAAGTTATTTGCGAGGGGTATCTAAAGCTTGGATAAGATATATAACGAAGAGACTACCTTATCCGTTCAAGAGTAGTCTTTAGCGGGGGATACGTAAGCTACGAGCGCCTTTAGTATAACCGACTAGAGCGTCTTTAAATCTGATTTTGGGGTGAATTTGGCAAGTACGCCTTTCGATCTATCCTTAATATCTGGCTCGGGTTTTGATAATAGTACTCCTTAAGTATCTAGTAAGAATACTTTAAGTACTTAGCCGGTTCTTATGTATTTTCTAATTCGTTATATTCCAGCTATTTAATTAGGTACTCCGTAACCGATCCTTTTTTCCGTAATCCCTAAATAGCTTCAACTTCGTATTCTCCTTCTAGCGTTTCGACTTCGACCTTTTCTCGCAATCTTGTACCGGCCGGTACTATTTTAAGTAACGAAATATAAAAGATCGGGTGGATTCTTATAATATCTAACAAGCGTAGCTCGTAATTGGAGTCCGATACCCTTCTAGTAACTATAAAGGGTCCGAGTTTTTTATAGTCCAATTTGTCGCTCGGCCGCTTTGTCTTGATATTTTTACGTAGGAGATAGACTTTGTCTCCCTTCTCAAAGGTTAGTTCCTTTAACCTTTTCTAGTTATAGTACTTCGCTATTTGTATTTGTACAAAGGCGATTTCTTTTCGCAATTCCCCGTATAACTTTCTAAGCTTACTTACTATTTGGAATACCTTAGGTACTTCAATTCCGCTATATAATAGTCGATAGATTTCTGGTTCGTATCTATAGTTCGCGAAGAATAGTAAGTATTTAATAGTATCGTTCGTAACGCTATTATAAGCAAATTGTACTAGTAGTAGTATTACAATCTAGTTATCTTGCTAGTAATTAACGTAGCTTCGTAGATACTATTTGAGTATCTAATTAAATCGTTCTATTTATCCGTCTATTTAGGGGTAATAAGCTATAGATAGCTTATATTTGACTCCGAATTGTACTATAAGTGATTTCCAAAACTTAGAAGCAAATATCGTTCCTCTATCTAAAACTATCTCGTCCGGTAATCCGTAGTTATAGGTAATAACTCGTAGAAAGGTATAGGCGAGATCTTCCGCCGAGCTCTCTTCCTTGTAGGGGATAAAGTATCCGAACTTGGTGAATCTATCAGAAATGACAAAGATATTATTATATATCGTTCCTAGTATTAGTTCTCTCGATCCTAGTAACTTGACGATATAGTCGAATACGATAGATCCCTAAGCCCTACTTAATATCGGGAATAGTTTCAATTCTCCGTATAGTTTGTATCTAGATACCTTATCCTTTATATATTCGTAAGCTCTAACGACGTCTTTTACGACTTTCCGTAGTCTTAGGAAGTTATATATTCGTTATAGTCGTTCGGTAGTCTTAGCGATACTTTAGTATCCGTATACTAGTACTTAATGAAATTCCCTAACGAACCCTTCTTATAATACTCGTAGGATATATAGTTTTCCGTAATAACGTAGTACCTCTTGACTTTCCTAGTTAAGAATTGCTTTCTTGTCCTAGTCTAAGGAATCCCGGATTCTCCCGGTCTATTATTTATCGTATTATAACGTAAATATAACGTTGAGTTACCGCTAATCTTATTCAAGGTCTCCGTCCTAGTTAACCTTCAAGATTATCTGATACTCGGGTAGTTATATCTACTCGTAGTCTACCCTTCGGCTAAAAACGTCGGCTCTTCCGTTCTTATTACCCTTCCAATAGATAATTTTGAAATTGAACTCTAATAGGAATTCCGCCTATCTAGTTTATCGTTTATTAAGTTCTTTTGTAATAGTAAAGTAAGTTAGGTTCTTATAATCCGTATAGACCTTAATCTAGTAATTAGTTCCGCTAAAGTAAGGTTTCTATTCCTTAAATGCCTCGATAATTACTATAAACTCTTTATTATAGATCTAGTAGTTAAGCTCTAGTCCATTAAGCTTTTTTGAGAAAAAGGCGATAGGGGATAGTCGTCCTTCCTTAGCTCGTTATCCAAGTTATCCGCCAATCGCAAAGTCCGATACGTCGGTCTCGACTTCGAACTCCTTTTCCGGATCGGGCAAAACTAGAATCGGTTCCTAAGCTATAGCCTCTTTAATCTATCGAAAGGCTCTTTCGCTTTTATCGCTCTACTATATTTCCTTAGTAGTTCTTTTAGTAAAGTCTATAAGTAGTACTACGATCTTGTTATAGTCTTTAATGAAACGTCGGTAGAAATTAGTAAATCTAAGGAATCCTCTGACTCCTTTAACGTTCGTAAGTCGGGGCTAGTTCCTAACTACCTCGATTTTAGAATCTTATATCTTAACTCTACCTAGTTCGATTATAAATCCCAGAAATTCCGCTTGTCGTACGTAGAATTTGCTCTTTTCTAGTTCAACCTATAGCCTTTATTCTTGTAATTTCTAAAGTACTTAGTATACGTATTCCTAGTACTCTTCAAGCGTCCTTGAATAGATAAAGATATCGTCGAGATAAACAATCGCAAACTAATCTAAGAATTCTCGTAGAATATAGTTGATTATAGTCTAAAACGTTACTAGGGCGTTAGTTAGCCCGAATAGCATAACTAAATATTCAAAGTATCCTTTTTGAATTCGAAACGCCGTCTTCTATTCTTCCCTTTCTTTTATACGGATAAGGTTATAGGCTCTTCGCAAGTCTAGTATTATAAACTATTCTACTCTATACAATTAGTCTCTGATTTCCGTAATTAAAGATAGAAAGTAGCGGTTCTTGATCTTAATATCGTTAAGCTATCGATAGTTAACGTACAATCGTAGTTTCCCGTTCTTCTTTGGGACAAATAGGATCGGATATCCTACTAGCGATATCGAGGATCATATATATCCTTTCTTAAGTCCATCCCGGATATATTCCTTTAATACTTGCCGTTGAGTTTCGTTAAAGACGTAATTTTTTTGGAATCTAGGTTCTCCTCCTTCTTTTAAGGGTATCTTATAATCCTATCGTATATATTCGGGTAAGGTTTCCCCTTCTAGCTATTCCCTAAATAACTCGGTATACTTATAGTAGATTTCCGGTATTATCGTTAGTTCGTTTGACTTTTTAAGATAGTTGATTTCTCTAAAAGTCGGTATTAATCTATACTCCAAGTTCCTATCTTGAATACTCGATTGTAATAGCTTATTTAAGGGTCGTTACTCTTAACGCTACTTAAGGGCTAAGTCCGATATATTCGTAGGCTCGTTTGAAGGTCCGTATCTAAAACTCTACTTAGTAACTGAGTCTCGTTCTACGCTTACTAATTATCGTAAATCCTATACGGAGTTATCCCAATATAGCTAGCTAGTAATCCAATCAATCCGTAAGTTATACTTACGAAACTAAGGTATTCCTAGAATAACCTCGTAGCTCGCTATCTCTATAATATCTAAAGTAATGATTTCTTCCTAGTCTCCGTATTTGATAAGAATCGGTATTGTTTCGTTCTCGATTCTTCCGTTTCCGTAGATAATAGGTATCCCTTCTACTATCGTAAGTTGGTAAGGTTATTTCTTCCTTTTCCAATAGATTCTATACTAATTTACTACTCTAAACGAGATAAAGTTCCCTTATATTCTACTATTAATTATAGCTTTGAGCCTATATCGTCCGATCTTGATTCCTAAAATCACGTATCGTATATCCTCGTCTATAGTTACGATTACTAGGGATCTAGTATCGTAAGTCGACTATAGTTCCTTTATAGCCGATCCTTCTCGTTTTTTGTCCTCTAGATCTATTCTCGTATAGTTTTCCAAACCGTAAGGTATCGTTCCCGTAACGTTATTTCGTAGTCCTTAGGAGGTATTTAGGGTGTTTCCGGATAGTATTCTATCCTTCGTCCTATTACAAGTTATCGCTTCTTAGGTTCTTTAGGAAACCAACCGGATCCCTCTTTATCCGATTTATAGATATAGTAGCTATTATCGTAGTATACTATCTAGCTTAGTTTATTATATTAGCTCGAGGTAGAATTATTGTATCCGGCTATATTGACTTGTCGGTTAGGATAGGAGGTCCTTCCTTTAGGTACCTTTTTAAAACTTCGCGGCTAGTTATATTCTCGAGCAAAATACCCTTTTTTCTAGCAATTGAAATACTTCAGTTTCTTCCTAGCGTTTTGCCTTTAGGCAACGTCTAGCTCTATAGGGCTGCTATACTAGCCGGTTACTATACTTCGGTAATAAATCTTCTTCGCGGTATTAGCCTTTACTATCGGATTTACCTATACCTTACTAGGGGCGCGTTTTTCTATATATCTCTTATATAAGTAATTGTCGATCGATACTACTATTTCGATATAGTCGGCAAAATCGTTAGGTCTCTTTTCGCGAGTAAAGTCGTCCTTAACCTCCTCTTTGAGTCCTCGATAGAACTATACTATTAAGTTCTCGTCTTTCCAATCTAGTTTTGACGTAATTTAGCGAAAACGGGAAGCGTATTCGGAAGTAGAGCCTTTCTACTTCAAAATCTCCAATTTCCGCTCGGCTAATCTTTTCTTATCCGGGTTTCCGAAAGTCTTCTTAAGGTCGTCGGCGAATACCGTAAAGGAATTAAAGATACGATTAGTAATATTATCTCGGTCGTCGTAAGTATTATCGGAATAGTCTCTAAGTATTAATTCAAACTAGTCTAAAGCGCTCTTCTTAAATAGGTGTACTATATAAAGGACTTTGCGTTCGGTATCTAGAAAGTCGTATTCGTTAAAGCGATAGTAAGCCTTAAGTTAAGTAAGGAATCCCTAGAGAGTTTTTAGGGTACCGTCGTACGGCTCCGGAACGTAAACCTTAAATCGTATTCCTCCTCCTCTCCCGTTCTGGAGTTAGGCAATATAAGTACGAAGCTATACCAACTTAGCCATTAGGACCTAAAGTAAAACGGCTGCTACCCTAATCTAGGCTGCCAAATTATTGTTACTTAGGCGAAGAGTATATAAACCGGTAGTCGATATATTACGTATATATACTATTCCCTTAGTACGCAAGTAACCTAGTTAAATAGGAACGATTAACGTATAACGATCGCGGTATTAGGCAAGTTACGAGATCGGGTGACGGGATTGCCTAATAGACTAGATACTAGTTTCTATTTATAATAGAGTCAAGTACGTACCGGTAGTAAACAGTTAATCGTATCTAGCCAAAAAGTAGACCAAATACTTGAAAGAAGTATTAGTAACTCAATATATTGAACTATAAATATTAATCGCTAGAAAGCGATTAAAACTAACTATCTAGCCGTAGGGACTATTTACTTATATAGACTTGGGGACGACGTTCTATAACCGTCGCTCTACCTTACGGGACGACGGGACACTCTTATCGTCCTATCGTCCCTGGACGCTAAGACGCTCTTGTCGTCCTATCGTCCCTAAACTGTCAGTCGTAACTACCTATAAGCAACTTGTACCCGTATTATAGTAATACCGATCCGAGGATGGGTCTTCTTATCCAATGAAATGGTTCGTAATCCAATGAAATGGTTCGTAATCCAATGAAATGGTTCGTAACATCGTACCGTAGCGGAGGTACAAGCCTGTTTCTTTGCGGCAATCGATCTCCGAATCCGGTACCTACTTAACGCGAGTTACTATCGCTAGTAGCTTCGGGGGTTAGGGACTCTGTACCGGGAAGGCCTTTTTCTTCGTACCTATAACGTTAACTCCGGTTATAATAGTATTCTCGCCGGTATTAACCCGAAACTAGGTAACGACCGGGGCTAGCGTTTTATTGCTTTACGGGTTCTATCGAAGCTAGTCTAAATTACCTTTAAAGAGGTCCGATATCTCGTAATGCCGGGCGATAAGGTAGACTACGTTAATCTAGTTAAGGTACTTAGTAAAGAGGATTGTCGAGATCAGTTACTATATTAGTCCCTTGCTAAGTGACCCCCGGAGCTATACGATCTTAGAATCGTCTGTCTATAAGTTACTTCCCGTGTCGGCTAAAAGCCGCTAGAACTCGGTCATGAATACAGAGAAAGTGGTATTCTCGCCTTAACCTAGTTCCCGTAGCTACCCCTATGCCGACTCTTTCCCGAGGTAGCCCCTATAAATAAGGTCTAGTGTCACGGGTTGATACCCCCTCCTACCTGCGCCTTGTGGTACGTGCGCCACGGGGCTGCGGCACGTAACAACACGTGACCTACACCCCACCTACATATACCGCCCCGCGGCGCCTTCTATAGTTCGCACTTCGTACAACAACAACATCATTACCTACCCCCTAACGGTACCCTCCGTAATAGTTTGTTACACCTCTACTACGTTAATCGCCGTACGCGATAGAGCGCCTTCCCAGTCTTTTCCAAATACCTTTATTTCCGCGTAATACGTACCTCGTTTTCCGCATCGTTTTCGTACTTTTCCGGCGTTCTAGCGTTTTAGCGTGGCATTTTCTATTACGGCACCTTTAGCGATTTCCATTTCCGCGATACCTTTAGTAATTCAGTCTAGCCTAGTCCAGATTAGTCCAGTCTAATTCAGTTCAGTTTAGTATAGCCTAATCTAGTTTGGCGCGCCTCAATTCCCTCGATTATTAAGTTCCTAGTCCGCTTCGCCGACTATATCCGAAGCTTTCCCTAATAATAGCGGTACGCCTTACGATACGCCGTACTAAGTCCCCGTCCCTTATAACGCTTTTTCTAATATCCCCGAGGGCGAGAAGCTCTACGAGGACGTAAGCGCTTTTCTATCGATGCTCGCGGTCTAGTAAAGCTACGCCGAGCTCGTTTCGGGTATCGTATCTTAACTCGCTATAAGTAACTCGGTCAAGTTCCCCGCTAGTAATACTTAGTAGCTTCAGATCCGTAGTTCCGATACTTAGCTTTATCCCGATACCTCTATCCTCAAATACTTTATTATATTACTCGACTACGTTATAACGGGCATAGTCGGCTTCGGTAAGACCCTCGTAACGCGCGACGCCGAACTACAAGTAGTCTAGGCGGCCTAAGTAGCCTAGCTCGTAGCCGCCGGCGCGGCCCGCGCAACTAGCTACCGTATCGTTAAGGACCCCCTGATATTCTCCGGCGACGAAAAGGACTCCCGCAAGCGCTACGACTAATTCCTCGACTAGATAAGCTAGATCTAGCTCTATTAGGCGGAAGAAAGTACCGATTTCCCTAACGAGCAAAGCAAGATTCTATATACCTCCGGGCTCCTCGGCGGCTCCGCTAGCTAGTCTATTCGTACTAATATCCGGAAGATACTCTCCAATCTAAGCGATCCCGGGCAATAGGCCTAGACTACAAGCGACGCCTTCCTCGCAAACCTCAAGAGCCGGTACCAGACAATCGATCTCCGCTAAAACGTACTCTAGTACCTATACTCCTTAAAACAAAAGAACGAGTTCGCCAACTACACGGATTTCCTTAATAAGTTCCAGCTCCTCGCCAACCGGGCGGAGTAGACTAACTCGGTCCGGGTTTTCTACCTTCAGCAGAAAATCAACTATAAGATACGTACCGCCTTAGGAATATAGGCGAAGGTCCCGGCTAACGACGACCTTCCCAAGTAGTTCGAGTTCCTACGCGACCTCGCTACCCGTAAAGAATAGAAAGCCTTCGCACCTTCCCTCAAGAACAATCAGCACTACTATTACAAGTCCGATAACAAGCAATCTGCCCAGCCTACCTAGCTTACCGATATAGGCGATCCTATAAACCTTAGCCGCATCTCTATCGAAAAGAAGAACCGCCGTATAGCCAATAATCTCTATATATACTACGGGTCCGGCGACTACTTCCGCCCTAACTATCCTATCGTACCTCCTCCTCGGTACGGCGGTAGCCTAGTAAGCTTCAACCTTTGCGGCGGCCACGGTAGATATAGTAGTCGCGGTAGCCTAATTAGACGTAATCGCGGTAGCGCCTAAGCTAGTTCCCGAGGTAGCTATCAAGGCAGTTACTAGGCCGGATAAAACCCTCAATAGTAAGCGGCTTAGTACACGAACCTATACTAGTAGCAACAAGTTCCGTAGTAATAGTTCGTTCAATAGTTCCCTTAGCGCTAAAGTTTCAACGGTCCCCTATAGTATCTCCGCTATTCGTTTACTCCGGCCTATCCTTAGTAGTAGCCCGCGACCGATAGCGCGCCTATTACACCCGATCAACCTACGTAGTAGCTTCCCGCGGACTTCGTACTAAACGAGGTCTCCGACGACGGGACGTAGAACGAGAACGGCTAGTTTATCTAGAGCGACTAAGGAAATAGGGAGCCCTCCTACTAAATCGCGTAAGAAGATACGGTCAAGTAGAAAATAGAAGGGGAGAAAATTATAATCTATTATATTTGAAGTCTATAAGTAATACCAATTCTATCTTACTCTCCTCCTACTTCCTATTCGACTAGCGTCAAATACCCTATTCTCTCCTCGTCGATTCCGGCTACTCCGCCATCGGTTTTCTCGACGAGAACTTCTCTATCATTCATAATATCAAGATTCTCCAATTCTCGCGCCTACGCCCCTTATATCTAGCAGACGGCGTATTCTCTTCTTATATTACCTATTTCGCGGCGATTACGCTACGGATCGGCTATTACCGCGAGACCGTTAATCTGTTTATTACACGCCTCTCTTCTACTAATCCGATTATCCTCGGTCTTTCTTAGCTATAGTAGCATAACCTGTAAATAAACTAGAAGTTATCTATACTCACTTTCGGCTCCAAATACGCGGAGACTTATCTACCTATAGGCCTTCCGCCGGCTCTCCGTATCGCCCTAGCTATTTAGCGGCGCGCCGCTGCTATCCGAGTACCATATATTAGATATATAACGGTAGAGGACGTCTCCGATAAGGGTAAACCCGAAGATACGGAATAGATAGCCTCCGCGATAGCGACAACGATACCGGAGCGGAGGGCTAAGCTCGCCGACTACTAGCGCTAACGGCGGCGCTATTAGCGAGTAGAAAACCGTAGGGCCGTACTAGGCGACTCACCCCCGGAGCTTACCTACGCGCCGGCGGAGCGCTAAGCGCGACTTATTCCGAACTCGATACTTATAATCCCGCTTCTCTCTAAGACGGTGGCGGGATCCCGGTATACCCTCCCGGCGCCTAGTAGTACCGTCGACGCTTAGCGCCGGCGAGTCTATCGCCCGGACCCTATCGACGAGGACGATATCCGACTACTAGATATTCAGCCTTTTACGTTCGTAGCTAAATAGAAAGGCGTCCAGGTTTCTATCGTCTCTTAGGTAGAGTTAGAAAGGGTATCGTAACTATGAGAACCTATCCCGCTCCCCGACGTCCCCGAGCAAATCTATAGGGATATTATTTAAAGCCGCGGCTGTCACGGCTGAGCCTTACAGGTCCCTGTACCCACTGAAGACAAAAGGACTTAGGATTCCAAGTTGTAATTGGAGCCACTAATACAGGATATATAGGACCTGTTACGGGGGCTGCGCCACGCCCGTAACACTACCCCCCTCTGCTACAAGACTCGCCCCGAGTCTTGGTCGAACAGTGAGGTTAAGTAGGAAATGTAGCCTATAGGAGCCCCGAAACTGCTCCATTGAGGTGCCCCCAATGGGGACCTTACCCACATACCACATTCACTAGCAGCTCCAGCGCGACTTACACCTAGTGAATTGGAAGAGGTGGGGCTCAGGCCCGGTTTCTAAGCAGGGTTCGACGCCCACCCAAGTAACTTGGAATAATGTCACGGCTGAGCCTTACAGGTCCCTGTACCCACTGAAGACAAAAGGACTTAGGATTCCAAGTTGCAATTGGAACCACTAATACAGGATATATAGGACCTGTTACGGAGGCTGCGCCACGCCCATAACAGCGGCGACCGGGATACCTACAAAGCGATATTCCCCCTGCAAGTCTACGAGTTTATCGACTAGTACTTTAACCCTACGACGCTCCAATAGATCACCGATAAAGACGCCCGTATCTTTCTCGAGAAGTCCGATAAAGGCCTCCTCCCATTCGAGGAGATCAAGAAACTCGTACCGGCGAAATATCACTACCTTATCGCCGCGTTCCTCCTACAAGACGCGGACAAACTACCTCCGTACCGGCGGTACGACTACAAGATCGAGCTCGTATCCGGTACGCAAATCCTATATTCGCGTTCGAAGCTATTATTACTACTAAAACTCCGCGTTTTCAAACGCTAGCTAGATAATAACCTCGCTAGAGGATTTATTAGGCCTTCTTAATCTAGCGCGACGAGTCTCCTACTAATCGCTACGAAACCTAGCGGCGGCGTCTGTATCTATATAGACTACCGCGGTATTAATAATATCTCTCTTAAGAACCGGTATCCTTTCCCACTCATCTGGGAGACCCTTAACGCTATCTACAAAGCTAAGATCTTTACCAAGCTCGATATTATCGCGGTATTCAACCGCGTCCGGGTCGCCGAAGGCTACGAATAGCTAACGGCCTTTACTACCCGGTTCGGCTTTTACGAGTCGCTAGTTACGCCTTTCGGGCTTCAAAGAGCACCGTTAACGTTCTAATACTATATTAACGATACGTTATACGATACACTTAACGACTATACAACGGCCTACCTCGACGATATTATTATCTATTACGATAGCCCGGTACAATACGATAAGTACGTCGAAGACGTACTATAACATATAATCGTAGCGGGCCTCTAAGTCGATATTAATAAGTACGAGTTCGATACGGTCCGTACTAGGTACCTAAGAATCATTATTACGTCCGGCGGGATAGAAATAAATCCGAAGAAGGTCGACGTAGTACTCTCTTGGGAGGCGCCGACGACTAAAAAGTAGCTCTAAGGCTTCTTCGGCTTCGCCAATTTCTATAGGCGTTTTATTAAGAACTTCTCCGGCCTTACGAAACTACTCTACGATCTAACGAAAAAGGACGTAGAGTAGCGCTAGGGCGACGATTACGCTGCCGCTTTCGAGTAGCTTAAGGAGGCGTTTGCCTCCGTACCTATACTCCGTATCTTCGACTAGGAAAAGCCCGCAGTAGTAGAAATCGATACTTCGAATTGGTCCGCAGGTAGCGTACTTTCGTAAAGGGACGCTAACGGAGATCTATACCTAGTAGCGTTTTTCTCGATAAAGTACTTCGCGTAAGAGATTAATTACGATATTTACGACAAAGAGCTACTCGCCGTTATCCGCGCTTTAGAGGAATAACGTCCGGAACTCGAAGGTTCAAAAGAGCCGTTCGAGATCATTACCGATTATAAGAACCTCTAGACCTTCGCTACAACGAAAGAGCTTATCTAACGCTATATACGCTAGTCCGAATTCCTCTCCCGTTTTAACTATCGTATCGTCTATAAGCCCGGACTAATAAACGTTCTTTCCGACGCGCTAAATTACAAACCCGAATATCGCCTGTAGTCTACCGACGACGATAGGTTACGTAACCGCCGGCGCCCGCTAATTCCCTTAGATCGATTTGATACCTCTTTCGAGCTCCTAAAAGAGGAGTATATACGTATCGCTCTCTATACTATTTCCGCTGACGCTATACCTACTATGCTTTACGGGCTCGACGTCTCGCGGCCGGCGGACGAGCTAATCGACGAGAATTACGCCAAGTCTCCGTTCCTATAGAAAGTTATCGCGTAGCTTACGGACGGCTAGTAGTACCGTTACTGGCCTCCGATCCTAAATAAGGCCCTAAGGATTTCTATCGCCGAGACGCGGATCGCCCGCGGCTGCGTATACTTTAGAGACCGCCTAATAATCGACTCCGCGGATATTAACCTCTACGTAAGCCTAATCTACCGGACTTACGATATAGTAGGCGTAGGTTACTTAAGCCGTACTAAAACGACCGATATTATAAACCGTACTTATTAGTAGCGTAGTATAACGGAGATAGTCCGCTTTTACGTCGCCGGCTACCTTTTTTGTACTAAAACGAAGAAGTTGCGCTCCGTAGCCGTAGGCTTCTTCAAACTGTTTCCCGTCCCGATAACGCCGTAGAAGGATATCTCGGTAGACTATATTACTCCTTTTCCGGACTACAAACGCAGCGACGCGGTCTATAACCACGTTATAGTAGTAGTAGACCGGCTTACTAAAATACACCATTATATCCTAATACAGTCGCTATCGGTAGAGAAAATAGCCAGGCAGTTTATAGGTAGGATCTACTACCTCTACGGTCTACCGGAAACTATTATCTCCGATACAGGAACACAATTCGTATCCGCGTTCTAAAAAGCGCTATCCTAGGCGCTCGGAACTATACTAAAGCCGTCGTCCGGCTACTACCCGGAGACTAACGGCTAGACCGAGCGGATTAACGCCGAACTCAAGCAGTTTCTCCGGCTCTATATCAATTGGGCGTAAGACGACTAGATCGACTAGCTCCCGCTAGCGGAATTCGCGGGCAATAACGCCGTCTCCGAAACAACAGGCGTATCCCTATTTTACGCTAATTACGGCTTTAACCCCCGAATAGGCGCAAAGCCCGTACTATCTACCTACCTTCCGTAGTATAGCGTTATATAGCACGCCGAATTCTTCAAGGCAAAAAGAACTAGCAACCAGATTCCAGACAGTCTAAGACTACGTATACGCACTATTTAGGCAAGTCTAGGACCGCTACGAGGAACAGGCCAACCGTAAGAGGGCAGACGCCCCTATTTACAAGCCCGGAGACTAGGTACTACTCGATATATCGAATCTCAAGACGGGCCGGCCGTACGAGAGACTGGCGCCCCGGTACGAAGGGCCGTTCGAGGTAACTCAAGCCTCGTCCTATAACGTTAAACTCCGCCTCCCTGCGAATATCAAAGTTAATAACGTCTTCTACGTTAGCAAGATTAAGCTGTACGTCGCCGGGCTCCCGTACTAGGAAAAGTAACGCGAAATCCGTACTAACGAGGGACGGGAGATCTTACGTACCGACGACGTCGACGACCGCCCGCAAAAGCTATAAGACGTCGAGGAGATATTAGACTACGGATAGGCTAATAACGGGCGTTAGAACTACCTAGTCAAGTACAAAAGATACCCCGCGAGCTAGTAGCTAGCTAGCAATCTCGACCTTCCCTAGATATACTAAGCGGTCCGGGACTTCTACGCCGATTACCCGGAGCTACTACCCCCGTACCTATAACTCAAGAAGAAGATAACGAAGCTGTCGACGCTCGCGATACCGCCTATAGTAAAAGGCGGCGTAACGTCCGCGGCGAATAGCGCCGTACCCGCGATCCGACGCAGTACCCGGACAAAGAAGGCGGTACGGTAGGCGGACCTGTAATAGCGGGAATATTAACGGTTCCTAAATTCAGTTGAATTCAGTTGAATTTAGCTGAGCTTAGTTACAAGGTTCTAAGGATCAATTAAAGATATTATACGGGATTCTTATACTTATTTACTTCCCCTAACCGCGAAGGCCTCTTTGGAGAGGGGGATAGTATCACGGGTTAATACCCGCTCCTACCTACGCTTTATAGTACATACGCCACGGGGCTACGGCACGTAACAACACGTGACCTACACCCCACCTACATATACCGCCCCGCGGCGCCTTCCATAGTTCGCACTTCGTGCAACAACAACATCATTACCTACCCCCCAACGGTGCCCTCCGTGATATCTAGTTAGGCTATTATAAGCCCTAGCCGGTAAGTACCGTCGCCTCCGTCGCGGTAGAATTACGCGACGGCTTATTAGGTATTGTAACCTAAATAAGCGAATACGTTTTCCTACGTATATTAGTCTCCTCTGATAAGGTCCCTATCTAGGTTAAGCTTCTTCCGTATATTATAGGCCTAGGTTTTATATATCTATTTGTCTTTCTTTATACCCTCGAAGGACTTAGGCTAGTCTAGGGCTTTGCGCTTAATGCCAGGCTAAGTATACGGGGTCTCGTACGAGGCCTCGATTACAATTGTAGGTTGCCCGGGGTAAGGTAGGGTGTATCCTTAATTGAAATTAGGGACTAGCGTCGGGAATAGTATAGGTACGGCTATAGATATACCCTAGCCGTTAATAGTATCGTTAATAGTCTACGATAGTCGAGTAACATTTTCGAATGGCGGGTTAAGCCGTTTATTTATATTATATTCGATATAGTTATTATTCGCCTCTACTACTTATATAAGTATCTAGTAGAAGGGTTGTAGTTCGGCGGGTATTTACGCGGGCTACGGTATTTATAGTAGTGACTACGGGAGCGGTACGCCCTACGGGGACGTATCTTACTACTGGTTCTACTAGTAATCTATTATATTGGATTCGGCGGGTATAACTACGGAAATCTGAAGATATATAATAGGGTAGTACGTATTCTATTCGAATACGTAGGCTAAAGAAGAATCTATCTTTAGATAGGGAAAGGAAAAAGGGGGTGGGTTTCCTCTGTAAGTACGGAGGGCGTTATTTAACTGCGGAGCGGAATGAAGGAAACTCCGGCTCGGCACCCCTAGGCGGTCAGACCTGGCAATAGGCCAGGTCCATTCCCAGGCACCAGCCTGTCACACTATAGGGATTAATATTAAGCTACCGCTATACCGAAGAAGAGGTACGATAAACTAGTTAAGGCAGAAATAGTTACCGGACTTGTAATATATATAGAGATTGTTAGTTATATAACAGTTCTTCTCTTCGATAAAGATACGGTTAAAATCTATAGAGTTACTTATATCGGTAAGCTAAATAGGCTAAGCGGACTACTTATTATTGGATTTATAATAGTAGTACTAATTATTTTTTAAAAAAAAGCTACTGTGACGGATAGGAATATTACGTAGTGATCGGGCCAGTACTGTATTCTATTGCCTAAGATTCAGACGTAAGGAAGTAAAAAGGGAAGGCGCGAAGGAACGCGTCTCCGGAGCTATTTACAGGAAGGTGGGGTTGTGTCCCCCACCTTAGTCCTAATTCGCACTAGTAGCTGCACCACCAGTTATCCTCCACAGTTCTGCCAGCTGTCCGCCAGTACCGTCACATTACCCCCCCCCCTGCAGTAGGCCTGGTCCCCAGGCCTATAAAGAATGCTAAAAAAGGAAGAGTACTGCGCCTGCAGTAGGATATGAACGAGCGACTCCTAGGTAGTGCGGCAATACCCTCCGTTTGATGTCTTACTTCCGTACTCTCGTCTTACGTAACCGAGTAGTACGGCCGTTCGGCGCCGGCTTGTTATCGTCCTCGTGAGGCTAACAGAACACGTCGCTATCGGCGTCGGCGGCGTCCTTCTACTGCTGGAAGCGCAACGGCGGTCCCGCCTTGTCGGGGTTGTTCTTGTAGTACTCGAATAGCCTACTCGTAGCGTTACGGAAGTTCTCGGCGAGATACTATATCGGGTCGGGGTCCCAACCTTTCTAGTAGACTTGGTAGTATAACTTTCCGTGCTTGATCTTCGAGGCGAGGATTTGCTAGATATGCTATTCCTCTTCTCCTTCGATTGTTTCCCCTGGTAGTTTCTCGTTGGCTTGTCCTGGTAGCGGGTTATTCGGGTATCGACGTAATCGATCGGCGTAGAAGAGTCGAGGGCCCTACTAGTCGTCTGGCAGATCGAGAGCGTAGGAGTATCCCAGCTTCTCGCGAATGCGATAATGCCGTCGAGTTAAGGGGTAGTCGAGCTTCTCGCTAGGTCGATTAGTAGTCGTCGACTACGTCTTCCGAATAATACGTACCTTATCGCCGACGTCGAAATCGGATTCTCGTCGGTATCGGTTAGCTTGCTCTACCTAACGGGCTTGAGCAGATCCTATATTCCGACGGGCGAAGTCGATGAAGTCCTAGATAGTCTTAGTAATTCGTTAGGTTTCCTCTCGACTGAGCTTTTCCCTTACCGGTATCTCTAAGAAATCCGTAGTCTTCTGTTCCTAGTACTACTGTTAGGGTATCGGGAAACCGGTAAGTACCTCGTAGGGTTCGAGGCTAGTACTATTATAGACGGTACTATTCTATATGAAATCGAGAGCTGGTATGTATCTTGACCAGTCGTCTTGGTAATGATTTACCAAGATACGTAAGCGTTAGTTAATCTACTAGTTCAGGTTCTCGACTTGCCCGGCTATCTGTAAGTATCCGGGCGACGATAGCTTCTACTTGACTTCTATGAGTATCGATAACTCGTTTATTATATCTGATATAAACTAGGGTCCGCGGTTGCTAATAACGGACGCTAGGACTCCGAGTAATCGATAAGGCCCTTTGTAGTATATACGGGCGGTATTCTTAGTTATTGCGGTTTCGTGGCAAGGAGTATACTAGGCGAGCTTGGCTAGTCGGTTAATCGTAACGAAGCAGTTATCGAACCTATACCTGTCCTTAAGGAACTTGATGAAATCGACTACTAGGTGTCTCTAGGGCCGGTCCGGGATAAGTAATGGATGTAGTAGCCCCGGGGTCTTGTTACGGGAGTATTTGGCCGCCTAGCAGTTACAGTTAGCGATATACCTATTAACATCTGCTCCTATACCGGGCTACTAGTATTGGGAGGATGTGACGGCACTGTATTCTACATCCTCACAAGCGCTATATATCCTAGTATGAATCACAAGTTGGGCAACTTGTAGATTCTCGTCCTTTTGAAGGGTGTGGAACTAGGAACCATTCTGGATAAGCCGTAATATAATCTACAAGTTAAGGGGTTAGCGTCAATTCCAACTTCGAACCCGATCTAGAGCCCTACCGCTGTTATTCACCGCGAAAGAACACTTGATAACCTGTTGAGGCAAGTAGTAAATGAACGACGGAGTGATATGTAGGTATAGATCCCTTATACTGAGCCCCGTCGGGATATGCGGGTAGGTAAAGGAGACGGTTCAGGACTTCTATAGCGAGAACCCGTGTGCCTCTCCAATTGATTATACGCACGAAACCCCTCTAGATAAACATGCCAATTGGGGGCGTATTTGAGTGCTAGGGGCCAGCACTTGTAGAGGGGGGGGTGATATGACGGTACTGTATTCTACATCCTTACAAGCGCTATATATCCTAGTATGAATCACAAGTTGGGCAACTTGTAGACTCTCGTCCTTTTGAAGGGTGTGGAACTAGGAACCATTCTGGATAAGCCGTGACAGCTACGAAAGCTTTTTATTCCTTATAAGTAGTAAAATCGCGTAAAAACTCGAGCTATTTAAAAAAGTTATCGTTAACCGGAACCTTTACTTATACTCCTAAAATAGTATATATCTTATAGTTAACTTTCTACTAAAAGTAGAAAACCCGGACCGAGTTAGTTTACTTTACTCGGTCGGCGAGGAACTAGAATTTATTAAGGAAATCCGCGTAGTTAGCGAACTCGTTTTTATACTCTAAAGAGTATAAGTACTAGAATACATTCTTAGTAGAAATCGACTATCTAGTAACAGCTTTTAAAATCTGCAAAAAAGGCATTACTTGTAGTCTAAGCCTATTACCTAGGATCGTTTAAACTAGAAAGTATCCTCCGGATATTAGTACGGATAGACTAACTAGCGGAGCTGCCGAGAAGCCCGAAAGTATATAGAATCTTACTCCACTCGCTAGGGAAATCGGTACTCTTTTTCGCCTAATAAAACTAAACCTAGCTTATTTAATTAAAAAACTAGTTATAGCGCTTATAAGAGTCTTTTTCGTCGCCGGAGAACGTCGGGAAGTCCTTAACGATATAGTAGCTAGTCGCATAAGCCGCGCTAGTAATTACGAACTAGGCTACTTAAGCTATTTAAGCTATTTATAACTCGGCGTTATATATTACGAAAGTCTTATAGAGGCTAACTATACTTATTATAACGTCGTCGAATAATATAATAAAGTACTTAAAAATAGGAGTATCGGGATAAAACTAAGTATTGGAACTATAGATCTAAAGCTATTAAATACTACCGGCGGAGAACTTAACCGAGTTACTTATAGCGAGTTAAAATACGATACTTGAAGCGAGTTCGGTACAATCTTACTAGATTACGAGTATCGATAGGATAGTACTTACGTCTTTGTAAAGTTCCTCGTCTTCGAGGCTATTAAAAAAGGCGTTATAAAGGACGGGAATTTAGTACGGCGTATCGTAAGGCGTACTACTATTATTAAAGAAAGCTTCGGATATAGTCGGCGAAGCGGATTAGGAACTTGATAATCGAAAGAACTGAAGCGCCCCAAACTGGACTAAACTACACTAAATTGAACTAAACTAGACTAGATTAATCTAGATTAGGCTAGACTAAACTACTAAGGGTATCGTAGAAATAGAAATCGCTAAAGGTACCGTAATAGAAAATGTTACGCTAAAACGTTAGAACGCCGGAAAAGTACGAAAACGATACGGAAAACGAAGTACGCGCTATACGGAAATAAAGGTATCTAGAAAAGACTAAAAGAGCGCTCTATTACGTACGGCGATTAACGTAGTAGAGGTATAACAAACTATTATAAAGGGTACCGTAAGGGGGTAGGTAATAATGTTATTATTGTATGAAGTACGAACTATAGAAAGCGCCGCGGGGCGGTATATATAGGTAGGATATAGGTCACGTATAGTTACGTACCGTAGCCCCGTAGCGTACGTACTACAAGGCGTAGGTAGGAGCGGGTATCAACCCGTGACATAAAGGTCGGCGGCTGTCGGAGGTAGACTAATCGGTATTAAAGTCCGTAACTTTATATCTAATTTAGATATAACCGCTTCCTAATTATAACGGACTAAACTAACTCTTTTAAATCCGGTTTTAATATTATCTTCGGTAAAAATAGTATAGAATATAACTTTAAAAGTAATAAAGAAATCGACTTTAGTTATAACGTTATAATTAATATATAACTTTATAAGTACTTCGATCTAGTGACTATATACTTATTTTAATAAACTAAAATACCCGATATTAAGTAGTTAAAGTAGATAAGATAAGTTAGTAGTTTTAATAAGGGGTCGATTTTTCGCTTTTAACTAGCGATAAGAGGTGCGTTATTCCGGTATCGTGCGTTATTCGGTGTCCGAATACGTTATATATTATAAGGAGCTAATATTTCCTATAATACCGGGTATTAACTTGTTCATCATGCCGGGGTCTGCGTCGGCAAGCAGTCGCATCCATTCCGGGACGTGGAAGAGGTCCTGGACGGCACGGCCAAGCTGGACGACCCAATCGCGGCGCCGCACGATTTGCCCGTCAACAAAATAGAGATCGGCATGAGTTACTGGCTTCTGGATTGGGGTGGAGGGCCCTTTTAACCAATGCTGTGGACACTGTTGCTCACGGTATGCACTCCGCAGTCCTTGCATGGAATATTCGACTCACCTGTCACAGGGAAACTGATAGAAGGAGCAGTGCTTCAAAAGAGCACAGAAAAGTTCATCCAAACTACAGTTGCGGCATAGTGGGGCAGTTTCCGGTGTAGAGAGTTTGTGGGCTCTCTGATTTCCGATGTGATTACTTGACTTCAGACGACAGCTAAGGTACATGCAGGCCGGACATGCAACATCGATAACCTTCCAGTTCAGACTGTGCTCCTTGATATCCAAGTGTTGGAAGTCACAGTCAGGTTGTCAGCTTTGTCTGGCCTCATAATGACCGGGAGAGTAGACGTCAGAGGAGGGGCTTGTACTTGTCTATAATCCGCTCGATTGTCCGTCTGTAGACGCATGGTCTCGATCATGGGAATCATGGAAGCAAGAGCACACTTATACACAAAAGAGGGCAAGAGTCCTGAACTAGCGCTCGTTTCTGGCCCATCTAACCTGCCTTTTCGACCAGCTGTAGACGTCACAGTCGTTTGACGGAGACAAGGACACAGTCCGTGCTTCTCGACTTGGCTGCGCCTTCTCAAAAAACATCGACAACTGAGATGGGCATGGTGTCGTGCTTACCGCGTAAAGGGCAGTGACCGCCCGCGTCTGTCTTCGGCTTCAACTCCAGTCATGCTTTTGTGCTACTGGTCTTTTGCTGTCTGAGTTGGTACATCACTCAAGAGTTTGAAAGATACCTAATTCGTTTCCAGCTTTAAATAAGGTACTCTTTTGGGGCCATGGAAGAATATCAACCTCGTTTAATGTACCTCTTTCTGCATTTTCTGTCTCCGTGTCCTGCTCCTGTATCAACTTGTTATGTCTCCTATTGCAACAATGTTGGAGATTAACGAGCCCGACTTACCTCTGCCATCTCCTTCAAGTCTATCACAGAATGTCGTCGACTTCTCCCCCTCCGTAGCCAGCAGAGCCTCCAGAATTCTCTTGATTGGGGAGCATCTGACCAGACTCAGCCTGGGAGCTATCAGCACCATCCATCGTCTGATCCGGCAGCATGGACTGCACGTCTTGCAAAGTCATCCTCTCAAACTCCTCAAGCGTAGCGGCAAGTGAAGCATTCTGGAAGGCCTCCTGCCTCATAAAATACGTCTGCTGAGGCCGAAAGGTGTTCACATTGAAGGGCGCTTCCTCCGCAACAGGAGGCTGTTCGACGGGAGTGCCGTCCGGGTTCCACCCATCCAGCGCTGCAAGAGAGTGAGTGATAGGTTCAGGCCACACGCACTTCACATAGTTAATCATTGCCACACGCTGAGGGGTACCGCACATCATGGTGTACACCGTGCGAAACCCGGCGTTGGCTCGAATGGCGATGGCCACGTTTGTTGGGAGAGAACCGCGTAGCATACGCTCGGCAACCTGACGGAAGTTCTTGCGGAGTGTCGGTTCGACCGGAGGCTGTGGAAGCCGGCCGTAGAAGATTGTGTGGAGCAGCAGAGGTGCCATCCAGCGCTCGAAGTCGGCTGGGCTGTTTGGGTCGAAGGGCGTGTCTGGGTTGTCTGGGGGCCTGTAGCCTGTGTGGCTTGGGTTGGGATTAGCCATGATCTTGTGGGCGAAGTCAGGGTTTGCGTAATGCATGATGAGGTTGATATGGGTTGGTAGTTGGTAGCCTGGGTAAAGAAGACAGGATGGGAGAGGGATACGGGAATGATGTCTGTATATGGTCTGGCTCCCATGACCTGGTAGCAGCGAACAAAGGGGCTGGCCAGAACAGAAGCCTGTTGTGAACGGAGAACAGCGGTATTGTTAATTGACTGAAGCCCGGAACAAAGTCACTGTGTTCTTTCGCCTCGAGGTATGGCCTAAGAGCAGGATCGATAAAGAAAAGCACTGAACAAACGGGAGTACTGGCCGTAAAACCTTCAAGCAGCATGATTTACGTGATCGTTGGGTCCAAACGATTCCAAGATTGAGCCAGGCCCTTGAGCAACATCCCAGGTACTCTACCCCGGGCGTGGTTCTCGATGCTATCAGCAGCATGAGATGGGCAATCCTAATTCTCCGACCTCTTTATGTCAATCATCAGACTCTTCTTGCAGCTATGGGATGGATTTGGTAACACTATACGGGCTGGAAGGTATCACAGAGTTTCATTGTGCCTTTTCTGAACCTGCCTCGTCGACACACCTCCACTCCTGACCTCTGTACCCAGGTGAGAAACTATGGCTAGGCGACTCCCACTGTTCAGAGTACAGTCCTTTTGCATGGCTCTCAATGACACCTATCTCAACGTCGGCGAGTGAACATGCACCAAAAGCGACTAAATCAAGCAGTTGCTGGGTTGCAAGATGAAGTCCGAAATGCTGTGTGGAGTATTATAGATCTTCATGGCAAAAGGTTATACTTTCTTCACGCTGATTGAATCAAAAATGATTATAATATTATTAGAGTGTTAGAGTAAATACTTCAACCCCAAAGCGGTTTTCCATTTTGTTGAGAGCGTGTATTTACCAGGTTGGGAGTCGATGCATCAACAACCAACTTTCCCCTAGACGTCTAGTCTGCAGATCTTGGAGTTCGACTTACACAGCTTTTTGGCATTGGCTTTTGCTCGTGGGAATGTGGAACTGGCAAGCCCATGAACAAATGGCACGTGTTTGAGAGTCTGCTGAACAAAGTGCGTCTGCCACACTGATTCCCTCACAATCACGGCAGAATATTCTGAGTAAGGTCTGAAATATCAATCATTATTTGCTACGCTTTCCGTCGATACCTTTCTAATGTTCCGCTCTTTTTTCTCCCTCGGGATTTTCAGTTTTTTAGTATGCAATCAGGGCCGTATATTCGTTCTTATCTTGTTCGTTCTGTACCACGCAATCCCAGAATCCAATCTTTCGCATGTATGACCATCCAGCGCTTCAGCATCAGCGAGTCAGCAGCATAGCAGCATACGCTCCGCTCAGGCATCGTAGTCCCAGTTGTCGATGGTCTCATCGAAGTCAGCATCATTCATGTCGAAATCGGCATCTCCTCCACCAATAC
The DNA here is from genome assembly GCA_009194965.1 of Coniochaeta sp. 2T2.1. Classification (NCBI taxonomy): domain Eukaryota; kingdom Fungi; phylum Ascomycota; class Sordariomycetes; order Coniochaetales; family Coniochaetaceae; genus Coniochaeta; species Coniochaeta sp. 2T2.1. The sequence goes on from VSMA01000036.1 coordinate 31,404, forward strand.
TTCCCTGGTCATTACCATAGCCAGAGCCGGAACCAGAGCTATAACGAGATCCAGAAGGAGAATCGAAGCCCCAACCAGCGGGAGAACCCGAGCCCGAGCCCGAGCCCGAGCCAGAGCCAGAGCCAGAGCCAGAGCCAGAGCCAGAGCCAGAGCCAGAGCCAGAGCCAGAGCCAGAGCCAGAGCCAGAGCCAGAGCCAGAGCCAGAGCCAGAGCCAGAGCCAGAGCCAGAGCCAGAGCCAGAGGCTTCACGCTGAGCGTCAATCTCCTGAAGCTTGGTTTTCCCCATCTTGATCTGCTTGCCCTTTTCCCGGTTTTGCTTTACGTTGGAAGCCTTGCGATTTCCCATAAGCGAGGGGGTAGCTGCGAAGCGGCGCAACATCGGGGTTGTCATCAAGTTGTCGGTTACTGCCTTGTACTCTGGCAGAGCGTCAATTGTCATCTGCACGCGGCTGTCGAGTGTAGGGTAAGCCTCGTACAGATTCTTACCTGTGTGACCTCCCCAAGGCGATGTGTGGGTGTGGCCAAGCTGAGCGTCAACGATGGCCTGGAACAGTACCCAGGCCATTGCCTCCAGTACGGCGTTGGGGGCCTCCTTCACGCGCTTGACCTGTGTGTTATCCTCAGTAGCGTTAGGATCATGAGCGGGTGGATTAGCGTCCCACTCGGCACGAGCCTGCTTAGTTCGAGGAGGCCTAGGAGCCTGTTTCTTCTTTGGCTGGTCCTTGACATCGTCGAAGTCGACCATGGCCTCGAAGAGGCGTTGAACGAAAGGCTTGCTGGCGTTTGTCGGATCGTCCAGAACTGCTTTCAGATCATCGTCGACAAAGTCAGGGTCCCATTCCTCCTTCTCCAAGGTGTTCTGCCGAATTTGCTGAGCCTTTCCATCGTTGGCATCCTCATACTCGGCCAAGATGGCCCGTGCGTGGTCACCGTCGATGATCAAGCCTTGATATGCGCGGTTCTGAAAGGCTTGAATATCAGCAAGCTTCAGCCGAGGGGGCTGTGGAGCGGGAGGAGGATGACCCATGCCGGGAAATAGAATAGGCCAAGGACGCCCAGGCGGACGTACCGTGTCCAAGAAGCGAAAGTACCTCATAATGTCCTCGAAGTTCAGTGTCCGCAAGAAGTTGACTAGATGCTCTGCGAACTGCATAGTATGAGCGTTGAAGTTGAAACAGCCGGCATCAAGAATCTCTCCTCGACGAATAGCGTTCCACACCACCGTGTCAATGATCATGAACCATTCAAAGCGGTCCGGAGGATTAAGGCCCTTGAGGAAGTCGGGAAGAGCATTCGGGTTGAGTTGCTCCATGGTGTGCGGTTAGGTGAGGTGGATGGGATTGAAACACCTGAGGTGTGATCGGTGTCGAGATGTGAGTAAGACCCGCAGTAGAAGGGGAAGTCAGGTGTAGTTATTGTTATTGTTGTTGGATGATGGTGAGATGGTCAATCAGAACGGGAGGGAGCAGAGAGAGGTGGACTGTGCAAAAGATATACGATATGACACATGGTGCCTGGTCACTGGTTCTAAGACTCTGTCTGTAAACATCTCCATTGTCCGATAGCCTTTCAGAGGAATCAACAGCCAATCCCGGAAAGACCTTGTCTGGGACAGCTCGAATGGTATGTGTATCTCATTGTCGGGATAGACAAGACAGTTGGTACAGCTTTACGCGGGACAATGAATCTGAGGGCCGGATGCTCTTTAATACGAGAACGCAGCAACCACAAAGGGATTGTCTTCAAGTCTTCGACGAGACGGTGAAGGCCTCAGACCAATCATGTTACGTCTAAATGCCAAGTCCTTCCCAATTGGGATTTCCCACAACCCAACACCAACACCACCAAAGTTCCGCTGGGAACGGCACCTTCTTCGAAGCCATCCTGATCTCCAGTTCGGCGAAATCACTGTCTACTGACGCGGGGATGCCGTTCAGGGGCCTAGTAAACAGAAAACCTTGGCAAGAAAGGGTCACGTGGGAGACTCTTATAGTACTTAGACGGAGTCTCACACAAAAGAGAACTTAGAAGGGACATTACACTTTTGGCTGATCAGCGAGCCCTTATTATCAATATACGCCCTTTTCTTACTAATTAGTATATCGTATGTTTGCAAATATGTGACCTTATACTACCTGTGTTTTAGTACCTTACCTTTAGTCTTCCTCGCGACCTTCAGATCTATCTGATCAGGCTATTCTTGGCGTATAAACGCCTAATACGTCTCGCAGGCTCACCTTCAGACCAGAATACCTGTTCTGTCTGGGGTTAGGTTTGGCGTCCTGTCTTCACTACATGGTCAAATAATGTCTACAGACTGTCGGCAGTATGGCTGATAAAGAGACCGGAGGACGGCAGGAGTGACAGAAGTACAAGCAACATCTTTGGGAGTGTCAAACCTTGGCAGATGCCAGACGCGACGAAACACCACTGTACCTAAGGTACCCGAACACTTCGTTCGAAAATCTGGCATACTGAGCAGCTTGTGAATCTCCTAGAGAACTAGTCTGGTGGTCCACCTTAGAGCCTCGTAAATGAGCTTTACTCCTTGGTGAACTGACAAAGATTCCCGGGCGTCTGGAGCCTCTGTTTGGCAACGGTTACTCCATATTAATCCGAGATCTGGCAGAGATAGGTGCCTCAGTATGGTCTGCTTGAGCATATGGAGTGTTTGCAACATATAAGTTCAAACTGACTGAGAAGTAGATAAATGTATCTATCCCTTCAAAAGGTCCCGAAAGTGCGACACAATGTATGTTGTTGGATGGCAGGCCGCTCTTGCAAGTAGGTAGAGAATGAAGTGTTCATGGCGGCCATGGATTTACTACTCGACGCGAATTTCATGTGACCTGGAGTGACTGGCTGTAATTTGAACGAGGCCATGGTTATTCACTTGCACGCCTCCGTTATCGACGACCTCACTTCACTTATATACCAATCCAAATGTCAAGAACTGAATTCACCGCATGCGTGGGGTGTTTCTGTTATGCTAAATATTATTGACCAAAATTTGTTTTGTTTAATTCTCCTGACGCCTCACACCTTCCTATGAACACCTCCTCTCGCACGCATCTCATCGGATCTCAGTCGTCAACACCCTCCTTGTCAACAGTTCGACCGCAGTTTACCATTACAGACTATCATCATGGCTGATCTCGTACCAACCCGGGACGTGTTCCACACCTGGCTCCAGGCTCATCCTCCAGTAGCGAGGTTGCAGATATTCCAGCTGATGGGTGAGTTGAGCCTTTCTAGGCCGGAGCTTGACCAAGAGTCTCGAACTAACCCGCGCTATAGATTCCTTGACCAACGACTACATGTCACGCGGTTCTGTTGCCCCAGTCGCATACTTCGAATCGGCTCCCGAGCTTGGGGATAATGCCGCCGCCACAAGGGCCTATCTCAAGGCACAGGGCGACCGTATCCTGCAAGAGATGGAAGCACTTGATTGGTACCGACCACAGGACCTCCAGGCACTTCCTTTGTTGCCTTACTCGTGGGCTGCCAAGCCGCTCCAGGAGATGCTCAAGGTGAAAGACCATGAGAATAACCACAAGTATCAGATGGTGCTTGATCATGAGCATGCTTTGGAGCTGGACAAGGAGCTGCACGAGATGCACAGTAGGAAGGGGAAGACAGCAGGTATCGGTGATTGCGACTTCCCAGCAACGTATGCTGAGCGTAAAGCTCTTGCCGATGGTCTTTTCCACGCCATGGTTGACACCTCGTCTATTGTGGAGGTCGGCCACATGAAGACCGCCAACAAGGGCAAGAAGAAGGCTACGGCGGACGATGAGGGTGAAGATGGAGAGCATGGGAACGATGGCGAGCAACCATATGCCACTCCAGCCTACAACAAGAACTACAAGGTGGCTCGTGTGGAGGAGGCCAGCAACGTAGAACTCCAGATTCTCGCCTGGAAGATCCTGGTATGTCCTCATCATATCCGTGTCTCAAACATATATCAGAGCAAACTGACTGACACGTGCCAGGACGCTTCGAGGGAGGCGCAAGAAGGCTACATCTGCATGCCCACCAGGCACGGCAAGGAGCCTGCCTACAAGGCGTATGCGACATACAAAGATCGGTACGAGGCGATCAAGGCCGCGGTGAAGGTACAGTCTTCCAGACGCCTGTACTTTGCTTATTGGTCTCGACACGCACTGACTGTTCCTCCTAGGGTTCCAAGTCGATCATCGTGGACGCAATGGCTCCGGATCCTATCCGCCGTCTTGTTGCTGCCCCCAAGAAGGAATACCTTGTAAGCTCTCACCCATCCAACTTTGCATCGTTTCTGTGGTAGCTCTGACGGTATGATATGTAGCGCAAGAAACAGAACAAGCGGACCAACGACGACCGCAATGGCCAGGTCAAAGCGGGAAGGAAAGCTATGGCCACCGGGATCTTTGACAAGAATGACGACGGCAGCGTCACGGACAAGCAAGGCCGCCTTATCGCTCCCGCACCGATTTCATCATCTGTCAACGATGACGAGCAGGGTAGAAAGACCAAGAAGCAGAAGACGTCCTAAAAGTCTTCGACAGTCCTAGGCGAGGATAGAGACATCCCCTCTAGCGCTTGATCAGTACCACGAGGTATCTGGCTGATATGAGGAAGTATTTGCTGGGCTAGAGGTACGGTCATTTCTCCGGCATTTGGAGGAAATCCGTGGAAAGTCTGGACGTCAGATCCGGGTCATTGGTGGACTTTGCTGTTGATGTTGTTGTTTGTGTTGTTCGGCATTCAGACTGCTTTGGTGTTGGCGCGGGAAACTCGTGTGCTAGCACACATATGATGGACTAGCTAGTAAATTCTATTGGTTTGCTAAGTTTGTCCCAGAATTTTTCAGTGATACTTATGTCTGCTGCGCCATATAACCTTCAGTGCGCCTTTGAGATTGAGATGGTCTTGTTCTATTCTGCTTTGTTCGCCAAGTAACCTAAAATAGGTAAGTGCCGAGACGCTCGAGGCATGGATCCCGCTGCCGTCAAAGGCCATCTTGTGATAAAGCGACGCTGATATATCTGCCATGTTCTTCGTTCTATTTCCGTCGAAGCTTGCCGGATCCGAGTCACGGGCGTTCCCGGGGACTTAATAGTGGTCACCACTTTCTCACCCGGTAGATATATTCTATTATTGATCTAGTTCATGCTACTGGTCGAGATCGACATATCGTCGAAGAATACCATAACATATAGTTACTGAGAAGCCAACGCCTATGTTCTGCTTCTGTCTCAGAGACTTCATAGTCAAGCTTGTCTGGCCCTTACGGCTTCCGATGGTCAGCCAGCACTGCCTTGCAGGCCGATCATGACGACTGCGTACGCCAAATATCCGTTCAAAACTGTACATCATAATTAGATATTAAATACGAAAGGCATCATATCTTCTGCCCAAACAGCACTCGACTCGGACGGTCATTTATCACAACGACACCCACTTGCCCAGGACAAACAGAACGGGTATTTGGTTGGAAAGTATCAGCTTGCTATGATATGGAAGCGGAAAGCTCGAGGCGATTAAGTCAGAGCGAAAAGCTGGCAGAAAAAAGAGAATGTTCGCTCTGCTCTCAGAGTCAACATCTCGCCGTCGCCAGTTCGAGTTCAGCATCATGTACACATGTTGCGACTTGTCAATCCCTTCTCTGTGCGACTGTCATCATCCACCGTCTGCAATCGCCAAATTCAACCGGATGGGCTAGCGGGCTCCTATATATACGGTACTTCGGATAAGGTAGTCACTTCTTCGAGCCTCTGTGTGTGCCTCACTTTTCTGACGAAATTCTGGCAGACAACAAGTGAATATGGTAGAGTATTTCCTCCGAAATGTCAACAGTTAACTATTGCGCAGTCAAAGACGTCTTCTCGTCTGTGCTGCAAAATGCTTGCTTGATAAGTGAGAAGGTGAAGTTGGGGGAAGTGAATATGGATCAAGCACAGGACTGCGTCAAGACTTTCACTTCAAGCAAAAACCAGTACATTAATCTGCATTCACTGGCATCATAGCCAGGTATCAAAACCTCCCTGCTGATGGGTGGGTCTCTGTTTACTTTTACCATCTTCTCACCGACTGTCCAACAGAGTACATCGTCTTTGCAGCTTTTCTGCTGGCTATCCTTGCGCCGAACAACCATCGTCCCATCCTACATCACAAGACACGTTATTTCCCATCAATCACAAATCATTCTTGCATCATCATCCACTGTCATCAGTCTTCGCCGATCAAAACCGGAGTATCATCTTCAAGATGTCTGTGACAGCAACTCTTTACCCAACGGAGACGCTTGTCCGCTTGATCGAGGAGGGCGACATTGAGATGAAGCTCGCCATCTTCCAAGTGCTGGGTACGCCGAGGGCTTCACAATCGCATCGATACGTGATGAAGTGGCTGACTTGTTCATAGACACGTACACATCGTATTACGTCGACTACAACTCGCTTCCAGCAGCCCGCTCTCTCCCTGTGGAAAACGGGATGCAAACCATTGCCATTTTCATCGAGGGATTCATGACCTCCCGGAAACCCTATAATTGGGCAGATGAACTGGTTGCGGTTGAGGGTCTCCGACCTGAGGAGCCACGGCTTCCGTCCCTGCACTTGACCGAGGCGGTACCCGACGAGCAACAGGTGCCGACCTCGGCGCACGCAGAGCCCCTTAACGCGGACGAGGATATCGAAATAACTACATATGAGCAAGCAATGCCCCTCGACGCCCAACTGCACGCGATGAACAACCGCAAAGGGAAAACCCAGGGTGTCGAGGACTGCCAAGAGTTCCCGACCTCTGCTAAGGAGCAGAAGGTCTACGTTGACAGGCTTGTCGAGGCTATGACCGACTGCAAGAACACCGAAGACGCCAAGGTAGCAGCCAACAACAATACTGCCAATGACCCGGTCCCTCCCGTGTCCGCTCCCAAAGACAACTATCAGGTGCAACGGGTGAAGCACACGAGTCGCAAGGATCTCCTGATCATTGCGTGGAAGCTTCTGGTGAGTAGACCACTTTTTCACAATGGCATTCACAAGGCACTCCATCGGTACTAACGGAAATACCCTCAGATGCACATCAATGACGCTCAAGGCGGATTCATCTACATGCCCGATAGATACGGAAGGCCCGTAGCCTACAACCGCTATGACAATTTCGAAGAGAGGTTCAGCGCAGTGTGCGACGCACTGAGGGTAAGTCACACCGGTTGTCATGTTTGTTCCGGACTATGGCTGACAGTTGCATTGCAGCACCAGAAGGGTCTAGTCAATGACTTGATGCGGTGGGATCCATTCCGGCGTCTTGCCACTGCCCCGGACAAGGAAAAGGCTGTAAGTCATGAAGCAGGTTTTATATTATAAACGTCTACTGACTGGGTGGATTTCAGCGCAAGGTAGACAACAAGGCAGGCAACGTCCTGAAACAACAGCGTCTCATAGCCGGGAAGGCGCTTTTGCCACCCAAAGCAAAGCGGACGAGGCGAGCCAAGAAGGACTCGACAGCTGATGAGCAGCCGGTGGCTGAGGGAGCTACGCAGCAACAGAGCTCCGATCTACTCGCCCACCAATCCCTTGACACACAGCACAGTAGAAGCCTGCCATCGGCCGCCCTGAACAGCAGTGCCGATAACCACACGCTGGCAAAAGAGCGATCCCACAAGAAGAGGCATCGGGAGGAGTGCGAGGAAGATGAGGAAGTCTACAAAGAGTTCGCCGGTTACGACGACTATGAGTGAGTCGGTTCTCCCAGTATCGACATGGATGAGACAGGCATAACATTCTGTATGATTTTGTTTTGTCACTTCAGGATGATAGTACTGTGATATTTATACCTAAGCGAGAGGCTTTCAAGAGGTTCGGTCCACGGTCAATTCTCGCCAGTTCTCTGTTATACGGGAGATGGTCTTCAGTTCTCGGCAGAATTTCACGCAGCAGAGAGAGAAGGTCGCCAAGGATACTCACGGTCGGTAATGCATGGACAGCATGGCAGGTCCCAATGTATCTATTACTCTTATTCTTCATTAGTGGAATCGCAGAGGCTTTATCACGAACAACGTTCTTTTCAAGACGTGACGGATTTCAGGTACAAACTGTATAATTACGCCTTATATATCATTGTAACAAAAGCAGACAGCAAAAGCTAGCTTGAGAACAGCGCGACTATGTTCAGAGGGCTTAAGGAGAGAAGCAAAACTGGTACTCGGCGTTCTCAAGGGTCATTTACTGGGGGAGGGCAGACGCGAGAGCGAAGGAACCGGATAGAACCTACATGTTGTGTTTGTTGCTGTGGCCACTGTGCCGTCGAGCAAAGACCGCGATCTTAATCAGCAGGACTAAATATTGACTATTCATGTCGTGCTGGACTCACAACTATGCATGCTGTTTGAACGTCGATCTCATCCTGACAGGCAAAACTCCTGACTTGTTTCTTTGCTCGGTGGCACAACACCCCTTTCCCAACTGCCTGCCAGCTTGTCAATCTTCTTGTGGGGAAGCAAATATGCCCCCTTTTCTGTTGTCCCGAATCGAAGGCCTACGAGTGGTCCCGTGCAAAAGGACGACACAGGCAATGGCGTCCGCTCCTCAACTGAACCGGAGCACAAGAATGTGCCTCGCAACCTGGCCAATGTCGAACGTGCTATCGAATCAAGAGAAGACGAGCAGACAGAGTATGAGCGCCATTTTCCATCCATGTTTATGGATTGTGTCTTCCCAACGCGAGGATGCGCTTTGATCGGCTTCGCAGGTCACCGGGCTGGTGTCATCCAGCGCCTAGCTTGGTGGGAGTCAAAGTGAAGTTGAGTTAGTTATCAAATATATTTTGAATCGAACCCGTGTTCACTCTGCCCCAAGGAGAAACTCCTTCACAAGTTCCATTATTCACTCCTCTACAAGCCGGTACTTTTCGCTTACAGCCCGGCTAATCGGTCTCTGTTTACTCTTACCTGCTTGCAGTCAACTTCTCACCACTCTACTCTCGAGACCGTCAACATCGCAATTAAACTTCGATACGACCTCAGCAACAACCATTATCGTCCATCAATCCTCCTCCGACCACTTGACATTCATCACGCTTCACTGAAATCTTCGACTTCGCATCGACTCTGCACCTTCTCCTTACTTCAGATTAATCTACCTCAGCAAGATGTCTTTCGCTGCGTACCTCTACCCGCTTCCGAGCCTTCGCGGTATGATCGAGGCCAGCAATGGCGAGCTGCGTCTCTGTATCTTTCAAGTCATCGGTACGAGCAGACCCGTGGCACATGTCATCCACGATAATGCAACTTCTTGCTAACCCACATTATAGATACTTTGACGTGGTATTCCGTCAATGAAGGCTACATCCCAGCGGCACGTGCTCTGCCACTGCCTTCCGAGCACCACGAAATTGCAAGCATTGCCATCTTTATCGAAGGTTTCATGGCCCCTCGTCAGTCTTCCGCCTGGGCAGAGGAGTTCGCTATGCTCAATGTTCTCCGGCCAGAGCATCCAAAGCTCCCCGTTCTCCACATCGCCAGCACCGGCCTGCGCGGGAGGTTCATCGAGATCTCCAGGCCCATGCCGCAGGTTGGAAAGAATGAACACCTGGTTGTCAACTACGACCACGCGATGGAGTTAAACTACAAGCTCCGGAAAATGAACGATAGGAAGGGAGTAACAGAAGGAATTCGGGAATGTGAGGACTTCCCACCCACCGATGCAGAGCGCCGGAAATACGTTGAGAGGCTGGTCAAAGCTATGACGAATTACAAAGGCATCATCGAGGTCCCGGTCGCTGCCAGGGGCCGAAAGAGGGTCAAACAAGACAACAATACGCAGGCGAAGGAGAGTAGCGAGGCCGGAGAGTAGCGAGGCCCCGGCAACGACGGACAACTACAGAGTCCAGCGTATAAAGAACACAAGCGTGGAGGATCTTACAGTGTTGGCTTGGGATATTCTACTAAGTCACTAGTTCATGTTAATGGTGGGAAAGAACCCATTACTCACTCCTCTCTAGTATGCCATTAAGAAAGCTCAGAACGGATACATCGGTCTTCCCGATCGCCATGCGAGACCCGCGGAATATGAAACCTATGATAGCTGGGTCGCCAGGTTCGAGAAGGTAGAAGCCGCTTTCAATGTACGCTTGCTGGTGCTGAATCTGTTACCATGTGGTTCTGAAATTGACGTCTGTGCCACAGGAATCCAAGGGCCTGGTCGACGATACAATCCTCTTGGACCCCATCCTCCGGATCGTCGCCAACCCAGAGAAAGAACTGGCTGTAAGTCTTCCTCCATACCTTTGCTTCTAGACTTGACTGACACCACAACACAGAGAAGGAAGGCGAATAAGGCATGCAATACAAACAAATATAAAGCGCTCAAGATTGGCGCCAAGTTTGTCAAGGAAGAGAACGCCAGGAAAGCCGCTGAGAAGCAGGGCTCGGAGGGGGCTTCTCAGGCTGGACCGAGCTCCAAGAAGAGGAAGCGGGTGCTGGTTGAAGAAGAGGAAGATGATGATGCCGACGCTGAAGCTGAAGATGAGTAGGCGCGTGGGTGTCAAGCGAGATAGGTGCCTTACCCTGGTACTGGAGCAGTTTGTTTACCAGGTCTTTGTTTCCTTTGTATCCTCTATGGAGCTGTTTTTGGACCTCCTCATTCGATACGAAAGGGAAATGGGAGGCGGCTTTTCACATATGATAGCAGGGCAATGCCAGCTGTAGATCATGCCACGATGCGTGGTTATCCTTAGACATCTTAGCATCGGTAGAGGGCATTCGGGAAAGTATTACTTGTCGTGACCTGAGAGCCGAGCGACTACAGGAACGAGTGCGCATGCCGTGGCAACGTCGAAACGTCGAGTCCCTTGAGCTAGGCCGGAACAGGGCTAAAAAGAAGAGCTTCAACACGGTTACGCAAACTCTACCGCTCGAGCCTGGCCGTGAGGAGTTACCGGCCATTGCAATCTTTATCGAAGTTTTCGTGGCGTCTTGCCATTCAGCTGATTAGGCCGAAGAGCTTGCCACGCCCAATAGCCTCAGGCCATGGCCACCGAGGCTGCCCGTTCTGGGAAGAGACCAGGTCCCAGGGAGCCTTCAACAGCACCGTCGACCACAAGAGGCTGGCACACATTCCTAATAACCAGTACAAGGTCTGAAATCTCGAGCCCGCGACGGAGCTTTACGCGCAGCGCCATGCCAGTGATAACAAGAAGAGAGTCTTGGAAAGTCTTAGGCCCTGTGAATGGCAATGCCGCCGTATGCTGCCTTTGATTGAACTTGAAAGAAAGGACTTTAGCTATGAGCAGCTACATATCACAGGGTTTGGGAAGCTGGCTCTCCGTACTCACAGTAGAGAAGAACAACATCTTCGAACAGTCATTCTTACGGGAAGCACATATTCTCAGGGGCTGAACCCCCGCTAGAAATAGAGGACACACGGATCAACATCGTTTATATATACCTATTTGACATGAGATGCTCCAGTACGAGTACTATCCTTCAACCAGGTTTATTTGTGGGTTTCCACGGCTTCGAAGCTCGAACAGCATGGCGGTTAGCAGATGCTAGCTTGGTGGCACTTGAAGTGAAGGTAAGTTTGTAAGTAAATATGCTCCGAAATCACAACCCATCTTCATTCACATTCTGCCCAAAGGGGAAAACTCTTCAATATCATTACAACCAGTTTCTTTTCACCGACAGCCCCAGAATATGGAGTCTGTTTACTTTTACCTGCTTGTAACGACTCCTCGTTACTCAACATTTCTGAGAGAGTTAACCCATCAACCGAACATCGCACACGTTCTCATCTATCAGCCATCATCAGCACATTCATACTTCATCCTTCGTCCATCGGTGGTCTATTACCGCATCTTGCAGTCACGGTCGGTACTGAATTACTAACTGCTCTCGCCGACACCGATTGCGCACATCCTCAATCTTCCTTGCCCCATCATTACCTGCCGTTTCCTGCTGCAATCTTCGTCTTACCCGTACAGCGGCCAGCCTCGTTGAGACAGCGAAGCGCCTCTACTTGATCTTCTCAACCTCTTGGACTCTTCCGCCAAGATGTCGATCTCGAGTTTCCTTTACCCGTTGAATCACTTGCGGGAGCTGCTGGATGCCAACCAATCCGAGTTCAACCGTGAGATCTTTCAGGTGATAGGTATGCACAAGGCCTAAGAGTAGTCACGCTGGCAAGGACGTACTGACGTGGTACTTATACAGATACCCTCTCATGGTGTTACCTCAACGAGCCGTACATCCCCGCCGCGCGTGCCCTACCTCTGGACTCGGACAATGCCGACATGCCGAGTATCGCCATCTTCATCGAAGGCTTCATGACGTCTCGGGATTCAGATGACTGGGCCGAGGAGCTCGCCACGCTGGATGACCTCCGGCCATGGGAACCGAGATTCCCAGTTCTACAGCTGAAAGAAACCGGGTTTCAAGGAGGTTTCAATCAAAACGTTGACCACAAGACGCTGGCGCACGTTCCCAATAACCAGTACATGGTCTGCAACCTCGAGCACGCAATGGAGCTCGACGCGCAGCTCCACGCTACTAATAACAAAAAGGGAGTCACTGAAGGCGCCCAAGACTGCAACGACTATCCTAAGACAGACGCGGAACGTCGTAAGATGGTGCATGACCTCGTGGCCGCAATGAAAAATTTCAAGGATATCGTCGAGAAGCCGGTTGCTTGCAGGCGTCGCAAGAGGGCCAAACGCGACGACGCCGAAGATAACGGTGATGGGGCTCCGGTCACGGAGGACAACTACCGTGTTCAACGTATTAGGAATACCAACGACCAAGACCTGACCCTCTTGGCCTGGAGGATTCTTGTAAGTGATTGCTCATCACTCACGACCATGAACCATGGCAAGGAAAGGCAATGTGACGCTAACAAATTCATCCACAGAAAGACATCAAGAACGCCCAGGATGGAAACATCTACATGCCTCACAGGTACGGGAAGCTGGCGGAGTACGCCTGGTATCCCGACTTCATGACCAGGTATGGTCATGTACTCGACGGTCTCAAAGTAAGCTCTGAATGAGTCTTGGGAATGATCATGTATAAACTAACCTGTACAACTATAGGAATCGAAAGCACTCGTGGACGACCTCATGCTGTGGGACCCGTCACACCGCATCGTGGCAAACCCCGAGAAGGAGCTTTCAGTAAGTATAACTCCGCCATCCGCTCAAGTCTTCGACATGATACTGATACCCCGAACGCAGCGTAAGAAGACAAATAAGTCTGGAAACGATAAGGAGACAGACGCCCTGAAGATCGGTTTCAAGATCGTACGTGAGAACGACAAGGCTAAGACAGCTGGGAAACTCAAGGTCAGCAAAGCGATCTCCCAGCGTAAGACCTCGCAGCCCGATACGCTCCATCCCGATACCTTCCCGCCCGATAGTTCTCATCCTGATACCTTCCAGCTTGGTGCACTCCAGACCGGCGCGTTCGAGCCCCATGCTTTCGAGCCCAATACCTTCCAGCCCGGTACCGTTCAGCCGAACGCCTTCCAGCCCGGTGCCTACCACCCCGCGTCCCAGCCCGGTGTCTTCCAGCCGGATATCTTCCAGCCGGATATCTTCCAGCCCAGTGCGCTCCAGCCCGCTGCTTTCAACCCAAATACTTTCCATCCCGGTGCCTTTCAGCCCGATGCTGTCGAGCCGAATACCTTTCAGCCGGGTGCCTTCCAGCCCAATACTTGCCAACCTGAAATCAGCACTGGGAAGAGGAAGCGTGCCTCAGCGGCGGACGAGGAAGATGACGAGGTTAGCAACGCCTAGGCAGGACAGTCTGCGCGAGGACAAGCGTTATGACTACGCAGCATGGGATAGTTATGTACCTTTTGTTTGTTCTATGAGATATGTGAGGAGGCATTACTTCATTGTCAAAGTTATCATATGAGCGTCATGGCCACTTCTTTGCGGCGCTCGGGGCCGGGATAAAGGCCACTGGTATAGGACCGGTTCTTTTAGGGCAGCGTCTTTTTTTTTTTAGGCTGCTAGAGGAAATACAGCACATGTCAACAAACAATGATGCCTTATATAAACGAGTACTAAAAGCAGCCTCAGCCGTCATACCAAAGAAGTAAGACTATCTGAGGGGAGGGACGAGGTGGTGCGCGGCTATGTTCAGTTGGGGAAATACAAACAGCCATAAGACGGACTTGCTCGAGAACCCTGCTAGTCGACGACGAGGAGAAGCTTGCGGGTATATTCATCAGATGGTGGGGATCTCTGCGGCGATGGCCATCGACACCCACTCTTCCCCATCACGACTGGCAGATAAGAAGCCCAGGCGCAGTAACAAGCCAGGGGCAATTATTCCCCGTATATAGCGCCTCAGCTTAGCAAGACATGGACACGGAAGCCCAGTTCATATCACTCGAACTGTCGAACATACTAGGGCTCAGTACCTCGGGCAGAGCAGTGTTGAAGCGAGTCACCCGGAATTCAAGGGAGATATATGACGGCTGCAGAGTCCGTAATCAACGTAAGTTTGTCCTGTCCTGGATTTGGTTTTCCCAGAGTCTGAGGTTAGCTTCCCTGTCATAGGAGTCCAAAGCACTTGTCAACGACCTGATGCTGTGGGATCCATTGCACCGGATTGTAGCGATTCCGAAGAGGGAGCTGGCGGTAAGTTTTGCCTCAATCTTGCTGCAGAAACAATACTGATACTGTGATTGCGGCGCAAGCGCAGCAACAAGAAGGGCAACGATAACAAGAACGATGCCTTGAAGATCGGAAGCAAGATTGTGAAAGAAACAAGCTGAAGAAACCTCAGGCAGCCGGCCAGCAGCAGAGTGACTACGACGCTTCGCAGCAGACTGGGCATGGCGGTTCGGAACAGTGCGATTACTGGGGCTCGCAATCCGGAATGCCTCATTCTGTACCAGGCTCTACCAAGCGGAAGCGCGAGTTAAGGCTATAAAGGTCCCGATATCGCCTACCAGATCCCCGACCGGCTATATACCAAGGCGGCCGAATAAAACGCGGACTTGACGGACGACGAGCGCGCCCTATTACTTAGCCGTAGCGACGTTTTCGGCAAGGCCTTGGCGAATCCATACTCGCTTATTATCCAAGAGATGTACCAGGTTATATACTAGCTGGCCGCCTCCTGATGAGATACGAGCCTTCGTTCAGAGGGCGACTAGCGGAACGCTAAGTATACGGGGGGAGCTTATCGCTAAGGCTAAGGAGGCGATGGAGGGGGCCGGCTGTAGGAGGATCTGAATAACGATGAGGTTAGGCTGATCGCGTAGAGGCTCTGGGACTAGCCTCCGAGGTGGTTCTTAAACTGGGGTAGCGATGGATGTCCGATGAATGACGAGACGATATCCTTGTCTGTTTACGGCTGGGCGTCGATATGGCTATCGTTGATATTGTGCGGAAGTACTAGGCTAGGGAGAGAAAGAGCGGAGGGGTGCGGATCAAGAATGCCAGAGGTTGGGATCCGATGGCCGTCGCCTGACAGGATTGTATAAGTTGCCACGTTCTGAAGAACACAACCAGAGAGCTCGAAATGCAGTTGCAGAAACCGGGTTACGTTCTATATACTGAAGAGTTGGCGCCGCTTAGGACTCGGGACAAAGGGGGAAGTGTCTTGGTTATTGTCACTGGGCGTTATAGAGAGAGCAATCAAAAGAATTTGAATCCTAGCTGCTCCATTGCGAATAGAATGATAGCTTCCAACTGGCTTTCGCGATGCGCTCGTCTAAGTGCACTCGAAAGTTTCAAGCAGACGATGAAAGTTGGCAATTATCAAGTTCCACGAGCATCACATGGGAATACCGGCAGATGTCTCGATGACGGCAAGCGCCGCATCGCTTGTGGCGGCTCCTTTGTATGTAATGCACTGCATTTTTACTCCCGCCCGAGGTCATTTGCTGAGCTACCCGATGCTGAATGTTGACCAATCATGGTTATTAGGTAGGATCTTCACCTGAAACTCCTATGCACTGCATTTTTACTCCCGCCCGAGGCCATTTGCTGAGCTACCCTACCCTACAACAGCTGGGTGAGAGCCAGATTAATACATTATGCCCCATCTCCAGAATATGTAGACGCAGCTGGGCAGGTGTCGTCCACTGAAAGTATTAAGGCGAAGGAGTGTTCGGTTGAAGGCATGATGCCGATCTGTGTTCATTCCATGGACATAATGAAGCTGTTCCAACACCTCAGAGCCATCCATACCTAATCAACGCCATGACGCCAACCCCTGTCAGAATACACAGCCAATTCCAAAGTCTTGTCTACTTGACAATAACCAAATCATCATCATCACTATCGTCCAGCACAACCTGACGCTTCAACTTCGCCGCCGCACTAATCTTAGCAGCAGCAGCAGCCAGCGGTTCCCCCAGACTCTCCCGTCCGGCCTCCCGTATCCCCTTCTCCGTGACGAACCTCGTCTTCTTCCGGACGGGACTCGTCTCTCTCTCTCTCTGCCTTTCGTCAACCTTAGCAAACGCCTTGGCGATATCGCCTCCATGCGCAGAGCTTCCGTCCAGCTTCTCGCCCTCCTTCATGCGGCTCAACTTGCTGCTCAGCGCACCGCCCCAGCCAAACGCCGCTCGGCCCTTAAGTCCACCATCCGCCGTTGCTGTCGTGCTGGAGCTTATGCCTGAAAGGGCACTGTCCGGTCTCTTCCTCTTCGCCCTCCCCAGGTCAATCTTGGGCTGCTCTCCCCTAGGCGCCACAAGCCCCAGCTTCCTCGCATCAGGCGCCGGCCGCTTCTCACCGGGTAGCGTACCAGTAGCAGTATTACGCCCAGGCATAGCAGCTCCAAACGCGGTCGCTCCCGAGTCTCTATCCCAAGCCGCAGCGCGGCTCATGTACTCCTTCCCCGCGCCCCCTCCAATCTCCCCCAGCTTCTTGGCTATGTCCCTCTCCCTCTCCTTGTGCGCCAGCTTCCGCTTCAGCGCCTCTTCCCTCTCCACGCGGTCGGCCAGCCCCGTCTCGCCGTCGATCAGCGCCGCCGTACTGACGAAGAACTGCGTGCCAGTCTCCCTGTCGTACCCGCCTCGCTTCTTCTCTTCCTCCTCCTCCTTCTTCTGCTGGCGGTGCTTAAGCCACTTTCCCCTCGCGCCCGTGCCGTTTCCCGCCCCGCCGCCGAAGGCGTCGCTGTTCAGCTCCATCCTCCCGCTGCGTACCTTGCGCACCGCCTCGTTGGTGTGGAACTCGCAGTACTCCGTCCTTTTCTTATTGATCCAGGCGCCGCACGTGCTGCCGTCCTTCTTGACGCTCTTGCAGAACCCCAGGTCGCGGGCGGTGCCGACCTCGAGGATCATGTCGGCGTCCGAGTTGATCACCAGGCTGAACTTGCCGGCCGCCGCCTTCCCCGGAGGAGGCGGCATGATGCCTGGGTTGAGGATGGCGACGACGGTGCCCGGTTGGAGCTTCCACCACCGCGTGAAGCCGTCGTCGAAGAGGAACATTTCGATTTCGTATTCTAGGTCTACGAGGGTAATAACCATGTATTTCCCCCGCTCGGTGGGCGGTTTGCCATTCGTGCCTGGTCGGGGAGCGTGGTGTTTCGGGTCGGATTTGCCGGCTATTATGGCGAAGACGACGATGTCGGATTCTTCGTCTGGGAGAGACCAGTCGGGCGCTTTTACCTGTAGTAGCAGGTCTTTGATGAGGTACGTATTCTTGTCGGTGAGGGTGCGGGTCACGACTTGGTGTGGGAGGATGCGTTTGGAGAGGTGGAAACCGGAGTACGATTCGAAGGCGGGTGTTGCTTCGGGGCCTGCTGCGGTATCTCGTGGCGCTGATGTCGAGCGGGAGCGGTGGTCCTTTGGAAGCTTGCCGAGTGTGCGAAGGATGTCCTCGCGGCTGAAATCTTCGGGCCTGGAGGGCGCCTCCGGCATCTCGACAGCGGTGGTCTTGTACCGTTCCATCTCATCTCGTCCAAGGTTGAAATTGTCGGTCCGTAGCCGCTTTATCCGCTCTAACTTCTCCGTCCTCTCCGCTTCCTGTGACCTAGCAACAGCCAGCCTCTCGTTGAAACTCTTCGGCCTGTCCTCCTGATCTGCCTTCTGCGCGGCAGTCAAATTCGGCGTCCTCGCCCGTCGCAGATATCCTCCTTCTTCCGCCGTTTTCTTGAAGCTCGGCGCTCGCTTGAGAGACACATCCGCTGCCCGCAAGCCCTTATCGATGCCCAATAATATCCGTTGCGGCGAAGTAGCAACTGGTCGGGCCTGGACCTTCCGCACCGGAGAGGCAGGTACCTGAACTCCTCCCCCGGCGGCGGAAGCGGCGCGAGCAATGTCCTGGTCTCGGTCGAGCTTCTCCCTCGCAGCTGCCAGGCGCGATTGTAGCGGCACGCCCAATCCGGCCGCGGCAGACTCTGGCCGCCGTCTTGGTTCAGCACTGGGAATTTTCTCTGTATCCTCACCCGCTGCGGCTGCTTTCTTTGCGGCTTGCAACTTCTTTAGTTTTAGTTTTGCCCGGATGGCTTCCAGCTTGAGCTGGAGGGTCTCCTCGTCTTCATCGTCGCCGTTGTCATCGTCGCCGAAATCGATTGGTGGTTGTAGTCGAGCAGCTGATCTAGACTTTGAGGGAGAGGGGGAGGGGGAGGTTCGGTCTTGCATCCTTCGTAGGCGCTCGCGGCCGCCTGGGGTGCTGAGGAGGGCTTCGTGCGGAGATCGTGGTGGCCAGTTTGAAGCCATGAAGGTTGTAGATGTAGGTCGCGTCTACATGAGTGACGATGCTGTGATCTAGCCGTGCTATGTGTGCTGTGGTTGTAGAGACTGGTGTTGGTTCCCAGGTTGTCGTACAAAACAAGAAGAATCCGAAGGGCTGCCACTGTCTCACAGCAAGGGTGCCCTGCACGCCAATCTATCTGGCACAGGCACTACGAATCCGGGCTGTAAGTTTCATGCGACAAACCGGCGCCCGTTGGAAGAGTATCGCGTGATATTTGGTGCCAATTGGTGCTGAAATATTAGTGATGCTGGGTTCGAATAATGCAAGTGATGCTATTCAGACTGTAAGGAGGGCCGTCCAATCCGACAACACATTGTTGAAGGCACGGAAGGTGTGTCTGGAGCGATAAGGATGGCTTATCGCGAAAATGTGGAAGATGGGAAAGAGCAAAAGACGCGCTTCGACGCGTCGCGTAGTGGACCCACTTCGTCTAAGTCGAGATTCTGATATGGGCTATCCGCTATACTTCTGACTTGTACTCTTCACGATCAACACCTTCCATATCACATCCACCGTACTTACACTCTATTATCATTGCCTCCAGTATCCTTACTATCCATAGCAATGGCCAGAACAAGGGCGAAAGGAGGCGCTGCCTCGACCACAGCCTCCAAACCGCCCCCAGCCCTGACCAAGAAAGAATCGCGGTATACACTCCCAGAAGAGATGGACAGCCCACCACAGCTCTTCGTCCTGCCCAAGACGGCATCCTCAGAGTCGCGAGTCGTCACGCTACAGAACCCCCGACTGTCGAAACCAACGCGATACCTCGTCTGCCCCGAGACAGGCTTCTATGAGTTCACACGCATCGCCGCGCCCAGCTCAACACCGCGAAGCTGGCTGATCGATGGCGCCAGCTGCGTCAAGAACGACGGGGAGAACGCGGAGAAGCTCACGACCGAGGACTTCCAAACACACATTACCAAAGAAGGCGAGATCTTCGTCGCGACACCCTACGATCCCCTATTCCTCGCCCTGCCCGCCCTAGCCGCCAGCGAGGGGAAGGAGAAGAAGCGCATGTTCATCACCAGCGACGACCACATCGACAAGCTCTCCGAGACGTCACCACACCTCCCCCATATCCTCAGGCAATCCAAGACCCGCGCCCTCCTCGAGGCAAGAATGGCAGCGGTATGCGACACAGTCGAAGCAGGCGACGAGAACATGTACCGCCTCAACGAGAACAAACTCCTCGGCACCCTCCTGGCCAAGGCGCGCAGGCTGAACCTGCCCAAGAGCATGGAGGAGAAGTTCGTGCTCAAGCCGCTCGAGGCGCCCGTTCTCACGCGCCGGAGCCAGGCGCAACCTCCACCGTTAGCCGAGGCGAGCTCAGAAACAGACCCCGACACGCCCATGACGGAGAAGACGGAGTCGCAAGCCTCCATCTCCTCCGTCGAAACAACCGACAGTGCTACCACCGTCGCCTCTGTCTCGACCACCCTCACCGAACCTGACGACGAGCCTATCAGCGCAGCAATGACACCCTCAGCGGAAGTCCTCTCCCTCCAGCGCCTGCGTGTAGCATTCAACTTCATCCTCGCCTCCTACCTCCCGCCCTCCCTCGCCTCCGTACTAAAAATATCCCTGCTCTCCCCGGAGTCGAAAACAGACTTTGCGCCGCTAGAAGACTACATGTCCAAACTGTCCAAGCTAAAGGCGGAGGTGCTTGCCAGCAGGGCGGCGACGGATTACAGCCGCAAGCGCGGGCTGGAGGACCTGGAGGACGACAGGGCGGAGAAGAAGCGCAAGAAGGAGGAGGAGGAGAAGAGGAAGAAGGCCGGGGAGAGCAGGGGGGTGAAGAACCTGAAGAAGGTCAATGTCAGTGGGATGAGGAAGATGAGTGACTTCTTCAAGAAGGTGTAGGGATGTTTGTGCGACGGCGGGGAGGAAGTACTCTTGGTTTTGGGTGCGATGGCTTAGAGCGCCCTGGATCACGATAGCTTGGAACGCATTCAGGGGTTGCAACTCGGTTGGGTAGGCTGGCGTCGGAGTTCTGGATTAATCATGACCACTGTTGTTGTTTACCATGTCTGGGTTGGATGAAGGCTCTTGTACGATACCAAAGCAGAAGCTGGACGGAGTTATTGGGTATCATATCATCATTCACACTTCTACCTTACCCACCTTGGGTGCTTCTACCCTCACAGGTCTCATCACGCTACCTCGTCCCCCTCGCCCTCCCCCTACTACTCCCCACACCTCTCCCATTTCCGCTCCCCCTCCCACTGCCAACACTACTACTCGTATCATCCTGCCTCCCATACCCACTACTCTGTCCATACCCGCTGCTATACCCTCCCCTTCCATACCCACTACTCAGCGCCCGTCCCCTCGCTCTCCCCCTCGTCCCGCCCCTCGGGGCAGGGGTAGCCGCCGCCGCAGCCCGCCTCATATCCTCCTCCTCCGCCCTCCGCCTAGCCTCTTCCCTCCGCCGCTCCTCCTCCTCAGCCCGCCGTTGCGCAGCCTGCGCCCTGACTGCCGCTTCCGCCTCGATCTCCGCCAGGTCGGCCGTGGCGCCGTTCCAGTTCGGGTTGAGGATGAGGCGCTGGTTGTGCTCCGTCTGGCTGAGGATGCGCGTCCAGGTGTGTAGTAAGGTGGAGGTGTTGGTGACGGTCTGGGAGACGGTGCCCATATTGGACTGGGCGCGGTCGAGCGTCGAGATGACGGATTCGATTACGGTGTTGATGTTGCGCACGCCTTCGAGCTCGCGCTGGAGGGCTTGTCGGCGGGTTTCTTCGGCGTCGAAGCGGGTTTGGCCTGGTGGAGGGGCGGTTGAGGGGGCGTCATGGTGGTCGTATTGGTCGGGTTCGGATTTGGGGGTTTGTGGGCGGGAGTGAGTTTTGGACTTGGGCTTGGAGGGTTTGGAGGGCGAGGCGAAGATGTCGGACTCGGAGTCGTCTAGGATTGAGGGGTCCATGGCTGCTTTGGGAGGTACACGTGGTATGTGGTTGGGTGATTAATTGACTGGTCAATTAAAGTGTTGTCGGAAGGCTGACAGGCCGCAATGCAGGTCGTTCGACCAAGGCTGGGTTGCTCAAGCGCTGGTGAAATGACGTTGATTGTTGATTTGTTTTTTGGCGTTGTTTTGCTGTGAGGTTGAATCAAACGAGGGGTCCAAAGCTGGAACGCAAATGTGCGGCTGCTATTGGTGGGGTAGCTGTTGGGTGACGCGTGTCTCAACGCGAAAAAGCGCGTCGTTGGGCTCTGGTAAATTAGAGATATGCAAGTTTGCACAACAGTGCATTCCATGGCGGTGGCTGGGGAGAGAGTCACAGACACAGTGGACCCCTGCTATGTTTTCAGCACCAAAGTCCACTTTCCCAGCCATTTTGTTAAAGTGGTTGCAGGGCCTGAGCCTTGGAGCAGCTCGGATGTTTGACCGCATCCCACCATCCCCATGTTAACAAGAAGCTCCTGCTGTTTTTCTCCATCGCATCATCATCACCAGAGCTTCACTTTTTAGAAAACCGACGATAATATTCAACCACCACAACACCCCCGCTATTGTTCCGTTAGTATCGAATTCGGCACAACTCTTCTTTAAACCTATTGAACAGCTTGAACAATTGGAATCGACTCTTATTGTTGATTGGGCGCACAACCTGAAGACCCGCGTCTCTCCGCTTCTTTTCCCTTGGTACAAGAGTGCTCTTTCGTTCTCTTGGATGCTCCAACAACGGTCAACCTTAAAACCGACAAACATCTCCTCGCCGACAAAGGACTGCGCAATTCCTGCGGTGCAGACCTGAGCCTTCGAGAAGCGCAGTACGACAACAGCAACTGCGACCAAAAGGCCATCGGTGCTGGGTGATTCGAGAGAATTCAATTCGATCCAAATCAATCCAACAACATCAACATCATATCAACCCAACCAACCTCCCAAGATGGAAACTTTAACTGTTACCACTCCCACCCACTCGACAACGCCCGAGATTCATACCCCCGGCACCCCAAAGCACGGCTATTCCGACAACTGGGAGCCGTATTCCCCTCGCAAGTCTGCCCGCATTTCCCAGCGCAGCCAGCAGCAGAACAACAACAACCACACCGGCATCAACATTCATCGCACACCTTCACCTCGCGTCGCCAGCAGCCGTCTTCGTCAAGCAGACCGCGTCACCAGCCATCTCGGATCGCCTCGCGCAACCAGGAATTATCTCTCAACCAACAACAGCTCTTCGGCCACACCTACCGCCAGCATGACTTCGCCAACCTCCCCTCAGAAGAAGCGCCAGCCCGCCATGGATTCTGCGCGTCGCGCCTCTGGAAGCCTGACCCTGGAGAGCACTGCGACCGCTGCTGCCGTACTTGGTTTCGGCGCAAAGACCACCGAGTCTCGCAGCGGTCGCGCATCAATGGCCGCCGCCGCTGGATTACTGCCCACCCCAGCCAAGACACCCCAGAAGACGCCTTCGCCCAAGACCAAGGCCAACATCAACGCCGTCCGTCGCAACTTGTTTCACCAGGACGAGACCGATGTGGTGCCCACTCCCAAGCGCACCCGTGGCAAGAAGCACGTTCTCGACAGCTTCGCCATCAACGAGGACGACGACGAATCCTTCCCCATCTTCACCGACTCCCGTGAGCGCATCCCCGAGGTCGATCCCAACGAGGACAACCCTTTCTATGGCCCGTCGATTGCCACGGCTTCATCCGCTGCTCCCAGGCGTCGTAGCAGGCGCCAGCACGTCAACGTCCCCGGTGAGGGCAAGATCACAGTCGAGGAGGCGGTGAAGCGTGAGGATGGCATGCTCATTGTTTTGTATGTTTTACCTAGTTTTCTAATACCCCTCACCTACAAATCCACCTTCTAACATTTCTCACAGCCGCGGCAAGAAGCAGTTCCGCAAGTTCGCCGACATGGAGGAGGCAACCGGCAGCAGCGAAGTGCTCGACTTAGGCGACGGCGGCCTCGATGCCGCCGTCCAACCCCGTCTGCGCCGCCCCATGACCCGCTCCACCATCAAGCCCAGACTCCTCTTCCCAGTCGCCGAGCCAACCCAGCAGGAGGAACCCGCACCAACCAACCTCGAGGACGAAGAGGCCGAGACTGACATCGAGGACCCCGTCTCTACTAAGGATGAGATGGACCTCGAGGAGGACGAGCCCCAGACCCCCAACGACCTCGTCGAGCAGACGCCCAACACCCCGCTCGCGCCCAAGTTCGCTCCCACCATGCCTGCTTCCCCTCCCACAACGCAGCGCACCACCCGCCACGGCACCAAGTCGGCCGACGAGACGACGCCCATGAAGCCCACCCGCGGCGGCAAGCGGAGTCCCTTTGACGGCTGGCGCCGCACTAAGAATGGTGGCTCTGAGAGCTCTGGCTCGAAGCGGTCTGGCGAGACTCTGGCTGCCGATGCTGCGAAGCGGAGTCGTTCTTGAGCTCCTTGTGGCTCTCAGCCTGCTTTCTAGGGGCACTTGGTTTTGGAGGCCGGTTTCAGCATGATTTTGGTGGAAGGGGAATGATTTTGGCAGGCTTGCTTTCAACATGATTACTATGGTTTTGTGTTAGTATTGACGATTGCGCATGGCGCACTTCTCTTTGCTCTTTTTGGAGGACAGCTTGGACCTGGACAAGTGTTGGTTGGCAAGAGGAATCATGACATTGGACTGACATGGATTGAGTCTTGCGGTTTTCTGCTGGTCATGATTGTTGATCCGGCAGAGTCAGAAAAGGGTTCCTGTGTCTTTGTCTTTTGGCAGGGAAACACAGTTGGTCATGGCGTTTTCCGAGGTTCTTGATATCCCCAGGATGGCATCAGAGGGAATTGACCTTTGGGGGATATGGATTGTTTGGTTTGTCTGGCGTGTGATGCGCACACCGTTATTACTGTGTGATAGAGATGAATCATTATCTTAACCTCATCAACCTCTGACTGTGATGACCGTGATTAGTAGGCCTTGCTCCGTCCGCCGTGTGTCTTTTGATGACTGTCGTGCCATGATTGTATACCACTGTGTCCCTCTCAATGGAGGACCTAAAACGCCGAGCACATCTCACATGCTGAGAACCCTGATGACGCTATGCAAGGAACAAATTCTCAAATATTTATCTAGCCCCACCACCCCGCAACTGGCGCTGCCCATGGCAAGACAACCTTTTTGGTCCCAAGTCAACACACACCCAGATCTTCTCTCCCTCGTCAACACCACATTCATTATCACCTCCCAAACCAACAGCAACCACAACCCACCGCCAAAATGCACATCCTAATAGTAAACGACGACGGCCCTCCCTCCCCGCACTCCTCGCCCTACGTGCACTCCCTCGTCCGCCACCTCCAAGCAGCAGGGCACACCATCTCCGTCTGCCTCCCTCACACGCAACGGTCGTGGATCGGCAAAGCACACATGATAGGCCAGACCATCAAGCCGACATACTACCGCCCTCCCCCCGCGCACCTCCCACCCGCCGGCCTAGGCGACAACAGCAGCCACAACCACGGCTCCGTCCACCCCCGACCGTCCACCACTCCCGGCACCGAAGAATGGGTCCTCGTCGACGGCACGCCCGCCTCGTGCGTCCAGATCGGGCTGTACCACTACTTCCAATCCCGGGGCCCCGTGGACCTCGTCCTCTCGGGCCCGAACTACGGGCGCAACACGACGGCCGTCTTTGCCTTGTCGTCGGGGACGCTGGGGGGCGCGCTCGAGGCGGCGGTGTGCGGGAGGAAGGCCATCGCGCTGAGTTATGCGTTCTTCTCGAGGAACCATGACGAGAAGGTCGTGGCCGCCGCGAGCAGGCAGAGTGTCAAGGTGGTGGAGGCGCTGGTGAGGCAGTGGCCCGAGGACGGGAGCGTGGATTTGTATAGTGTTAATGTCCCGCTTGTGGAGGGGGTGGAGGGGAATAAGACGCTTTGGACGGGGGTGCTGCAGAATTATTGGAGTCGGCAGAGTTGTTTTGATGAGGAGGGGGGAAGTGTGAATGGTGGGGATGAGGAGGAGGAGAGGATTCGGGAGGGGGAGGAGAGTGGTGGGAAGAACGAGGGGGCAAAGACAGAGGGGGGGAAGACAGAGGAGGGAGGAGAGGAGGATAAGGGGAGGGGAGGACATGTTCATTCGCATAGGCACTTTAAGTGGGCGCCTAGGCTGGGGGATGTGCTTAGGAGCGTGGAGCAGGGTCCGCCGGGCAATGATGGGTGGGCTGTTAAGGAGGGGATGACGAGGTGAGTCTGTGACACTGATGTGAAGATGAGGATGACTGCTGACATTTTAACAACAGTGTGACGCCGTTGAAGGCAAACTTTATGCAGGCGGCGCAGAACCTACACGGGACGGAGATGCAATTGTGAGTGTTACTGCCACTGTTAATGTCTTTTGGTGTTCTTGACGAGCTACGAGTACGACTGTTTATGACCGCTGGGCGGGGACAGAAATTAGAGAGAGAGCATTGGGACGGAACGGAAAAGGAAGCGGATGTGGGAAGTCACAGACCATAGACTAGACCCTGCCTACCTACCTACCTACCGAGAATACCATAAGTGTTTGCTTAGTGGGCGTTCTGTCTCTGCTCTGCTCGCTCGTCGTGTATGTTGGACATTTTCGCGGTCTATGTACTTACCGTTTGATAGGGAGCCTTCGTCAACGGAGACGGTTGACACCACCGCCATCACTACCACCACTCCTAGCGACACCGACCCCGTCCTCGCCATAATCGACTACGGCGACACCTACGTCCAACCCCTCATCCTATCCGCCTTCTCCTCCCTCTTTCCCTCCAACGCCTACACCCTCCCCCCTCCCCTCCCCTCCCTCTCCTCCCTCCCCCCAACCACATCCACCGCAAAAATAATCCAAATAACCCAGTACGAAGCTCTCGACTTCGAGCACGCGGCCCTCCACCCGTCTACTACCCTCCTGAACAGCTACATGATCCGCAAGGCCCTCATCCGCAAGCACTTCCTGTCCTCCGTCGTCGACAACTGGGTCTCCAAACACCCGTCTTCGATCCTCAAAACGAACGTCAAGCGCGCCGAGCCCTTCGAGGTCGACTACGCCGAGTTCCTGGACGACGCGCTGGTCGAGGCGTTTGACCTGCGGCACAGCCTAGAGCAGAACGAAGGAAAGGCGTTGGGGGAGAGGGAGTGGTGGATTCTGAAACCGAGTATGAGTGATCGCGGGCAGGGGATTAGGTTGTTTAGTAGTATGGGGGAGTTGCAGGGGATTTTTGATCGGTGGGAGGAGGATATGCCGGACTCTGATGACGAGGAGGATGAGGAGGTTGGGTCCGGAGGGGAAGAGGTTGGAGAAAGGGACTACATCACGACGAGTCACCTACGGCACTTTGTCGCGCAGCCGTATATCGATCCCCCGCTGCTGCTGCCTGGGACGGAGGGGAGGAAGTTCCATGTCCGCACGTATGTCCTAGCGGTGGGGAGCCTGAAGGTGTATGTGTGGAAGCATATGCTCGCTCTGTTCGCCGGCAAGGCGTACACGCCCCCATGGGAGGCAACGGAAGCAGGAGACGGGGAGGCGGAGATTGACCTCGACGCCCACTTGACGAATACCTGTCTCCAAGGACCCGGAGCGAGGGACGACTCGGTGGCCAGATTCGAGGACTTGGATCTCGCTTCTATCCTCGGACCGGGCGCACACGACAAGATCCTGGAGCAGATCAAGGAGATTACGGGTGACATCTTTGAGGCTGCGGCCAGGACGATGATGGTGCACTTTCAGCCTCAACCGAGTGCCTTTGAGGTGTTCGGTGTGGACTTTCTGGTTGGTGTCGACGGGAGGGCGTGGCTGTTGGAGATCAACGCCTTTCCGGACTTTAAGCAAACTGGCGAGGACCAGAGGTTGAGGGACGTGGTTGCGGGCTTTTGGAAGGGGACGGTGGCTGTTGCTGTTGGGCAGAGCGGGTTCTTGCCTGGAGGGAAGACGGAGGCTGTGGAGGAGGCGGCTAGGGATATGATGCTTGTGAGGGAGGTTGACTTGGGCAGGAGGTGAGGTTGAGGTTTGGTACAAGTGTAAAGGAGGGTTTAGACAAAAGCTTTGATATCCTGGGAATATGGTACGCTTTACTTCACAGACACCCTACCCTTCGTCGGTGTCCCGTCACACATGTCACAAACCTTCACAAGTTGGTACGATTCACCACAATATCGCACGAGCAGACCAGCACCGTATTTCACCCCCCAACATTCACCCAAACCAACCTATGTCCCTGCCGCCGAACCACCAGGAGGCAGCATATAACCCAAACATTCGAGCAGTATCAATAACCGCCGGTGGTACAGTTGGTTCTTCAGAACTCTCTGTTCCCACCTCAGATACGATCCTTTACTCCGGTAGGTCGGCCGCTCGAATCGCTCCGTGCAACGCGCCGCCGTCTGCCCGAGGACTGGAAAGCAAATAAATACCTGTAAGGGGGACGCAGTAGGTACCGATGCGGTTGACCAAAAGTCGGTAGGCGCGCTTCTTTTGGCTCTTTACTTCTCTTGTGGGTTTATATCTTGGACTGGCGATTTACCATGCTTGGGACTGCGCGATGAGCAGCTCCAACGACATATGGACGGTATGTTGCCGGTCATGGAAGAGGTTGGGGTCCTGGCAATGGCTTTAGTTTTGGCAGGCAGTCTCTCGCGGAAGTCATCCCTTGGACGGATACTGTTGGTCTTCCCGGCGCCATGGAATAAATATTGTCTGCGATTTGAAGAGATGGACCTGAGCCACCAGCCTTCGATTCCTCACTTGCGTATCGGTTAGCCTCACTGGCTGGCGATCTGGCGCAGCAGCCCTGGACCACGAGTCTTTGGGGACGCTTCAAAACAGCATTGCATTCCACTTCAGAGAAGAGGCTCGCAGCGCTTGTGCGACCGAGAAGTCCCATCCAGCATCTGTGCCGTCGGGTATTGACTGGACACGTCGCTGCGCTGGCGCAGCAACCGGAATCCCGACGTCCGATATGAAGCGTAGGATGTTGCCTCGATAGTTCTACCCTAGACGAGCAGTGGAAACCGATTACCCTCAAGGCGTACTCGGCGGAAATCCAGTCCGTCATCAGTCACATATGGAGAAACGAGGTCAGCTCGTCATGGTTGGTATCTTGACGCGCCGTCAAGCTGGCGTAGCAGTCTCGGATCCAGATCGCATCGAGTACCGAGGGCGACGCTGCTGCCGGCAGAGCAATCTCGACCATCGCTGGCCTGGCGGGAACGATCTGCTCTTGGCTTGTCGCTGTTGTTCCCATTTCCACGTCGACTCTGATAGCTGTTCACAATCAGGGTGAGACTGAGCACGATGGCGCAGCAGTCTCGAACCTGATACCATAGATGATGCCGTGGGTGTGAGGCATATCAACATACATGCGAGACAGATAGAACCCTTCGGCGACAATTCAGTCGTGGCCGCTTCCCTGTGATCCCATTCCACCATGACCCGAATACGTTCTTTGTCGCAGAACAGCGCATTACAACATCATGGCGAACGAGGCGCAGCAAGTCTTGGAAGTTGGATCACCGCTTCAACTCGAGTATGAGCGATATATTTCTCCCCTTGGCGAGCAAATCGCATACTAGCCGTAGCAGATCAGAAGGCCTATTGACATCTGTGCCAAGGCTCACTTGTTGATATCCATCCGGCTTCCAAATCATTCGTCAGTCCAAGATACCCGTCACCGACGACGATGACAACATGTCACAGCCTCCTACCTCCAAGCAAGCCGGAAGTAAACTGTCACCGCATGAGGAAGCCAAGAAGACATCGCTAACCTCCCTCCAGCCATCTTGGCATCAGTATGATCTCCTCCGTGCCATGGCTCGCCGTTGAATGACGCCCGCTTAGACTTTTATACTCTTCGGGCATCCACATCTGGCAATGGTCGGGCGTGTAACAGTAGAATACAAGGAGGAGGGGGTACTGCGTATCACGATAGCCAGCCAAGCAAAGGTTCTTTTCAGCACTGCCTCATTATGTGGATATATACCCGTCATGATTTGGCGGTAAGATGGCCGTTAACAGTTCGCAAGAGGGGAGTGGGAGGTGGGCATATCTGTCAACCTTTGACGCCTTCCTTTCACGCGATGCCCAGGTGGTCATGACTTTGAGATGGGAGATCCGCTCGGACCTCGTTTCTTGTCACGATGAAGCTTTCAGGAGCGGCGAGAACAGGGAGAGAGTGTACTTTAGTCTTGGAAAGGCACAACGGACCCAACTCCGTACCCAGTGGCGGTGTCCGCGACTCGTGTAAGCCGGTCCGGTCAGCCAGCGAGCCAGCCAGCCAGTCCCGTCAGGCGTACTGTGCGTCGGCCGGATCAATCACTCCGCCGAGAGATTCCGCGAAGGTTTACCTCGACCTGCCGTTTTCGTCGCCGAGGTGTGGCATGCCCGTTCGGGAAAGTGCGAAATTTCCACGCCGGGCGGCGGAGATTGTAGCATCTTCCCAAGATCCATGCCGTGGAGCCCTCGGTGAGTGATCAGCGATGATAGCCAGGGCAAGTGAAAGCTACCGATCCCTACAAGGTTGTGTGCCTTTGATGGTATGTGTAGGGAAGGAGATGGGCTTCTGGAAGCCTCACTGGAAGCCTTGCATTAGTCGAGAGTCAGCGTATTTGATACGGCGATGCAGCAATGCCTCGTATATCTGAAGCCGGCAGTCATTGGTTTGTAGCGTTTGGTATATGGCTTGTAAATCGCTTTCAACGAACACCGGATTGTCGAATGTCCGCTGTGTCAGCTCGAGACGTGGCTGGCAGTGATAATGCTTCCTCTGGGATGCCCGCGATGATAGGATTGACAGAGTAATGTTTGAGACATCGTCGCCATGCAGCAACGTCATTGAGCATAGAACATCCTCATTAGGACGAAATTCCAGACCCGGCGAACGTGGGGTGTTGCTTGTCAGTCGTCGAGGGGTGTCGAGCTTGGCGGGAGACAAGTGCATCGACCGGCATCGATGCGAGCTGCTTTTTCAGATGGTCAGGGATGTGTCGTCAGACTGTGAGAGACAACAACAGCTGATGGTGAGCCGGCCTTGATGGAGACATCCTCATAGAACTCCAGAATATTTCACGTGAGAGGGCTCCAACGTGTTCGCTCCCAGGGCCCCCAAAGAAACACCGCTCCTCAGCGCTGAAGGGTTTGTTAGTGTAATTAGAGGCGTCCAAGCCCAGTAAACTGGACCTTCAGTTGGTTGGTCGCCCTCTGAATGCCAGACAATTGTTTGATGAAACATCCCGTGATAGGTAGGAGATGGCGAGTGTGACGGAGGACGTAGGTGGCTGAGGCTTAAAGGAAAGCTTCTGATTAAGCGCTCCGAACAATCCGTCGATCCGTCCTTGATGCCTCCGGGGGCGCGAAGAAGTGATCCATTCGTAGGGAGCCCTGGGAGCTCTGGATTGTCTGGCAAATGTGTCGGATAGACCAAACACGGCGGCAAAAGCCATCGGGAGTTTTGAACCTGTCACACTAAAATGCTAGGCGTAAACACTAAATGGCCACTGCCGGACGGTAGGGAGAGGGTCTGAGAGGGCGATAATACCAAGAAGCACTGCCCGTTAATTGTAGGGTCAAACGGGACAATCAGACCCAAGACGGCCAGGCCAACTTCGCTTGAATCAGCAAGGCCCTTGGCGGCGGAGATGATGAGATATGTACGGCGTCTGTGCTGCAATGAGGCCTCTCAGTAATCCGTTGTGGTTACGAAGTAGATAGATCCAGACCAGAAGTCGACAACTCTGCAAGTTTGCGAGTGTTGAACAACCTGGAAGTCAGAGTCCAGATGCCATGAATGTTCAATGAAATCGAAATGCTCAAGGGCGAAAGTGCAAACAGGGGGATCTTACCAAAAATGCACCCAAACCTGCCAAAGGAACGAAGAAGCAAATCGCTGCAACCCGTTCGTTTAGTGGGGCCGAGAAGAAGAAGTCAGAGAAGGCAGGACAACCCTTGTCGATCTTGCGGTATCTGAGGTGACCCTGGTCTAGACCACGGCTGATGATTCGCCTATCGCCTCCAGCACAGCCTCAAGCCAAGGGTCTTGGCCAGCATGGAGATCCACTTTTATTTGCACCCAATTTCGAAGGCGAGTAGGGTGCTTTCAGTGTTTTGTTTGGTTGTTTGCCCAGGCAAGGCAGGTACGTACCTTCCGATGGTGAAGTTGGAGGACCGAACAGGAGCATCCACCACTTGCTTCCACTTGCATTCTGTTCTCCTGCCAGGACAACAATACCTATCTGACCGTCTACAACTTCGGAACGGAACCAAGATCATCGCTACGAAAAAGCATTGATTGACTGACTCTTTAGCAAAGATGGGCAGTATCTAGGCCAGCGAACGATCAGTCCTGTCTTAATCCGAGCATCCCAGTCTCGCCTTTCTCTCCTTAATGCACCGACCGACTCCAACTCGAATGACGGACGACCTGCCTCGCCATCGCAAAGTTTACCTCCTTCTCGCCATAGATCAACCAGCCAGACACTCTCCAGATCGACAATACCTGCTATACTCTGTCCCGCGTGGCGTGTCAAGAAGGGTCGACGGGAATCGCTCAGTCGTTCGCCCCGTCCAAGAGTACTAGCTGGTGTCTGCCTTCTACGGTATCTCTTGCTCAGCCTCGTTTTGTCGATGTAAATCCTCCCCCACACAAACTCCCTCTCCTCTGTTTGCCCCCAGACAGGCTGTGCTTCAGAGAGATGCTGACGAAACCCGCCCAGACTCTCTTGGTCTCGCAGCAATGTCCACCTCCAACCCCGATGGAGGCGATGATGGCGCGGCCTCCACTCCAACGAGGCGCCCCAGAGCGTATGTCTCACCTTCCATTGCCTATATCGACCCGACCTACCTCCCCATGTCTGCTTGTTTATGTCTCTAACACATACATCATGCATACAGTCCAACCATCACCATAGACACCGTCAACGCGAGTCCGTCCCAACAGCCAGAGACCGAACCCATCACAACCCAACCCACCACCACCTCCCCCACATCACCGACGACGAGGGAAGGCCTTACCCCCTCTGCCGATCCAATGGCGAGCGACTGGACTCCATCTCACCAGAGGAGCCTGTCTGGACAACGCCCTGAAGTGCAGGCCATCAGGACCTCCGAAAGCAGGGACAGCCGGCCCACAAGCCCACACAATGTCTCGAGCCCCGTCACCTCACGCGGCAACGACCGCGCCTTCCTCTCAGTTCCCAGCAACCTTCGGTCAAGGCAGAACTCGGTCGATAGCGACGATGGGCAGAAGTCGTTCACTTCGTCTCAAGGGGATACGGTGATCGGAAGCTCTACAGCGGGCGACAAACTTGGAAAGGCGGTCACGATCAATGCCTCGGAGAACGAGACTGTTATGAACGACGAGACCGCCCTCAAGCCTGATCAAGGGAACGAGTCGGATTTCCAGGTGGAAAACAACCCCTTCGCCTACACGCCTGGTATGTTGAATAAGATGTTCAACCCCAAGAGCCTGGCGGCCTTCTATAAACTGGGCGGTCTGGCTGGCTTGGAGAAGGGACTGCGTAGCGATCGCAATGCCGGATTGAGCATCGACGAGGCTCACCTTGAGGGAGCTGTGTCGTTCGACGAAGCTACGCGCCATGCCCAAGCTCAGTCCACGGAGAAGGCCAAAGATGAGGCCGTATCGGAGCCGAGTGGATCGCCGACCACCCACCATCCACCCCGGCACGGCAAGGGCAACGAGACCTTTATCGACCGAAAACGTGTCTTTAGCGACAACAGGCTCCCGGTGAAGAAGGGCAAATCCCTCCTCCAGCTCATGTGGATCACCTACAACGACAAGGTGCTCATCCTACTTTCGATAGCCGCTGTGGTTTCTCTGGCAATTGGCCTGTACCAGACATTTGGACAACCGCATCCCGAGGGTGAATCGCCCGTGGAATGGGTCGAAGGTGTCGCCATTATCGTTGCTATTGTCATTGTCGTTTTGGTCGGCTCCCTGAACGACTACCAGAAGGAGCGCCAGTTCGCAAAGCTGAACAAGAAGAAGCTTGACCGCCTGGTGAAGGTGATACGATCTGGCAAGACCGTCGAGATCTCGATCTTCGATGTCCTTGTCGGCGATGTCCTTCATCTCGAGCCTGGAGATATGGTGCCCGTCGACGGTGTTTTGATCCAGGGCTTCAACGTTAAGTGTGACGAATCCCAGGCCACTGGAGAGTCCGACATCATCAAGAAGCGGGGCGCCGACGAGGTGTACCGCGCGATTGAGAACCACGAGGAACTTAAGAAGATGGACCCGTTTATTCAGTCCGGAGCTCGCGTCATGGAGGGCGTCGGCACGTTTATGGTCACTTCAACCGGTATCTACTCCAGCTACGGCAAGACGCTCATGGCTCTCAACGAGGATCCCGAGATAACACCTCTCCAATCGAAGCTCAACGTCATTGCCGAGTACATTGCGAAGCTTGGTGGGGCTGCTGGTCTCCTCCTCTTCATTGTCCTGTTCATCAAGTTCCTGGCGCAACTGCCCGGTTGGGACGCGACTCCGGCTGCGAAGGGTCAGAGATTCATCGAGATCTTCATTGTTGTCGTCACTATCATAGTCGTTGCCGTGCCGGAAGGTCTGCCCCTCGCTGTCACTCTGGCGTTGGCATTCGCGACGACAAGAATGCTCAAAGACAACAACCTCGTTCGTCACCTCAAGGCTTGCGAGGTCATGGGAAATGCTTCCACGATTTGCTCCGACAAGACGGGAACTCTCACTCAGAACAAGATGCAAGTCGTTTCCGCTACCATTGGCACCAGCCATCGTTTCGGTGCTGTCACCGGCGCGGATGGCCACAGCCTGGATAGTCCGACCGAGAAGGACATTACAGCCCAGGAACTCGTCGCGTCACTGTCTGCGGAAGTCAAAGATCTCCTGCTCAAGTCCATCACGCTGAACTCGACCGCTTTCGAAGGCGAACTTGACGGCGTCAAGACGTTCATTGGATCCAAGACTGAGACTGCTCTTCTCATCTTTGCCCAGGAATTCCTCGCCATGGGACCAATCAACGAGGAGCGTGCCAACGCCAAGATCCTCCAGTTGATCCCCTTCGACTCGGGGCGCAAGTGCATGGGCGTCGTCGTACAGATGGAGGGCGGCCGGGCAAGGCTCTATGTGAAGGGTGCCTCGGAGATCATGCTTGAAAAGTGCACGCAGCTCCTGCGTGATCCGTCCAACGGCCTCTCTGTCACTCCACTCACCGAAGACAACCGCGACACCGTCACAAACCTGATCGAGTCGTACGCCATGAACTCTCTCCGGACTATTGGCATCATCTACCGTGACTTTCCGAGCTGGCCTCCACGGGGCGCACGCCGTGTGGATGGAGACAAGGACGAGATTGCGTTCGACGATATCTGCCAGAGCATGGTGTTCGCCTGCATGGTCGGTATCAAAGATCCCCTTCGCCCGGGTGTACCAGAGGCCGTCAAGGACTGCCAGAGGGCTGGTGTTGTTGTCCGCATGGTTACAGGCGACAACAAGACCACTGCCAAGGCCATTGCTCAGGATTGCGGCATTCTGACCCCGAACAGCATCGTGATGGAAGGGCCGGAGTTCCGCAACTTGTCTAAGGAGAAGCAGATCGAGATCATCCCCCTCCTTCACGTCCTGGCCCGCTCCAGTCCCGAAGACAAGCGAATCCTCGTCAAGCGTCTTAAGGACATGGGCGAGACCGTCGCTGTGACTGGAGATGGTACCAACGACGCACCCGCCCTGAAGATGGCCGATGTGGGCTTCTCCATGGGCATCGCTGGTACCGAGGTCGCCAAGGAGGCTTCTGCCATTATTCTGATGGACGACAACTTCAATTCCATTGTTAAGGCCCTGAAGTGGGGTCGTGCCGTCAATGACGCCGTCAAGCGATTTCTCCAATTCCAGCTTACGGTCAACATTACTGCTGTTGTCCTAACCTTTGTGTCTGCCGTATCCAACAACGAGGAAGGATCGGTGCTCACGGCTGTTCAACTGCTGTGGGTTAACCTGATCATGGACACTCTCGCTGCCCTGGCGCTCGCAACGGATCCTCCTGTTGACAGCGTTCTGGACCGGAAGCCCGAGAGGAAGGGTTCGTCCATCATCACTGGCACCATGTGGAAGATGATTCTCGGTCAGGCCATCTACCAGTTGCTTATCACGTTCCTGATTTACTTCGGCGGACCCGGCATTCTCCCCGCTTATGATGAGTATGTCTCGACCGCCGAGATTCAGACACTGGTCTTCAACACCTTCGTGTGGATGCAGATCTTCAACCAGTGGAAGTAAGTTATGCCTCCATCCCTCTCTAGTCTGCTCAATCTAACCGTACTTCGCAGCAACCGTCGTCTTGACAACAAGTTCAACATTTTTGAGGGACTAACGAAGAACGTGTTCTTCATTGGCATCAGCGTTATTATGATTGGCGGCCAGGTCCTTATCATTATGGTTGGTGGGCGAGCTTTCAACATCGCCCCGGAGAAGCAGACGCCCGCCATGTGGGCTTACGCCATCATCCTAGGCTTCCTCTCGATCCCGGTCGGAATAATAATCCGCCTGGTCCCGGACAGCCTCGTGGCGAGACTGGTGCCCGAGTTTATCAAGCGCAAGGCACAGCCCAAGGTCCCCGGCATCAACGTGTCGGACGACGAAGAGCGCTTCGATCAGTACCCCCTGCCGCTCGCCGACGTTAGGGACGAACTTGCCTTCCTGAAGCGCATGAAGGGCGGCCGCATCAACAACCTCAAATTCTCCATGAAGCACCCGCGCGAATTCCTGCCCAAGGCAAAGAGTCCGTCGGCCAGCCCGGGACACTCCCGCTCCAACTCGACGAGCCTCCGCGTCCCGCAGACCCCCACTCGCGAGGATAGCTTCGGCAGCCACTCTCCTGCACCCACTCCCGACTCCCGTAAGCGCAGTCGCAGCATGCGGTCTCGTTCCAACAGCGCCCTCGGTGCCCCGACTGTCATGGCCGGTATCGTGGCCGGCAGTATTGCCGCCGGTTGGTCACCCATAGACCGTCGTGGAGAACCCGACTTCGGCCAGTTTCCTAAGCCGTCTCCTAGCACTAAGAGCTCTGGCGATAAGGAGGCGCCGCGACCTTCGGGCCTGTCACGAGAGGGATCGTCGGTCCTCGAGGAGGCGATTGTCGACGAGCCGGAGGATATCGCCGCGGCAAGGGCCAGCGATGTGCCCACCTTGGCCGTTCCCACGCCCAAGGCAGGGAAGAAGTCTGTTTCTTAGAAGGATCTGAAGATTCGGAGGAAGGACGGCAGTACACCGCCGCCGGGCGTCCAATACGGCATTCTTAGACGGCCGGAGAGTCTTCCCGCGGTGTTACAGCGGGTGCCCGCGGATGTCTACGTCGAGCGGCACGCCTGAAGCCGCAGAAAACCGGCTGAGCAAGCTGTATTGGGCACGATAATCCGCAAAGACTGGGCTTGGATAGCTATCAGTCCTGTCAACTAATTGGAAGCAACACAACCACAGCTGGACTAATCACTACAGCGTGGCAAATGTTCGGGCGATTGGTTCAACTTGCATTTCCGTACCGGCGTATATTGGGGACGGCGTGGGCGTTCGGGGACACCCTCCCACACGGGAGCTTCAGCATGGGGAAGGAGGTCTTTGGGCCTATTACAACTCGCTTCTTTTTTTTCTTGTACTTTTTACTTCTTCTCTGTGGATACTTCTGTCGTGGGCTGGGTTTGGAGAGTACATAGCCCTTTTTGGGGCGGAGTGAGACGGTGGTAGAGCATCACGGAGCATGGACAGATGGTTGGCAACGAGCGGCCAAGGCAGAGATTGGGGTACAGGATGGGAGGCAAACGACCAAAACCAAAAGTTGTTTCTGTTCCTGTTTTTCGTTCAGACCAGACTCTTTTTATACTACTAGAGAACAAGGCATGCCGTTATCGTCAGGGTTGTAGCCTTCTTGTTGAGATGGCCCGAGGGCTGGGAAAATATACCCCTTATTGTTATACAATACATTCGTTACCGACATGATATTCGAGATTGATGGGCCCCGACGGCTGCTGACTGTGATGATATTCTTGTCCATGGGACAGGGGCAATGCTGTCCAAAGTATGTTGTGGGCAAGGGGTCTAACGTGCGGCGGAGTTGCTGACGCTCCCGCCGTGGCAGGGCGATCGCGACAGGGGCAGCAGCCGTGATGAAACGGTGAGCAAGACTGATGCTGAAAGTTTCCGTAGATATAACCGCCGACGACAAGTGGCAGGTTCGAGTCAGTCAGTAAGGCCCGAGTGACTATCTCGAATTCTCGGCGCTGGCGATGTACTATGGGAGTGAACGGAGACCCCCACATTGCGATCATGATGACATCTTTCAACAGGTACAACACTTCACCTTGAACCGCGAAGAACCCGAGACTAAAGAGGAACGACGCCTACCTGCTATGTTACTTTAGAGTCACTGGCAGGCAGAGGGAACCGGATCGAGACAAGGACGGACTTCAGGGAAATAGTAAAGTGCCTGGCCGGGATCAATCAGTCCGCATATAACAACATTCTGCATGCGTCTTGACGCGAAGCATTCGTCTTAACGCGAAGCAGTGCTATCCGTCTGTCAGCTCAGCAACTTACACAGTAAAACTGCCCGCCGCTTCAGCCAATTTCAAATGCCCTGAAGAAACGTAAGGTAGTCAACCATAGGTGTCTACTGGGCTGTCAGTTCAAATAGCATTTCTAGCGATTTAGAAAGGGGGACCCAGTTTTAGCGAGGCGGCCGGCCGATTATGATTGTGTTCGAGTTTCGCCGTCGTGCTTTTAATTCTTGTCTTGAATCCTCCATCTTCCGGCTCTTTCAGAGACCGCTTCGCGATTTCGACGTCTTTGATTTAGGAGCCAGTTCCGTCTCCTATGATATTTTAGTCCCGTTCGGCAACGCGCAGAGCTCTAAGTTTGCATTTCCCTCTCTCTCTCACGCATCCACCGGATACCTAACTCGGTTCACGTCTCTTCGCACAACAACTGGAATTGTAGTAGCACGAGCCGAGCACTTGTTCGTCGGAGGTTCTGGTATCCCTTTGGTCCCCGTCGCTCAAAACAGTTGCAAGCCAGGCCACTCGTTAGACGCGTTGTTACGGGGTGCTCGTCTCTCTCTCTCTCTCTCTCTCTCTCTCTCTCTCTGACAGCCACTTTAAACGTGGAGAGACACGAATTTCAACACACCACACTTCACGAACCGCGTTTCATACTTTCCCCCTTTCCTTCGACTTTCAACCTTTGCACTTTACTTCCCTTGACATCACCGCTTGTCGACGGTGCTATTCGCCACACTGGGGTGTTGGCACAACATTTCGATCTGAGCTACGCAATATTCCAGTCGTGCTCGAGATTTTATTGCTCTCAACTGCACACTCATTCTCTCCATCTCGACACAACAGCACTGTCTCTACCATTCCATCTCATCGCATCACACAGTCCTTCCCTTTTCTCCTTTCCTTCCACAACAACAACATCACCATTGCCACAATGACCTCCCCCGCGTCAGATACACCCACGGCCGAGAAGCAGCCCCGGAAGCGCAGCCCGCGCCAGTGCACCCAGCAGCCCATCGACTACGACGACAAGAAGCACCTACTGTCGTCCCCCGTCAAGCAGCCGAGGCCGGCGCACGCCGACACCGTCGTGGTCGAGGGCGGCCTCACCGAGCTGGAGCAGCGCTTGGACGACCGGGCCGCCCGCTGGGAGACGGACAGCATGTTTGAGGACATCCTTGAGGATGTCGCCGAGGACCGGTTCTTCACTGAGGGTACGTATTCTCACAACACACTATGGAATGGCTGCGACGCGTCTTACTAGATGGTTCATGCACATGTCTGGCTTCCACTTGTTGAAAAAGGACATATTGATACCCTGCTCACTCACAATATCTTCCCTCACTCATCACATCCCGTTCCAACATGACTTCACACCAGACTAACACACCTCCCAGAACCCGATGCCTGCACACCAGAAGAGTCCATCGATTTCCGTCAATTGCTACGCGAAACAGGACCAGAGGAATTCTGCAGGCGCACCGTAGACAGCGGCTTCATAACCGCCAAGAAGCTCCTCACAGCCTTCGGCGTCCGCCCGCCCGGTTTTCTAGAAGGCTCCCCGGACGAAGCCTACTTCTCCCTGTTGACTCTAGCCCTAACCCGCGAGCTCTCCAAGCGGATCAAACTGCAGGACTACAACACGGTCGACGACGCGGTCGACCTCCTCCGCAAGGCCAAGAACATCATCGTCCTCACGGGCGCCGGCATCTCCACCTCGCTCGGCATCCCCGACTTCCGCTCCAAGGGGACGGGTCTGTACTCCAAGCTCGAGCACCTGGGGCTCAGCGACCCCCAAGAGGTCTTCGACATCCGCGTCTTCAACGAGGACCCCGCCATCTTCTACACCATAGCCAAGGACATTCTACCGTCTCAGGACCGCTTCAGCCCGACCCACAAGTTCATCCGCCTCCTCCAGGACAAGGGCAAGTTGCTGACGAACTACTCCCAAAACATCGACAACCTCGAGTCCGTCGCCGGCATCCACAAGGACAAACTAGTCCAATGCCACGGCTCCTTCGCCACCGCATCCTGCGTAAAGTGCGGTCACAAAGTACCGGGAGAAGAAATCTTCCCCGACGTCAAAGCAGGCCGCATCCCGCGCTGCCGGAAATGCGCCCTGGGAACCCGCTCCTCAAAGAACTCCTCCCGCACGTCCCTCTCCTCTACCAACTCCAACAGCCGCAAGCGCAAACTCTCCCGCGACACCAGTACCACCACCCGGCCCCGCCGCGTGCGCCACGGCGAGTACGACTCCAACTCCGACTCCGAATTCGGCGGCGGTTCCTCCTCCTCCCCCTCCTGCATCACCCCCGACGACCTCTCCTCCATAGGCGTGATGAAGCCCGACATAACCTTCTTCGGCGAGAAACTCCCCGACGAGTTCGGCGACCGCCTGGCCAAACACGACCGCGACCTCGTCGACCTGTGCGTCGTCATCGGCACCTCCCTGAAGGTGGCCCCCGTCAGCGAGGTGGTTTCTTTCCTGCCGCCCAACGTGCCGCAGATTTATATCAGCAGGACGCCCGTGGGGCACGTCAATTTCGATATTGATTTGCTGGGCGACTGCGATGTTGTTGTTGCCGAAATGTGCCGCCGGCTGGGTTGGGGGCTGGAGCACGAGATGGTTCCTAGGGAACAGAGGGTTAGGGTGGAGAAGGTGGAGGATGGGGGAAGCAGCGAGAGTCGGTGGGGATTTGAGCAGGTTTACCCACCACCCCCTTGCCCGGCGAAAGAGACGGTGGTGGGGGATGTGGTTGAGGTGTTGGGCAAGGAGGGTAGTTCGACGGTGGACGAGGAGAGTACGGAGGACGGTAGCAGCCGTGAGGGGAGCAGCTCGGCGGAGGGCTCCTCGCGCGAGAGGGGGAACGGCAAGAAGAAGAAGGGGACGCCAGAGGTGGCTAAGAAGGCTGCGGCCGGCAAGGGGGAGAAGAAAGTTGTCAAGACTGAGAAGAAGGATGTGAATGAAGGAGGGGGTAAGCAGGCGAATGGCACGGGTGGCAGGAACGGCACCGCCAGGACGAGGAAGATTGCTGCTTCTGCTTCTGCTTGAGGCGGACTCCCATTGTTGACTACGAAGGGGACGGACGGACTTTGGTTGGTTGGAAGCTGGAGATAGATGAGGAGGAACATTGCGCCGATGGTGGTTTAATGACGTGTTTTGGTCGAGAGGGGTGGGTAGAAGACCTACCTGACTTTGTTGTATAACATTACCCACATTGTATGAGCTTGGAGTTGTTGGCTTTTCAGGTCAGGTAGAGATTATGATTGATGCTGGCCAGGGAGCAGCTTTCTCGCGAAGAGAGAGGAGAGTAGCATGGCGTAGCGCTTTTGTCAGGTAGACAAATGGCATGAATACAGCGATTTTCTGCTTCTCTCACTTACGTAGTGATAACCGGCCATCCATACTAACATATCACGTTATCGTGTGTACTTCTGTTGCAGGCACAGTCGCCGCATGAACATCTGCCA
Organism: Coniochaeta sp. 2T2.1; assembly: GCA_009194965.1. Classification (NCBI taxonomy): domain Eukaryota; kingdom Fungi; phylum Ascomycota; class Sordariomycetes; order Coniochaetales; family Coniochaetaceae; genus Coniochaeta; species Coniochaeta sp. 2T2.1. The sequence continues at coordinate 73,050 of VSMA01000036.1, forward strand.
AATCAACGCCGTTTTGTCTGATATGCTACCCATCGCTATAATGCTTGCTAATAGAATGCCATGCCATTAAACATACCGGACCTCTCTGGTCTATCAGTCAGCCACCAAAATAACGCCGCAAGATAACCCGCCGCAAGATAACCCACCGCAACACCCCCAACTACCAAATATATCACCACACGGTCCCAACATATCCCCAAGTAACCCCATCCCCCATCTCTACTCTCTAATAATCAGCAACCTCCGTAACAACCAAAACCGCATCCCCATACAACTTATTAAAAACCACGCACCCCCTCCCGGGGACCACCCGAAACGCCCCGTGCAGACCGACATCCACGTCTTCTTCCCCCGTTATCCTGACCTTCACTTTTCCCGCCCCGACCGTAACAATCCTCATCATCCCCTTCGTCGCGGGCCAGCGCACCGACGAGCCCGAGTTGACGACGTAGTTCCTGACGGAGACGTCCGGGTGCATGCGCACCGCCCGTCCGGCGGAGAGATAGGAGTGGGAGAAGAAGATGTCTTCCGGCGGTTGGTCCGGGCCGGAGGATTTGGAGGGGATGTGGCCCGGTGCGAGCTCCCAGTCCTCGAGTGCGAGGTGGGAGGTTGGTGTCGGGTTCGGCTGGGGGTGGCGGGTGTGGGGGTGGTTGTTGCGAGTTGTGCGGGTTGGGTGGGAGGTCGCGGCACGAGGCACCTCCTCCATGTCTTCCTCCTCGTCGGCCATGACTATGTCTTCGTTGTTGCCGTCGTCTGGGCTCTCCGTGCGCGACGTCTGGGCTTGGGCTGCATGGACCTGGGCCCTCCCTGAACGCCGGACAGCGGACAAGGCCTTGACTCTATCGAGGTATTGTTCTTCCGTCAGGGATGAGAGGGGTGAGTCGACGCCGGGGAACTCTTGCTGCTCTTCAGTCGACTCTTGCTGCTGCTGCCTTGTGACCATGTTCTTCATTTCTTCCTCTGCTTTCCTCTTATTTCTCTCCTTCAACGTGCAACGGGTCCCGAGGCCGTTGTATATGCAGGCGGCGCAGGAGTAAAACTTGAGCCTCGCGTCGATCGGTGCCTTGGACGATATGACGATGCACTCTCCGTACGGCCCCTTGCCGTCGCGGCAGCACGAACACGCCCTCCCCGGCACCTCCCCCGTTAGCTGGATGATCATCGTCGCGATCTCGCGGGAGACCTTGTCCACGAAGCCCTTCTCGTCGATGTACGCCTCGTTCCAAACTATGCCCCGCACTTTGGGGAGCTTGATCAGGTCCGGTATCCAGGCTGTGTCGGGGCATTCTGTGAATTGGGACAGATAGGGGCGGATGTAGTTCCATATCTCGAGGGCGCCGCCTTCGAGGTTATGTATGGAGTTGGACTCGTTGGCTGGTGTTAGGTATTGCTTTGTATGCCAGATCGCGGATTGAGAGCCTCCCGGAGCCTGCGAACTGGTTGGAGCCGGGCTCGCCGATTGTTGGACTACTGAAGTGGGAGGGATTGATGGAGTCAGGTGTAGTAGCCGTTTAGTGAGTTCCTTGTTCGCTACATTCGCAGCTGCGGCCTTCTCTTCTTCCAGGGACATGGTTGACTGCCGCACAACCAATGCGTCCTTGTGCTTCGTTCCGCGAATGTTCTGAAAGCGGACGTCGTCATCCCTGTGACCTAGTACTGTGAGTGTTCCGTCCAGGTTGTCGTTGAGGATGCGTCCTCCGTGCATTCTCTGTTTGCGTGTCAACAGGTGTCCCTGTCGTTGGGCTGGCATGGTTGTCACTGTACTTACAGCGAAGTGGATAGTCAGCCCCTCCCGCCTTTGAAAGGCTTGTAGGCAATGTTTTATCGGACAAACACATGGCTTGTCAGCCTCGGCCGCTGCTAACAGTCGTTCGTAACCGTCGGGGATGATCGTTCCGACAGTGAAGGCGCCGTCTGTAAGGCAAGAGTGTGTTAGCAAGTCCGCATGTATAGAGAACTCTGCGGTAGGGTTTCCCCATGGCTAGCGCAAGAACAAGGACAACCTCTCTCGGCCGAGTCGTATGTCCAGATACCGCCCTGAGAAGCGAACTCCAACCACAAGCGTGACTAGTTTGCAACAGTTGTAGCACGTACCGGTATACGTCATGTAAGACCGCCCAGACGGCGCATCAAGGTAGGGTTGGTACCCATCATCCGGTAGAGCTGGCGATTCCTCAGCCACAGTGCCATTAGAGTTGGACACTGTCCGCGCCAGGGTAGAGACACCAGTCGTCCTCCCAAGCGCTGTCCCTCCTGCAGGTTCTCTCAAGACGACCATGGGCGCGTCTAGTCCCGGGTCGTACCCCACAATGCTAAACGTGCCATCCTGGTTGTCGTTTAAGAGGCAGGTGCGGTGAACCGTCATGAAGTGCTTCCCGTGAGACTTGAGGTACGTCTTCTCGTGCGTACAGGTCTTGACCGGACATACCCAACGAGGTCCCTTTGCATCCGGGTCGGGTAGTGGCGCGTAGCCGTCGGGGAATAGTGCGCCAAAACCGTGGACCAGACGGCCGGTTTGATCTTTCGCGCAGTCAGTGACTCATTCAGTCAACTCACGGCAAGGGCCAAGAGTCCAACTTACCTGGCACCATGTCGTATGCCCGGCCGAGCACGCTTTTAGCAAACGGCGTGACAGGGACACGCGGGACGGTTGGCTCGGGTGACATGCGTGCTTTTTTCTTCGGTGGGAGGATGGTCGGTCTCGTGTCCCATGATCTCTGCTCGAAAAGGGCTGCCTCGGCCGAGCCCGGCTGCGGTGCAGCACTCTGAGTGACAGACGGCGAATGCGGAGTGCGCGTATCCGGTGTCTGCACCTCCTTCCAACGTCCTGGTGTCGATATTGCCGCCATATCCCGTTGCCGTGCATGGTCGCCCAGGCTCTTCTTACCAGGTCCGGATACTGGGGCTGAGCTGGTGAAGGCGGGTTCCGGCGTTGAGTTGTTCGAAGGGGTGATATCAGACAGACGACGCTCGGCGTTCAGTCGCTTGGTCTCTGCTGCCTTTCTCCCGACGTCGGCCATCTCGCCAGATGCCCACTTCCCTGAGATAGGGTCAGCAATCGGCCTATATGAGAATGGATTGATGCTCTCACTCTTCATCGCAATGCTTTGGGGGCTGTCGGTCTTTGGTTTGGCCATGGCGAGCTGAGGTCCTGGTGTACTCGTAGGGGAAGACTGTTCGGTGGTTCTAATGCTAGTACCGGGCGAGGGTTCTGTAGGGGTCGGACGAGGTATAAGGCCGTCTAGATGACCTACAAGACCGTCAATAAAAGAAGGGCCAACCAAAGGCAACGATGGGCTTGGCTTGGGCAACTGGTTACCGTTCGGAATGGAATGGCCTGGTGGAAGCCCGTTGGTGCCGGTCCTCTTCATTTTGAATTTGATGGGCGGTCGGGCATCTGACATGGTGCCGCTTCCGGCTGATGGTTCCTGCAGACTTGAGGCTGGCGCGGGACCTTGCAGTATGTCCGAGGTGACATTGGGCGTTGGAGGATCTGGCGTGCTATCAGAGAACTGATGTTCTGATGCAAGTCTCCTGTCCATGAAGGCCGCGAAAAACGACTCCTCACGCTCGGCCTGCGGAAGGGTTGGCTAGATTGGATGTCAGTTTTGATTTGCTTTGAAGTGTACCACGATGAGAGGGGATCCAATACGGACGTCTGTGTCTGTTTGTTGGCGTGTGGGGGACGGAAGGCCGTCTTGTTGAGCCGCGGCGTCATGGGCTGAACCGTTCATCTTCTTAGAATCTTGTAATAAGCAATCGCCAGAGCCGGGCCCGCTGTTGAAGCAATTGGATGCCGGAGATGTCGCGCGACGCGGTAGGTACGCGTTAATGGGATGGGGCCAAGGTCCACAGCCAGGAAGGGTAGGTACAGCAAAGAAAGAGTAGTAAAATGGAGCTGGGGTGCTCATCCACACCTACCCTCAAGAGTGTAGTTTCAGCTGAAGAAGGTACCGGGCAATTTCAATGCAAGATGTCATATTAAGCGCAAGACATCTTCCACGTGAAGAAAGAGCATCGTTCGCAGCTTCCCAGAATCTCGGGTTGCAGGGATCATAATTAAGGTAATTGCTAGTGCAACATTGATCCACATCTTCAACTTCACTCCTTCCCTTCAAGATCAAAGTCTTCAATGGCAGGCACGGATCTGAAATGATCACATTTCACAGTACGAAAAGTAAGGTAACTACCTCTAAGTCAAAGAAAACATGAACATAACGCTCCCCCCCCAATCCAGTTTACAGAGCAGCTGCCTAGGTATGTACAATGCTCAACTAATGACTAATCTCAACCTTCCCCGGCGCCTCCTTCTCGTCCAACACATCCCTCCCACTCGCCTTATACGCATCATACACGCCGTCGAACATCTCCCTCTCCTTAACCCACCTCCACAGGCTGTCGTAGTCCCGGCACTGGTGCACTGTGTCCCACTGCACGTGCGCGTGCTTAGCCCGCCCCCAGGGCGTCATCTTCTTGTACTCCTCCGAGTACGAGTCCATCCAGTTGACGTCCCGCCTGGCTAGGTTGGCCTCGCCCTCCGGCAGGCGGGGGTCGAAGCTCGGGTCCGTGTAGGTGTAATTGAACCAGTGGTCCACCGTCACGTCGCCGCTGCACATGACGGACTGCCGGAGGTAGTCGAGGCAGTGCTGCTTGTGCTCGCGGACTTTCTCGGCGGTCTGGTTGGGGAAGTAGTGGTCCCTTTCGTTCCGAACAGGTTAGCATTGAGGGTGTGCAGTGTGGTAAAGAAGATGGGGGAGGGGGGGTAAGGAGGAACGTACGGATAGTAGACCCGCCGGAGGACGTCCAGGCAGTGGACCTGGTGAAACACACCCAAGCCATAATCATACTTGCCTCTGTCGAACCACACCTCGATGGTGGGGATGAAGGTCCTTGCTGTCGCTTCGTCGACCTTGAACTGGCCCTCGCTCGCTGTGTGTATGTCAGTCATCTTTTCTCCTCTACCATCCTTCTTATCCTCTTCCCCTTTCCCATCTCTGTCCTCTACCATTATGTGTCTCTCCCATCTCCTCCGTCTCTCCTCACTCTCCCCCTTCTCCCCCCTTTCCCTGTCCCCATCTCCCCTATCTCCCCCATCCCCATTCACTCTCCCCTTCTCCCATCCCCCCCCCACCAAGTACATAAAAAAACAAGAAAGATGTACTCACGCCCAGTATAATACCTCCACAACTCATCCAACCCCTCACTCTTCTCATCCTCCCCGTAAAACCGTTCGTCCCGAGCGAACCGCACGTCGACGTACTTCACCACCTCCCCCGCAGGCGACCGTATCGCCGGCGGCGCCCTCGCTCTGTCCTTCCAGAGGGTGATAACGGCCACGCTCAGCAGCACAGCCAGGACCAGGTTGAGCAAGGCGAGGACCTTGACGGTGCGGTTGGCGCGCTTTTTGGACAGGATGGAGGCTTGCAGGTGGTTGTAGTCCTCTGACGCCGGCGAGGTAGAGTGTTCACGGTGGTGGTGGTGGTGGTGGTGCTCGTCAAGCTCCCCGTCCTTGTCGGATAGGAGCGGGGCGTATTTCTTTTTGGCGGCAGAGGAGAGGGTGGACATTGTTGACTTGAGGTAGAGGTATGCCTTGAGGCTGGAAGACGTCTGTGATGGAGAAGTCCCAGACATTGTGAGACAAGTAGAATTGATGTCGCACTGAGAAGTTCGTTATATATTTCTTGGTTGGATGGCAGAGTTGATGGTTTTTCTTCAACACTGGGTGGGCGGACTGCTGAGATGTTGTTGACGACACGGTGGTTGCCGAATCGGGCTATGAATAGGAGTCAATAACGGGCGTTGCACAAAGAAGGCGAAAGGGGCCAGGCCAGAACGCATCCCTTGCGGTCGATGGAATCAATCAAACATTCTGCGAAAAACAGGAAATTAAATGATTGTCGAGGACAGTCGTCGAGTCAAGTTATTATGTAGAGGGATCGCCCTGCTGGTGACGGAATGTGAAGCGACTTGGTGTTGGCAACCTAAGTCTCAAGTAAATCCATTTACTGACTTCCAATTCGACTCGCTAAACGCAGGACACAGGACTGACTTCAAAACCAGCCTCGTCAACAGACAGGGCCAAACAATTTCAAAGCAGAGACTTCTGGAAAAACGCCACAAAAGCCCTCGCAGTGATCAGCCGAGCATGACACCATATCCTTTGAACAAAACCGCTTATACACATGCCTATACAGCCCATCCATCCTCCATTAACTCGCCACATCCGACTGCCAGCACCTCCTCGGCTTCCAACATCCCCGAACCCAGCATCATACGTCCACCCCTTCTTTTTCCAATCAGACACTTTTCCCCTCCCATCCTACCCCCAGCCAGCCATACCAGCCTACCCCTCCCTCTCGCTCTCATCACTCTCCAACAACCCCCTCCGCCCAGCCGCGCTCTTCCGCCTCCTCATCTCCCCCCTTTCCCTCATCGCCTCCCTGATCTTCTTCGAGGCCTCATCGAACCCCCCCTCGCTGTCGAGCGTGGTAAACCCGCCGAACCCGTGCCCGCCGCCCCCGAACTTCTCGCTGCCGCTCCGGCTCCTGCTCCGGCTCCGGGACAGCGAGTCCCTCGACGGCGGCCGCGTCGCGAACATGGCCACCTGCCCGATGTTGCTGAAGCTCTCGTTCCGCGGTATCGCGCGGCTGCTCTGCGTCGACTCCCGACGCAAAGTGGGGGCGACGTAGGGACCCGGCGAGGAGGGCGTGGAAGATTGTTCGCTGTCGCGGCGCTGAAGGAAGGTCGTGCGGGCCGGGGAGGTGGGCGCCGAGTCGTTGCTGGTGGGTGTCCTGACGGTGAAGGGGTCGGGAACGAGACGGGTGCTCTCGAAATCCGGGAACATCTCTGGTCCGAGTGTGTTGATCAGGTCCGTCACCTCGGCCGACAGCTTGGCGCGTCTGTCGCGGAGCTGCTCGATGTTGTAGCTCGAGCTGGGGTTGATGCAGAGTATCAGCGGGCGGAGGGATTTGACAATGTCCATGCCCACCTCGCCAAACCGCAAAGCAGCAAAGGTGATGGCGGGGAAGAAGATCCAGCCCGCTAGGAACACAGCCCATATCGGCACCCAGGACGGGACGTGGCCCCATAGCCGGTCTTGGTAGACTTTAAAGGCCAGCAAGGAAGTGTACAGGTTATACAGCACCGGAGCAAAAGCCATTGACACAAGCAGCTTCCACGTGGCCATGACGTCCTTGCCCTGGATTTTGACGGAGGAGGCGGCGAGGGCACTCTTGGCCTTTTGCCGGGAGATGATCTTGGTCGCAATGAAGACTGGCGCGAAGAGCCCCAACCCCGGCAAGACGCCGGCAGAGAGTAAGAGCAGCTTGCCGAGGCGGTAGAAGAAGGTTACTACCACCTTCGGCCAGGACATGCGCGCGTAGGCGACCTGGTGGTCGCGGATGTTGAGGTAGCGAAGCTGAGTGTTGTAGTCCTTTACCGACTTGCGAAGCTTGACGATGCGCTCGTCGTCTTTGTACTTTTCGTAGCCGAGGGCCAGGCGGCGGTTGAGCTCTACCACCACGGGCAGGGGTAGCTTCTTGCCGGTCGGGTTGTACAGCCGTCGCGCAGCCTGGATGACCATCAACGTGTCGTAGTCGGGCGTAGAGACGATGACGGCGCTGAGGGCCTGGTACACCATGTCCAGCGTCTGGCCGATTGCCTCGCGCCGCTGTCCATGCGTGTATGCCTCGACGATCTTGGGCGGGATCTCGAACGGGGTGCCGAACTCGACTACAGCCCGCGAGCGGAACTTGTGCGCGTGGAAGTAGTTCATGCCGACGGGGACGATCTTGAGGCCGCAGTCGGGGGCGTCTGCCAGTGTGCCGAGGGCCATGATTGCCACGCCGGCTTTCAGGGGGAGAAGTTCAGTGCGATCGTGGCTGCCGCCCTCGGGGAAGATGCCCACGCACCCGCCCGACTTGAGCCGGTCGAAGACGGCCTGGTAGACCTTGGTCTGGTCGATGTGCGGCGCGATCTTGTACTTGGTCCCCTTGAAGCCCTCGGCGCACCCCTTCAACTCCGTATTCTTGAAATGTCCATGCTCGTCAACATCCTCCCGACCAGTCAACTGAAACAGCGCGATCTGGTCCTTGACTGGCCTCTTAACCCTGACTTCCTCCGGCCCGACAATCTCGGCAATGTCGACGCTCAGTCCCGTCTTGCCCTTTGTAGACGGCAGGAAGATCATGCCGCTGACCTCCCCTTGCTTCACAAAGTCGGTGCCAGTACCCCTGATGAGAGTGGGGTCGTTGATCGGGTCGGGCAGGTAAATGGTCCCCTTCCCCGGCTTGGCCGAGTCCTGGGCCCGGCCGACGGGCACGGAGCCCACCTGCCGCGAGGCCCAGCCGATAAAGCCGTGGACGGACTTTTGGGCGATTAGGAGGGAGACGCGGCGCTTGGCTTCGTTTCGGAGGGTGCGTTGGAGGATGAGGGCGTCGACGAACTGTTGTTTTTTTCTCTACTGTTAGACATGTGAAAGTCGCCAAGCCAGAGCGGAGAACTAGCTCGGTTAAGGGGGGAAGAGGAGGACAATACCTGATTATTGTGAGGTGCCGCGACGAAGAGCAGCGGTCCGTGGCGCGGGACCTTCCAGGATCCCCTGGGGTGGACTTCGCGGAAGAAGAGGTCGGCCAGGATGGACATGATCCAGAGGAAGGAGTCGTATTTCCAGTAGCTCATCGGGTAGAGCTCCTTGTGTTTCGACGGATGGCGGGCATCCTGAGGCGCGACGGCCGCCTCGGGGGGTTTGGGTTGGCTTGAAGCCATGATGGCTGGCTGTAAGTTCTGTACAGCTGTGTCTTTGCGACTGCAGAGACGGAGTGATCAGATCTGAGTTTTTTAAGTTGTATGTAGAAATTGGGGTTGAGCCGATGGGTGATGGAATTGGGCCGAGACAATCCGCAGCGTTGCAGATGGAGATGCGAGATCAGATGGCCATGCACAGCAGTGTCATGGATGTTCGATGTCGATGTCGATGGTGGAGGCACTTGGGATATGCAGGCTGCTCAACAAAAGGCTGGATGGGTTGGGGACACAAGAAGCAGCAGGTAGGCACACAATGTCATGTCTTGCGCCCGTCCATAGAGCCGAGTGGTTGGCTTCTGCAGTGGAAGTGTGTGTGCCAGAAGGGACAGGGGGTGATTCGAGCTCGAGATACCAAATGCCAGCTCTCCCTGATTTCTCCACACGCTGATATGCGGGAGAGCCAAGAGAGGGGCATGTAGTCTAGATTTCTTAGCATCAGATGTCAGCACATTAAAAACCCCTCCCTGTGGACTCTGGTGCTCGACGCGGATCATGCTCCGGGAGCCCATGTCTTGGATAAAATATTTCACTGTTGTTGAACGGCTACCATACCTCAGACATTGAATGGAGGGGAGCAAGGGATTATCAGACCATACCAAACATTTAAAGAATCTAGACATCTGGAAGGCGTTATCTTGACATACCTTCTTCCCGTAGCACAATGGCCTCACCATTCGCATGTCATTCGCATGAGCATTGTAGCACAAGCATGCAGTGGCTTGACACATTTCCAAGGAACACGCGAACTGAGCAGAAAATCAATTGGTAGCTACCGACGCATACGCGCTCGCTACATGCAGATAGACCCAGGTCCATGCAAGCCGGTCCATATGCTGCTCTCTTCTCTTCCATCTGGCCTTGTTCAGGGTTCTTCTCCCTGCCGCACAAGAACCTTTCCCACATACCATAGATGCTCTGACATGGCCACATGGTATCTGTCCTCCCCCCCCCCCCCCTGCTCTTCCCCCAACAACATCTAGCAACAGCAACAAAGCTGTGTGTAAACCATATAAACACAGAGCAGCAGCAATGTCCGGCGCCGCGCCTATTTTCCCTCGCCCTAAACGCAAAGAAAAAAGGACCAGAGGAGTCAAATGTAACAAGAAGAACAATAATGAAAGAATCGGAGGGAAGAGAGGGGAGAGATGTTCAATTCTGTCCCCCGGTCCCAGCCTGGAGGTCCAGTTATGCGATGCGATGTGATGTCGCGGTCGAGAGGAGGTTGGCGTGCAAGACTATTAGAAAGTGGTGATGGTCGAAACTCTCCAAACGAATCCGTATGCTAAGAACCGCGGTAGAGAAATGCAAGGTGCAAAGAGAGGTCTACATGATGATAGCAGGGACGTCGACATTGGCCTTGATGCTCTTGTGCGGCAGGATGGAGCCACCGTTGACGTAGATCTCGTCGCCAATGGTGACATCGTCTCCGAGGACGGTCACATTCTCGAGACGCGCCCACTTGCCGACAGTGCTGTTCCAGCCAACAATGGTGCTCTTCACCCAGGCGTGGTCCTTGACCTTGGATCCCGCGAGCAGGACGCAGCGCTGCAGACGGACACCGTCACCGACAACGACGTCGGGGCCGATGGTGACGTTGGGTCCGATCCTGCAGTTCTTGCCAATCTTGGCCGAGGGATCGATCAGGACGTTGCCGCCGTGGACGAAGGGCTCGGTGGTGGGGGTGAGCAGCTTGGAGCCCTTCTTGGTGAGATGGCTGAGGTACAGGCATGTGCCGGTCAGGAAGTCCTTGGGCTGGCCGACGTCCATCCAGTAGCCCTCGAGGTCGAAAGAGTGCAACTTGCCGTCTCTAACGATGGCCGGGAAGGTCTCCTGCTCGATGGAGGTGGGGCGCAGCTCGATGCGGTCGAGCACCGAGGGGTTGAGGATGTACATGCCGGCGTTGATGCGGTTACCGACGAACTCGACGGGCTTCTCTACGAAGCGGTCGATGCGGGAGGGGTGGTTGGGCTTGTGCACGACGACACCGTACTTGGAGGGCTCCTCGACCTTTGTCACGACAATGGTGCCCTCGTCGCCATGGGCCTTGTGGAATGCGGCCAGCTCTCTGAAGGGGAAATCGCAGATGACGTCGGAGTTAAGCACGAAGAAGGGGCTGTCGTCCTTGCGGAGGATCTCCTCGGCGAGCTTCAGGGGGCCGGCGGTGCCCAGGGGCTCGTTCTCGATGGAGAAGGTGATCTTGATGCCGAACTGCTTCTCGTACTGTTTGACGGGGTGATCAGCATTGCTTGCCCTGGTTGTGTATAGCGTTTGTTGAGGGTAAACTAACCTCTGCCAGGTGCTTCTCCATCACCTCTGGGCGGTAGTTGACTGCGAGGACGACATCTGTGACACCAGCCTCGGCGAGGGCCTCGATCTGGTGCAGGATCATGCGCTTGTTGCCGAACTCCACCAATGGCTTGGGAAGTGTGAGGGTCTAGTATTCGGCGGAGACATTGTCAGTGGACGGTGTACTCGATATGCGCAGCGCAGGTCGACAATTGTTGATTGAAGTTATCGAAGGGATGGGTTGCATACAAGAGGCCGCAGACGGGTGCCGAAGCCACCAACGAGGATTAGAGCTGGAGGACATTGAGTTAGTGGACTATAACTCCTGAGTATTGCGGAGAAGATGCAGCTTACCCTTCATCTTGGTGGTTGTGGTTTGAAAGAGGGGTATCGAGTCAAAAAGTTCGTTGAACGAGTGTACGAAAGTCGAAGTTGCAAAGGGGCAAACGTAAAACGAGCGTGAACGCGCAAGCGCCAATCCCTGAATATTCAGAGATTAAATAGAAGGGAGGCGGCGGTGTCGACGTAGAAAGGAGGTTCGGAGACTGATTTTCACTATAAATCTCGGGTAATGAAGTGTCGATGTACAGCTTGGTTGTTGAAGTCAAGAAGACGGTTTCACTTTTCTTGGAATCAGTCGAAATTGGTGCAAGGGAGTCGCGAGAAAGGACACTGTCAATCAATTTCAACAAAGCTTCAAGGTTCCCGGCCTGCTTGAGAAAAGGGCGCTAGCGCAAGGCTGGAGCACCGCCCATTGAGAGGAGGGGGACCTTGGGGGAGAAAAGGGGGGAATCATGGAGCTGGCGTGATCCAATCAGCGTCACGCTACCCGGACACGAGCCACCTAACAATAAATCGCCAATTTTACTGGCCGGTACCTGGAAATTCGATGATTGCGCCTCATTATGTGTCTTCTTTTACGAAGTTCCAGCTCACGAGACCCCTTTTAGATCTCCGGTCTTCCACTGAAGGTATTCTGTCCATCGTAAGGTCGGTCCTGTCCAGTTGACCAACATCGTCTGTTTGCATCAAGGTGGCGAGTTTGTTGGCGGCTAAGGTAGTGATGGTCTAAAGACAAGTCCAACATGTGAAGGAACACTATTGGGGGCGAGACACCTGTAGAAGTCAAGCTATTTCAACGGCAGTGCTCTCGATAGAGGCAAGAAATACCGACGGGCAGATCGTGCCCATAACATCTCGGAATACAACGTTGAGAAGAGCAGTTGAAGTTGATACATCCCGAGGCCGGAGGTCCCAACACGAAGAGATCCCGTCGTACCGGTCCGAAGTGGGGTCCTCGGCCTCGGCCGACCGGACCGGAGCACTCCTTCCAGGTTCCATTTCAATGTGGGGCAGCCGTTAGGTGTGGGTCGGTTTTCGGCCCTTGTCCCGCCTGTCAACCTGACTGCTCCGTACTTGTCCGTGAAGTTATTGCAGCATCTATAACAGCATGATAAACTCGCACTACCGAGGAGTATTGGGCTGCCCTGTCCATCGAGTTATTGCGAGGTTAATTGTATCTACCACTTGATGACCCCGCCAGCTCGGGTCCTCTCACACCACCCGACTGCACTCAACTCAACCACCCGCGCTTGGCTATTTTGGGAAGTGCGGCGTGCTGGTTGGTGTGGTGGTTGCTTCAGACGCTCGATGTCGTGCATGTGAACCCCGGCCCCCATCCTCTTGGCGGAGTTTAGCCGAGATATGCCATATCTACATTTACCGGCTACCGCCTGAGTAAGACTGTACTCTGGTGGCCTTCCTGATCTTGATGTTTGTTGATGGGAACGCGTACTGGCGGTGTCGATAGCACATAGAGTACTGTTGCTCATGGTTGAGTTCGGTTCATGATGGTTGTCCCGGTATTTATGGCCATGGCCAGGAGCAGCGTGACCAGTTCGGTACGTTTCGCGTGAAATGTTTCTCTTATTTCGTAAAGCAACCAGAAAAACTGGGTCATGTATGCAGAAAGCCGCCATCGTTAAGTCGTAAATGATCCTCCTGCCAACTGCCTTTCCATGTCGAAACCCCCATCTTGTTCCAGCCACTTGCCCGCTATGGATAATGTTTGTAGTTTCTCCCTCAGTTGTTATTCTTGCAAAGCCAAAAGAAAAAAGTCCACCCATTTCGTCAAGTCATGGTGGCATGAGCCAGTAGCCAGTCTTGTAAAGTAAAAAAAGAAAAGAAAAAAGAGAAAACGTCGACGTTCATGAAAAAGGAAAAAAAACTTCAATGCAACCGTCCCGCGTTTTTCTTTAAAAAAGAGCAGCATGAACGGCTAGGTATGTTTCTCTAAAGGTCCGGCTTCGTCAAACGTATAGAAGGTCCGGCAAGCTCGATTCCACCGTCCTCTCCCCAGGCTGACATAGTCCTCCTGAGTCCATGTGAGAAGGGTTTTGTGGTCCAAAACACAGTTGCCTGCCGAATTGGTTCCGGTTGTTTCATCAAGAGTCCGCTCTCCGGTTGGTCCTGTGAATCCCAACCAAAAGGGGTCCGTCCGGTGTTCGTGAGAAATGGTCTTGAAGTGAAGTCGTTAAAAGGAAATGCAAAGGAAAAGCAACCAAAATACTGAAAGGGTAGAAGATATCGAACTGGAGAACGTTGTCCGTGGGAAAAGGTCATAAGCTGATTCGGTGAGAGTCTAATGTCGTCTTCGTCTCTTCGTTAATTCATGAAAACCTGGGGATGCATGCAATTTTTTCGGTGTAAAACGTTCGAGAATCTCCTGATTCCGACGAGTGAGGTATAATGTGAGTCCTGCTTCCTCTCCGTGTGTTCATCGTGTGTGTCCCCCGTGCTTTCTCAGTCTCCTTTTTTTTGGGGGTCGTCATCGTCATCGGACATCTGTCTGCGCGGGTCTGTGCAAAAGGCCCTGATCTTCCTCTCGCCGTTGTGTTGTATAATTCGTGTTGTAGTTCGTGGTGTTGTTGTTGTTGCTGTGAAGCTTCCGTGTTTAGGTCTGCGGGCTCTTGAGCCCCTGGGCTCCTGCCGCTCTTCGTCTCTGTGCGGGATGATCCATACGGAATGTTTCCTGAGTTCAATGATCCAATCCAATCCGGTTATTCCACTCCGGGCTGGGGCTCCATGTCACCAATCCAACCGGATTGTTCCAGTCCGGGTTGAGGCTCCCTACCGCCATTCGTCAGCTCCTCACTCGAAAGAAGCGGTAGAGCTGCTGCTCGAGTGGTGTCCCGACCGCTGGCTCTGGTGGCGGTACCCGTGCCCGGCAGCGGTGACGACCTGCTTGCCGTGCCTGCTGGCGCCCTTGCGCGGCTTGCGGCTGGAATCGTCCACGGGAAGGCCCTGGACGACGCCGTTCCTGGCCAGCATCCCGCTGTTAACCGAGAAGTTCCTGCAGATCATGAACGCCCGCATGGCCGCGTTCTCCATGGCCAGCACGTCCGATTCGTAGGGAAGGTCGGTCTGGTACTCCCGCCCGTTGACGTACACCACCGAGGTCCAGCCCTCGTGGCTGTGGTACTGCTGGTATCCTGGGGCTTCCCAGTTGCGCCGCCGGCAGAGATCTGTAAAGGTACGAAACCCACACGTTAGCCATTGATGCCTAGGCACAAGCTGTATTGCCCTCTCGGGAACCCCTGTGGGGTTAAGTTAGGTTGTCAGGGGCATTCGGACCCCTCCAAGGCCCAAAGACAAGGAATGTGCAACGGGATGGCGCGAGCGCAATCTGCATGACGACCCAACGCAACCATCTCCAGCCAGCCCTACCGTGCTAGTGATTTCAGGCGCACGTAGTTTGCAATTGACGGGCGATTGGGCTCGCAAAGACATCGTCAGGGGTTTTGACCCCAAACCACGAATGCCCTGATGAGACACCACCACGTTTTTTTGGATGCAGGGGAGATGTCACTCTCGATCCTGGTGTGTCATGAAGTCTGTTTTTTGCTTGTCGTGGAGGGGTCGGGAAATTTGGAAACCGGGGCGAAACAAAAAGTTCTAAACTGGAGGTTAAAGTCAACGGCAGCACTTACTTTCCAGATATGCCATGTAAAAGCCCCCCATTTTGGTTGTAAAAAGACGACAGTATTGTGTGTTAGAAAGCAACAGTTCTTCCCGGGATACTTGGCTGTCCAGACAGGATTGCTCAGCAGGGAAGCAAAAAGCAACGAAATAAAGTAAGGCACCCGCGGATGTAGTTGACAGCCCCGAAATGGAAAGACCCCTTGCTTGCGGAGTGTAAGTCGTCCGGACCCTGGAAGACGCACTCGAGCCCAACTTCAAGACGGTGACGTCTGAGGGAGAGACCGGTCAAAGTAAGGCAAGGTCCGCAGCAAAGCTTGTCCTACAACAGACTGAAAGGGGGTGTGTGCTGCCGTGGTGCCGTGGGCTGATGTGGTCGAAGTTGAGGCTGACAGATAGATAGTGTACGTATGCTACGTTAAGGAATTCCAGGGCTTCCCAGAGTCACAGGAGAGTCGATGAGCCAGCAACCGGCGAGACATTGGTGTGTTTTATTACAAGAAAACCCATGGCCAGGACCTTTGAGAAGTGCGGGGCAGCGTCAATGGTAAGCCTACTTTCTTTCCCACCCAAGCCCGGAGAAAGGTAAGGAGGTTACGGGAAAGGGTGATTCGAGAGCCATTGGACTGGACCGGGATGGAAGGGGGAAATTTGTGAGTTTCTCTCCTAAAAACGGGAGTCGCGATGCGGCTCTCAGAGTGTGACCCATCTTGATGTGTTGGCGTGTGTCGTTACCAGTTGATAAAACCGCTGAGACTGGGGTCTACTCCACTCCGCAACATCAGGAAGGAGGGGTGGCTCTGGTGGGAAGAACGCCCTTGGTCTTGGCAGAAAGATCTACCAGCCTTCTGATGAGTAGCTTCTCTTTTTCCTCTGGTGTCTTTTGTTCGGATCCGTAACGGAAAAAGACAGTTACCGTTACCCTCCAAAGTACCGCCGGAGACTGTGGGTAACGCGGCGTAAGATATCTGCAAGAATCCAGTTCCGGTCTGGACCCTGTGACGTCCAATGCCTACCCTGAGGTGAAAGCGGAGGCACAATGGAGACTCTGGCGAGCACTTGCTGCTGGAGGCAGACCATGTACGAGATGAGATGTGAAGAAGTGGACATATTCGTGTACGTGTCCATTACAGGACACATTACAGGAGATTGCAGACGTCGAGGTACATTGGGCGGCATGGTGAGGTGGCAAATACCACTGGGAGGCTAATCTCCAGATCGAACGAAAGGAACGACATCATCAGAGAGCCGGCCACAGCTACTCGCCCCTGGCGGCAGGTGACGACGGGGGGTTGAGGTAGCATTCAGGAGACGCAGAAGAAGCGCGCTTATGGGATGCCGGTGTCAGTCTGAAGCCATGGAAACAACGACAACAGGTCGACATCAGACGAAGAAACAGTTGACAAGTGGAGACTGGTGACAGGTAAGGAGACATGTCAGAGGGGTTGGAGGGGATATCAAAGGGACATAATCTGTGTCTTTGTCGCATTGCAACTTTGCAGCTCCAACAGGAGATCCTCACTAGCAGCTGCTAATGCAAGTGATGGGAGACAATTGTGTACATAAGGGTACAGGAGGGTGGTACTGGGAGCCGGTAATTAGCAGGCGTCTCGGTGCAGACCTGCATATTGTCTCGCCATGCGGTCGGCGGGGTGTTCTCGAGACGAAAGGTACCGAGGTATCGGGCGAGTAACAGCCCGCGGTAGACGGCCGTATACCTCCCGGCGAACAATCCGAATGAGTACAAGTGGTGACAATTTGACCGGACCGGCTTCTGGACGGCGTGACGAATCTCGTGAGACCGAACCTCTCCTGATGGGTTCAACTGAAGAGTGGTGATGCTGGTAGGTCAAGCGCCTTGTTTGGTGGAGCTGACACCGGACACGACACCGCACCAAGACCATCCATCGAGTTCCTCTTTGTGGGTCAGAGCTAACGTCGCCGGCAGCTTGGATCTGGAGGGCGATTCGCCGGCGGCAGGACAATAGTCAGCAGAAGGGTTGCCCAAGTCCAAACTCAAATTCGGTCAGCCGAAGCTTGTCTGGCGAATCAAGACCAAGCACTGAGATATCCTGGGACCGACACAAATGACAGCTAAAAAAGATTCGTGACAGACAGCGCTTGCCGTGTGGTTGACAGGAGGTGTAATAAGTGGTTGGCTCGCCATCCGGATTCAATGTGCCACGATGGAACATGATACACAGTAGCCGGCGGGGCGGTTCGAAAGTGTTTTAGTCCAAAAAGAAGCCGGACACAAGAGAGATGGGAACGAGTGGCCAGAGGCGGAACCACGAAGTCGGTGAACAAAAATGAGATGCATGAACGGTGCCAGTGGCTGGAACTCTGGACTAGGGCCACGACAAACCCTTGCATGCTTGCAAGTTGCAACTGGGGCCCTAAATGGCTGGGAGAGGCAGCTAGAGGCAATTGAGCACGGTCCAAGGCCATAATACATCATGCAATGATGAGTTGGCAATGCTTCGCTTGATATTAAAGCAGGAATCCAGATCTGCCAAAAGTGCCAGAATGGGTTGTTCCATGACGGTATCATGTCGCGCCCGCGATGTATGTGCTCCGGTAAGTAGGTCGGCTTGTGTCCTGTCATATGGAAGACAATGTCAATTGTGCTTGTCTCTCTCTCTCTCTCTCTCTCTCTCTCTCCTGTACGCACCTCTTTTGAGTAACATTTGCCAGATGCGCCCATCAGAGGAACGACCAGACCAGACCAGACCAGACCAGAACGGAGCCATGTCGAGTCCACAAAGCTACCGCAAGTGAGGTGGGCCGGACTTGTCGATACGTACGAAGCCAGTTGGGAGGCGACCGGCACCTGTGGATGTTTTATGCTTAAGCCGATAGGTTTGCCGGGTGAGCGTTGACAACCGGACTGGCGGACTGGCGGAGAGAACTTGTGAATAGCTTCATAACCAGGGGATGCCGGTTAGACAAGCATCACGTTGACCGGATGGCTTCCTCTAGCCTCTTGGGCCAACCTGCAACCCTGCGGCTAGCATGCCGAGGATGAGGTGTACAAGATGATGCTTCATTCGGTCTTCAATCCTGCGGAACTGCTGGTAGGCGTTGACGTTGACAGTTCAGGTTGTCTTCGCTTAAAGAGTTGCATGCTGCGAGAGAGGATGTGGATTTCTGCAAGAGGAGGATTCTCGGTGGATGCTCGAGAGAAGATTATTGGTGGTGGGGAGAGAACGGTAAGAGAAAGCGGAAAGAGGTGGAGCACATCTGAAGACTGCGTATTATGTAAGCTCTAGGTTTATCTGCGCTAACTTAGTACGGACGACATCGAACAAACGACATCTGCCCTTCACCGCCAAAAACACCTCGTCTGAAGATCGTGAGTTGTCTGCTGCATTGCATTGATAACTTTGCCACCGCACTCTTGCGCCGATTGATGTGCAGTCAGACACCACTGAGCTCCCTAATTGTGGAGGCCCCGATACGCGCATGAGATCTTAACCTACCTACCCTATACTTGACGACGTCGTCTCATAGGCGTCTCATGCCTCGATAGAAACCATGGCATACATTCGCACATCTCTAAAACTCGCCAGGACACGGCTAACCCTGAACATCCCCAAAAGTCAACTGTTTGAAGCAGCTCGTCCCATATTGCCTCACTCCCAGAGACGGCACTGTAAGACCTGACACTCAGCTCACCTTCGCAACGTCATACCGCAGGAGGCCACATTCGATCGCATCACGTATCTCTACCACTACCATCCACCACCATCCACCCCAGTGACTTGAGACATACATGTCACCGTTCCAAGCACGGGAGGGAGGAAGGGAGGAGCGTTACCAACCCCTTCCGCCTGAACGGGACAAAGACAAAAGTCTCAGATCTGGACCCTGAGGGTGTCATGATGGTGGTGTAACGGCCTGGGCCGCATGGGAGTCTTGTTGTTCTTAATTGGCCCCGCGTGGTTCTGGTGTATGACAGCAGATCGTCGTACAATGGCCACCTTTCCTCGAGAAGGGACATTCTTACTCATCGGCATCAAGAGCATGCCACCAGAAACGCCCCGTCGTGTACGCCATGCCCGAGAAGGAGGACATGGCGACATTTCGTTCAACCTGTCAATGACCATGTGTGCGCCGACGATCCGGCGAGAATGGAGTGACTCGCGGTCGCCGACGACACGCAGCAGGCGACTCGGCCCCTTCGAGTGTCGCCGACATGCAACATGGCACGGTGAGACCGCTCAGTCCCCGTCTTCCTTTACGCAAGGTGTCCTGCGAGTTTGCTGGCAACCGGGTCGCCGCAATGGGCCGCAGAGATGGGTCTAAGGTATGTAGACGATATCTGATGAGATCTGTAAGTGGTCGACAAGAAGACGTTTAAGTGGTTCGCGAGGGGCGCGCAGAGTGGTCGCATCATTGAATGGCCGGTGCCATACACATATGGCGTATATGTGCATAATACTACTACGAAAGACGAGACGAACGGGCGGTGAGATCCTTCCGAGTTTCTAATACCATCGCAGACAAAACTCGCCGGGTGGCGTTTGCATGAAGAAGAGGTGAAGACTTGACATACCACAGTACTTATCTCAGTCCTAACATGCATAATCGCCACATTGACCGTGTCTGACATCGGGCGATTGGCCGAGATATACAAATGTTCCACGGATTGGGGGCATCCGGTTGAGATGAGCAGTGGCGTCGACAGGTGAGTATAAGGAGGGAGACCGTCCAGACACCTCATGGTGTGGTGGCTCGGAGTCCGGTCTAGATCAGCAAATGCATACATGATATGCACTTGCCCCCCGCTCATCTTAGTTCTCTCATCACTTCACCCGGGCGAGAACGACACAAAACTCGGGCGAACACACGTCCCCATACCCTCATAAGCCAAGGAAGGGAGAAGAAGGCTTGCTCATCAATCCAATCTCTCTGCATTATCGTTTATCGCTTTTTCAAAACTTCCTGCGTGTGCTTGCTGCTATGCATATAACGTACATGGGTGTGTGTTCGGTTCGCTGTATAAGAGTATCAGAGGGGTTTAGCCGCTATTTGCGTCCCCTGCCGGGGACGATTACAACCCTGCCGACCAATGTCCGCCCTGGCTGAGAGGCGCTGAGCTGGCAGAGCATGACCCTAAGGCGGGCTGTTCGGCTGCTGGCGTATCGCGATCTTCCCGAGATGGCTGGGTTGGGGTTGGTTGATTCGGAAAGTGTGAATGAACTCCTCCCGCTGGAACAGACGACGTAGCAGCGTTTGCCGTCCTTCGCTTGGTCTTGGGATCTGGCACGTGATGAAATCAAAGAAGCAGGTCGGTTGCGTCCGAGGAATCCAACATTGACGATCCAACATTCGGTGTTTTTTATACATCGCATTACAAGGGCGATGTGGTGGTCATTCCAAGCGCTCAAAAGCCCTGTTTCGCCAAGAAGTACCGCTTGATGTCGCTCACGCTCTTCTGCGGAATCACGTAGACAGGATGTATGGGCTCGACCCGATCGTCGTCCTGAAAGATCTGCACTTCGTCGGCATACGGCGATACAATCCATCCGTCGTCTTCTGGGCCCTCTGGCAAATGCTGTCGCCACTGGTGCTGTGCGGAACTCAGGCCCGACAAAACATAGCACGAGTGGTATGGATCCGACATCCTGGCATCAGTTAGCACAATTCACCGCAGTCACAGGGCCAGGAAACAGAGAAGAGCCGCCACGACTTACTTTCCAGGTTTATCCCTCAATCCGCCCCTTTTGGGCAAATCTTGACAACAGCACAGGATATACCGTATCAGCCCCTCCCTGCTAAACAGACTCTCCGAAGCTGGCGGGAGGTCATGCTCGGCCGCGCCAGGGTTGCCGGCTCCGTTCAGACAAGCCTCAATAAGGGGCCAACATCCGCCGACCCAATGGCTGTAGCAGCCGTCGACGAGCTTGTTCGTCCGCCCCGAGAAGCCGCCCTCGGGGGCATACTGCCGCGACGACAGCCACGAGACGAGCCGCGGCACGTCGAGATACTTGGGGATAATGCGTTCTGGTGCGTCGAGAATAGACAAACAGCCCAGCGCACAGAACGCGTACGCGCCGTGGGCTTCCGTGTCCGGCTGTCCGGATATCCCTCCTTCAAAGGTTTGACCTGCGCACACATTAGCACCAAACCCCAACCAAAACTGAACAGAGAGCCACCTACATCTTCTCACATACTCCGCCACCCCAGTAAACAGCGACTTGCCCTCATCCCCATCCCACGCCGGCGACTCCCTCGTAAGATTGAGCGGCAGATCAAGCAGCGTAATAATGACCGCGGCACAGTACGCGCCGCGTATATCCTCCTCCCCGCCCATGGCAACCTGAAATCCCCCATCCCGTTGCTTCAGCCGGCACAACCACCTCCACATCGCCCTCCGATCGACAACCTCGTACGCCTCCCCTCCCCCCACGAGTGTAAGCGCCAGCACAACCGCGTAAGTAGTTGCCAAGTGACTGATCTGCCCGCACCCGCCCCCGAAGCCGCCCTCGTCG
Source organism: Coniochaeta sp. 2T2.1 (assembly GCA_009194965.1). Lineage (NCBI taxonomy): Eukaryota > Fungi > Ascomycota > Sordariomycetes > Coniochaetales > Coniochaetaceae > Coniochaeta > Coniochaeta sp. 2T2.1. The sequence goes on from VSMA01000036.1 coordinate 94,613, forward strand.
TTCTGCATGCTCTTCGCCGTCGCCACCAGCTGGTCCCTGTAACCGCTGACGTCCTCCCCGAGTAGAGTCAGGGCGGAGAGACACCAGTAGAGATACCACGGCCTACTCGCGTCGGCGGGAACGAACCTATCGGGATACCTGCCTAGCCCCTTGTGCAGGAAGGCGGAGTGGAGGGACCGCTCTAGCCGGGCTACGCCGTGGAGGTTGTAGGTCGAGTGAGGGTCTTTGGCGGTTAGGTAGGTGAGGCAGTCTTGGACTACCTCGTTTTGCTTGAATGACGTTTCCGTGTCTAGGCTGTCCACCACAGGGGGAGCGTAGCTGAATAGATCTGGAATTAGGGGCGCCATGGCGGGGGAAGAGAGCGTTGATGAGAAGTCGTGGATGAATTCCTCGTCTATGTCTTCTGTCTCGACGTCGGTTTGGCGGGACCGGGAGGAAGCTGAGTCGGTTGCCATCTCACGTTTCTTGAAAATGACCTGGGGATGGCGTCGCTTTATTCTCTTTGGCTTGGTTGTCCGTGCGGCTGGTGAGTTCATGGCATCGATAGTGTGATGAGGAATGTGTGTTTTAGGGATGTTTATTGCCGTGTCCGGTGAGGTTGCGAGAGAGCACAATAGCAGTGGTCATGGCCGCATAGGATTGTTCTAGCTTGAGGGTGTATGATACTGGCAAATCATATCCAAAGGAGTGCGTGGTTGTTTGCTTTCTCGTCTGTTTCTTTCTTTGGCGTGACTGCATTTCTTCATCATTGAGGTTGAAGTGGCCAGCTGGCAGACCAAGCTGGGCAGTTGACAGCTGTCAAGGATGTGTGCATACAGACTTTTAGGTTCGTCATGACACTGAAAACTTCACCACCTAGGTAGTAAAGAGGCTACAGTTGAGATCTTATTGTGAGATTTCTATTCGCGAGTGAAGATATTCAGGGAGGGCATAGTACACGACGGTATCTCATCTGCAGGGCTTTGACAGTATTCACATATGTTCTCCCCTCCAGCCCGGCATATTTCGCTCAAACATATTTTTTGAACACCACCCCCTGAACGGCACGTGTTTAACATAATTCAGGGGTCTATTAAAAACTTACTCATGGCAATTGCAAATTTTCGATGAGTATTTTGAGCGCAACGTTGCCATCGAGTGGTCAGGATGAGATCGCTCCTCAGTTATGCGAACAGATCTCAATGAACAACTGTATGTAAGTACAAAACAGGCTGCCGAGGAAGGCCCAATCTTATTACATGCATCTTACGATCTCAATGAGAGAGCCAGATCTGATGCGGGGAGAAGCCAGAAGGTAAGACGTGCGTCAACAAGATGGAGGGAGTGAGGAGGAGGTTGGGATGGCTGGATGGCTGTGTCTTCTTCACTCTTCGAGTGTTGTAGGTAGATGTTAGTTATGCCTGAATCTCAATATCCCTTCGGCATCACCCGATCATCAGATAGATCTGTCTCAATGGCAATTCTGAATCTGTCTCAATGGGCAATTCTGAGATTGTCTCTGGTCATTGAGATCAACTGTCTCACATTTCAGCTCTCGGGGCTTTCTGGAAGCTTTGACCATGCGCAGTGAGCTTTGACCACCAGGGCAGGCCAGGTGAGTGTTCCAGACCGTCGTCATCAGCTGCCCCTCCATTACCAAGACCTTCGACGTTCAGGGGTCCAACCCCACCAGCCCACATCAATTTCCACTTACCTAACCCAAATCTAACTTCTGCTTCGAATCAATTATCTCATCATGCAACAACTCAATATGAGATCTCAATTGGCATCTCACAATGCATTCGCCAGATCTTTCCTGTTGGTTCTGAAGAGCCTGGCGCAGGAAGTGGCACGGCCATTCCAGGTTGGTAGGTTGGCACTTTTGACAGGCGTGGGGAACCTCCGCGACCACTCATTATCGCAGCTCCACGATGCAAGATATCCACGCCGTGCCCATTCATTAACGGGTTCTGATATGCTACAGACTTGCAGAGCGCCATTTATCTGCGCACCACTAATGAAGGCCCCGCCACTTACTACTACTCTGCATTTTCAGACAGTTCCGTCCACTGTGTCAATCCAAGCAGGCGCTGGAGTCGCAATATATCGCTGTGCTGACGCTTGTCACCGGGCCAGTCACACGCGTCCTTCTCTTCCTTACAGGATCTACAGTCTGTACGACGCTCAGGTTGTCACTGACTGGAGCAGTGGCATAGTATGTCGCGCAGTCTGCTCGTTGAGCGAGTGAGGACGACTTCGTCATGGATGCTGCATCGAGGCTCATCTGTATTAAATGCAATGAGAGCGCAGTGCCCGGTTCTGGTCTCGATCTCAGATGCATCTCGGTGCAATGTGTCTGAGGCAAACGAGACACCACGAGACACTGGAAACGTGACGACTACGATCGAGGGAAGAGACACTCAAGTCGGGTGGTACGACTTGCCCATCGTCTCCTGGCTGACACACGAAGCTGGTCTCATTCAGTGGGCCACAGAGGAAGAGGGCGCACACTGATTCGATCCGGCTCCGAATCTGTGCTCAACGTCGGCAACGTCCGTACGGCACTTCTCAGACAACATGACGTCGCTGAGCAGAGCGATCTAGGACAATTTCCCTCATCTTCACATGTCCAAGGGCGCGTCGGATGGTCGGAGGGCGATAAGACAATTCCATCTGGAATGTCTTCTGTCCAGATCTAAACTCCCCTTTCCCACGAGCGTGTCTCAGTTCATCAGTTCCCTGAACTGTGGAGGAGGATGGAGGAGGAGTTGAATCTGGCCAAGGTTTTCGATATGGGACAGTGCTTTTTCCGAAAGTTGTGGGGTCCCCCTGATTCGTCAACGCCTTCCTCACCACCACGCGCGCGAGCCTCAAGAACAAGGATGCTGTGCAGAAGAGCGATGCCCTAGCCCGGCGCCCTAACGGCGCCGCGCCGCACGTTACGGCACGCGGACTCCACCAAGAAGTGGCCAGACAGGCCTGCCTCTGCCAGGGTTGAACGGAGATGCAGAGGACCCGAGTTGTTACCGGACAATTCAGCTCAAAGGGACGGTTTAACGCTGAGCAAAGGGCGGGCCGGTGGTACTCCGACGACAATGTCAACCCGAGAAATCCAGATGAAAAGAGAGTCGGGATGGCGACATGGCAATCACCTAACCCAGCCTCCCGGTCATGTACGATGACTACACGTCGAGTTTATTGATGGTCACTCCGGCACAGAAGTAAGGGATCTGGCCTGCTTTAAGTACGGCGTTATTAAGCACTCCGGGCACTCTGGAATGGCGCAAGTTGTCAGCGACCATGTGCCGTGACGGAGAGTGTCCCACCAGACAGTTGAACTCGTGATCGTGGCCCAACCCCTCGTTGCAAAGTTGCAGAGAGGCTGGAGTGCACTGGAGAGGGTTGATTGGCATCGCTTGTCGAAGCCCTGTTAAAAAGATACGTACTTGGACCGTGCGAGAACGGCTGGGCTCGGACGGTGCAAGGGTTAGCGCCGCGCTATTGGCTCGTCTTGCCCCGCCCCTCCATGGAGCTGCCCCACGTCGATGCATGTCCCGAAGCGCTCCTTATCGGTCTTATTGGCCAGATCAGGGAAGACGAGGGGAGACGACATGCACGTCGGGGCTGGGACTCGCTGCAGTCTTCACCGCCAGTTGAGTGAGATGGCGGCAACTCACTAAGAGGCGACGGCAGAGGTCCTGAGTGTTGCTGCTTCCCCTTCCAGCTCTTTTCCTGTATTCTCTGTATTCTCTCTCACCAACCAAGCGCTCTCGCTCTCTGGATTCCCCCATCTTCCGGGTAGCAAAGCCTTCCACCTTGCCCCTACGACCAGGACGACTACTACCGTACCGCCCGACATGCCTTACTCTTCCCGCTGAAGGCACTCACCGTTTCCCCCGACATCACCCCCTCGGTTGCCTTCGACATCCTCCAGAAAGAGCGGTGTCGCGTCGACTCGAACCGCCCATCTCATACAATACTATCGAATACCCTCCAATCCCTTCTGACCTCTCCTTCCCCTTTCTGATTCCTTCCCGGTCTTGTCAACATGTCATACAGCTTCAACTCGTCCGGAGTAGGGCAGGCCGCGTTGATGGAACAGCTTGGCTACGACCAACGGGATCGCTATCCGTACACGACTGCGCCGTCCCAGAACAACATCCCCTCGACCTCCACCGCTCTCACCACCATGTCGCAGCAGGGAGCAGGAAACCGCCAGAGTCTGAGCTTGAGTCCGGCCACGAGCTGGTTGCCGCTGGATATGGCAGGCGGGGTAGCCGCCTCGGTGTCCTCGATCCAGTCGCCTAATACGGGAAGTGTGTCTGGAGTATCTGCCTCCTCACCTGAAGATCACCAGAACGCGCAATCGCCGAGCCAGCAGAGTGCGGCGTCGAGTCCATTGCAGCAGCAGCACCCATCGCCAGTGTTCCAGACTGCCGCCCACCCGAATCACCCCACGCACTTCCTGAATGACTGGACTCTGCACCAGCACCAGCAGCAAGTGCAACAGCAGGCGTTGCTGGATATGTCGCATTATATGGGTGACCAGACGCTGGTTAGCTTTAATCCCTATGCCGCGGCGGCAGCAGCCAATTTTGCACCTTCAGGACTCGAATTCATGCCAACAACGCAAGTACCGCTCGACTCAGGCTTGCAAATGGGCCCCCAGTTCAACACAATGTCCACCTCGATGTCGCCTGTGGACGAAAATAGCCCAGCCATGCAGTGGGGGGGCATGGGTATGATGAACTGGCAGGATGTGCAAGCAGCCATGAACTTCCCCCCCGATGGACTTCCCCGCATGGACAGCCTGCCGAGCAATTCCCCTACTGGGACATATCTTGAGGTCGTATCTCTCGGCTCTGGCAGTGAAAGCGGGTGGAACGCCGTTGATGTCTATCATGGCTTCGACTCCTATCAGCAGCAGCAGGCACACAACGCCGCAATCTTCAATCCCGGACAGACTCTTCACCTAAGAACCAATTCCGACTCCTCACAATCTGAGGGCAATTCAATCGGCTTTGGCAGCTATGAGGAAGTCTCCTTCCCCTATTCGCCTTTCTCACCGACGAACTCGGACTCTTATGCTGATCCTGCTGGCGACCACCGCCACTGCTTCCCTGGTGAGAACCACAAACACTCACACTCACATGAGGTTATCAGCCCGGCTGCAGTCGTCGCCCCTATGCCAATCACCAAGCCTTCAACCAAGGCTTCGTCAAGTAGACCTGCGCCTGCAAGCGGCGCAGGCTCGACATCACCGCCTGCGAGGAGAAACTCTGGCCCCCGCAAGAGCCCCATCGCCAAGGCCACCAAGGCTGTCATTCGGAGAACTACTGCCAGCAACAAGACGGACAAGGGCGAGAAGAAGGTCGGAAGACGCTCTGGTCCTCTGGAGCCGGAGCAGCGCAAGCGTGCCAGCGAGATCAGGAAACTACGTGCCTGCCTGAGGTGCAAGTTCCTCAAGAAGACGTGCGACAAGGGAGAGCCTTGTGCCGGCTGCCAGCCGTCTCATGCGCGGTTATGGCAGGTTCCTTGCACCCGTATCGACATCAAGGACATCGGCTACTTCATGAAAGACTGGAAGGCGGATTATGAGCGCCACTTGGGACGCGGCGTGTCGGTGTACAACGTCAAGGGCTTCGCACAGAAGGAGACGCTCATGTGGGTGACACACGGTTACGGATTCTGCCTTCCCATCATGGTTCGCGAGGTCTTGGTGGCGGACGAGAGTTGCTTCCAGGTCGACTGGGTCGAGTCACATCTCCAAGATCAAGAACCCATTGACTTCGAGATTCGTACTCAGCGCCTTGACGTCGGCCAGGAAGGTGTCTCGCACGATGCACTGTCCGAGTACCTCGACAAGCATATCGACGGCAACTTTGAGGCCTTTGTTGACGACCACTTCGACGGCACGCCGTTCATCACCGAGATCTTCAAGACGGCCCACCGCTACTACGTCAAGGAGAAGTCGAGCGTCATCCGGAAAGCGCTCAAGCTCGTGCTCGCCTACAACCTCACGCTGCACATCACCCTTGTTGAGCAGCAGGGTTCGGAGCTGGATGTGGAGGGCTGCATTGACGACGAGGACTCCAAGTACTACGGCAAGGTCGTCGCGCCCGTCATGATCAACTTCCAGATCAAGTGCGCCATGGCCGACATGTGGCGCGAGCTGCAGAAGGAGATCCTCGAGGAGCTCTCGGCGCTGTACTCGAGCGTCTACAGCGGAGACAGGCTGAAGAACTGGCCCACCATCTTCATGCTGGCCTCGATCCTCCTCGCCGTCTGGGAGGAGATGCAGTTCGACTGCCACTACCGCGTGCCCGACCCGGCGGCGGTGAACAAGTTCTGCAACGACATGGAGACCACCCCCGTTGGTGTCATCGTCGGTCTCTTCCACGCCATCTCCCAGAAACTCCCTGCTTTCAACGAGTGGGATACCCGCCGGCACGGCCAGCTTCTCAACAACAACACGGCCGTCTGCGAGGCCATGACTGAGGTCAAGGAACATGTCGTCAAGCACGGTAAGCTTTTCTCATGCTCAATATCCTCCTCCCGTATCATCAACTGACGGCCTTCACAGAGGCATACCTAAGGACAAGACAGACGACCAAGTTCGACCGGTACGACTTTGACTCGCTATCAAACAAGTTCCTCTCGAAGCTGGTCATCCGCGCGAACTAGGCCACTCTTGTCCTTCTCTCCATGTCCTTCCTATGCATCTGCTTCTCGACAAAGATACCCATCCCGGGATCCAGTCCCAACTGTTTCATTTGTCCATAACTTTTCCCTTTTCCTTAGTCCAGGAATCATCCAGCGACGGCGTCCTTTTTTTTTTTTTTTTTTTTTTTTGCGAAACCACCAATTCGTCAATACACCTTCATGTCCATCTTTTCATCACAGCCCGTCTCGGTCACGAACGCAAAGACACGGATGAAACGAACTTACGTCTAACGACGCAAAAAAGCATGTGATGATATTTTATTTGACCTTCACACACAACAACGACTTCTCAACGAAATGTACGAACCCGGATCCGAACAGCACGCGCGAAGGTTGAGGAGGAAAGAGAGAGAAGAGGAAATGTCGAGATGAGTTACAAACGCAATGCAGCGAAGCAAATGGCAAGGGCATAACGGGGATATGTCAGCAAGGGCATGAGCATTTTGGCGGGTTTTTTGTTGTTTGAGTGGGCTGTTTGCTGTTTATTTGGCAGGCCTACTTCAAGACAAAAAGAAATATGTTTGGCTAGGTGGTGGATATGTTATTGATGCATTTGGTGGTAAATGATGTTTTGTTCTACACGATGTCATGTACCTTGAGCATATGCATTATCATATGAATGAGGATGACGGATGATGGAGGGCGGTATTCTTGTTTATGGCATTACCTAGCTCGTGGAATGAGGAGATATACTTCAAAGGTTACACAGTGGTGATACCACATTTACTAGCCGTGATGAAGTCCGACTTCGAATATCAAGGAGTCCAACAGTGTTCAGATCACATGACCAATGTCCGGGAGAGCACTCAAGCTGGCCGTATATCTCCAAGACTTCCACCGCCCAGCAAAAGCCAGCGTTAATCCGGCCTCGCATATGCCAACCTAAGGTGCCAAACATGAAAGACTTCTAATGCTTTCTGGGTGCTTAATCAGGCCCCAAAACCACAGCTGGCCTTAAATCACCGCACCCTTCTGCTTGGGCCTAACCACGTCTATCCGGGAGACCTGGAAGGGACAAACACAACACATAGGTAAACTATCGGCTGTCCAGGGAGCCATCCAGTTATGGTAGGTATATCTGACGATATCAGCAGCAGTAGCCAGCAGCTAGCCGAGCCGGTCGGCGTTGGCCGTCACCGCCTTTCTTTCGCCGCCTGCGTGCGTTTTGCATGATGTGCCCATCTCAGCCTGTAACGATGACGTCGGACTTGATCCGTGCGTACTCAACGCCGTGGGGTTCGTTTGCCTTGTCTTGGGTCCGTTACCGGAGCGCGTGTCCTTGCTGCTGATTGTGCTGATGCCTCTCAACGCCCGGAGACGCCGCTGCATGGGGGAGTGAAGAGAACAGAAGCAGTGCAGTTGCAATAATAAATGAATAAAGCAGATATGACGGCCAAATGATCAGCAAACTCCCACACTCCTTTTGGCCAGCAAACGAGCTGGGGAAAGCGGGCTGCTACTGTGCGAGTGAGACCATTGGTGGGGTCTCGAACCTGGCGACCTGACGCTAGCTTACTGATAAGCGGAAGTGCTTGCATGGGGTGTCCTGATTATCCCGAGCTTGTTGCTGCTGGATGGAAGTCACGATGCACCCCCGAGCTTCGTCCGGTGGAGCCGACGGGTTGCTTCTCCGGGTTCAGGCAGGTTTTTTGGAGTCGAGCGAATCAGAGATTTATTGTGTGTAAGGTGAAAATGTGAGGTCGAAACCGAGGCTCGTTTAATTCAGCTGAAGGCAAGGGAAGGAAGTGCCCGCCCGGGTGGCGTTCGTTTCAGGCCAAGGACCCAGAATGCCCCAGAAAAAGCGACCCACTGTTAGCATTCCAGGGCAGCCTTACGCCTGATCCCTTATCGTAGCGTCGGGGGAGGAGCAGGTGACGCATATGCGTGTTCCAAAGGTTGCTGAAATATCAGGCCTTAGGTGCAGGAACAGTTTGGAATATCGGATTTTCCTGTAGTGTACGATTCAAGGTAACAAAAAGCAAAGGTAAATCTTGAAATCGCCGTGCTGGAAAGCGAAGAACCTCGTTTGTACCTGCCGGTTCTCGCGCTTTCCGCTTTCTTCGAAGTTGCCTGCTGATGAATCACCGGCCAGGGAAGTAAGTGGGGCCTGAGCCAGATTCACGTCACGTCATTCGCCAGCCGCTCTTGCCATTCACTTACAAGCTGCGCCTCCCAGCCCTTCAAGCGCCTTCCCCCTCACCTTCACTTCTGGTCAGTCAGACAGCGCCTATTTAACCTTCTGCCCTCCTCCAACTTCCGCCAAACAACTCCTTTTCCGCTTCATCTATCTCACCACATCTCTTTCAGCCTCAACTCTGTGCCTCCGGACTTACCACAACACTCCACAAACAAACTCATCATCACATCCTCCATCACACAGCACACATCTTCCCTCTACAACCGCCAACATGCAGATCTTCGTCAAAACCCTTACCGGCAAGACTATCACCCTCGAGGTGGAGTCCTCTGATACCATCGACAATGTCAAGTCCAAGATTCAGGACAAGGAGGGCATCCCCCCAGACCAGCAGCGCCTGATTTTCGCGGGCAAGCAACTTGAAGATGGCCGCACCCTTTCGGATTACAATATTCAGAAGGAGTCAACGCTGCATCTCGTCCTCCGCCTGCGCGGTGGTATGCAGATCTTCGTCAAGACCCTCACGGGCAAGACCATCACCCTTGAGGTTGAGTCCAGCGATACCATCGACAACGTGAAGTCGAAGATCCAGGACAAGGAGGGTATTCCTCCCGACCAGCAGCGCCTGATTTTCGCCGGAAAGCAGCTCGAGGACGGCCGCACCCTGAGCGACTACAACATCCAGAAGGAGTCGACTCTACACCTCGTCCTCCGCCTTCGCGGCGGTATGCAAATCTTCGTCAAGACGCTTACCGGAAAAACCATCACGCTTGAGGTCGAGTCCTCGGACACGATTGACAACGTGAAGAGCAAGATCCAGGATAAGGAGGGCATCCCGCCCGACCAGCAGCGTCTCATCTTTGCCGGCAAGCAGCTCGAGGACGGCAGGACGCTGTCCGACTACAACATCCAGAAGGAGAGCACCCTCCACCTGGTGCTGAGGCTGCGCGGAGGCATGCAGATTTTCGTCAAGACGTTGACTGGAAAGACGATTACGCTCGAGGTGGAATCGTCGGACACGATTGACAACGTCAAGAGCAAGATCCAGGACAAGGAGGGCATCCCTCCTGATCAGCAGCGTCTTATCTTCGCGGGCAAGCAGTTGGAGGATGGGCGGACGCTCTCGGATTATAACATCCAGAAGGAGAGCACCCTGCATTTGGTGCTTCGTCTACGTGGTGGTCAGTAAGCGGCTGTCTTTCTGATGACGGAATCGGAAGGCAAGCAGTGGGATCGTTATGACGGCGTTTGTTCTTTATAGCGTTACGGATGGACGGAACGCGCGATGCGCAAGATCGTGCAACTGGAGGAGATTAGTTAAATCAACTCGACTGCAGCATCTCTATTTGATGCGAGCAATGTAATAAGACTTGTTTGAAGTCTATCATCTGTTCTTCGTCCTCTTTGCCTTATGTGACTCGATCTCGTCTGATGATAATCCGTAACTACGTAAGCAGAGCGGCGGAGTCTCCGATGCAGCTCTCCACTCCCGCTGCATTCCATCATCTTCAACCGACGATTCCAACTTGAACTTAAGCAACTTTACCCCCTCTGCATACTTGCGACCTTACTACCTGAAAGAAGCGATGCGGCAGGTAGAAGACATTCTGATTTACCCAGACATCGAAATCCTGTTGCCTCCTTGACGACGACAAAAACGGAGCTGACAAGCACTACCATTGACCATCATTCTACCCTCCTTGGCGCCGTTGTTTGCTCGAAAGTGCTATGCCTTCATACAACTACCACCTGAAATTCGAACTCTACCAAGCCCAGAACCCGACAGCAAACGGTTACCTTGCGAGCGACTCCATCTGGGTGCCCTCAGAGGGCTCAAGCATCTTCGACACTCTCCCCTCGCATCCGCGCCGCCACCAGTCGTTCTTCAAGCCGAAGCCTAAAAGTGTCCAGCTCCCCGACCGCTCTGTGCCTCGCGTGCTCGACCTCTCTACACCCCGCGACCGCTCGCCGTCTCCTACCGACAGCCCGGGCGCATCCAGTCCGAAATCCCTGAACAACACTCAGTGGCGCGCTCGCAAGGAGAGTTTCCCCCCACCTGGCTTCAGCGCCGGCATCGGCCCGTACAAAGCAGCGCGGGACTGGCGTTTCGGCAGACTGAGCGTGGAGAGCTTCGACATGGTGGACACGCATAGCAGCAAGGCAGATGGACACGCTGTGCCTGCGGCCAGCCTGGGGCCAACCTTTGGGGGACCTGGACAGGCGACCAAGGGCCGCTACGTACCCCTCGAGACGAAGAATACAGACGTCGGGTGGGGGATCGTCCACCTCTATCGGGAGAGCGCCGATGGCCCATCATCTGCCATCGGGTACGGCGAGGGTGGTGAGGCACAGGCGGAGGAGGGTGGCGAGGCAGTAGCCGGCGGGCACGACGGGACGATACTGTGTATCCCAGCGGTGCCGAGCTATCTCTCGCCGAGCGACTTCTTGGGCTTCGTGGGCGAGAAGTGGAGGGGCGATGTTAGCCATTACAGGATGGTTATGACGGGGCGGATGAATCGGTACATGGTGCTCATGAAGTTCAGGGATAGGTGGCGCGCGCAGGACTGGAGGAAGGAGTTTGATGGGAAGGTGTTCAACTCCATGGAGGTATGTACACCACTACTCTGCTTGGTCTGATTGGGAATATGTTAACAGGTTCCGTCAAGCCAGAGATCTGCCACGTCACATTCATCAAGTCCATCACCTTTGAAACCCCCTCCCAACCGAAACCGAACACAGCCTCCTCTTCCGCCGCCCTCGTCAACTCCCTCAAGCCCTTCCCGCCACCAACACCCAACCTCACCGAACTCCCCACCTGCCCCGTCTGCCTCGAGCGAATGGACGACACAGCCGGTCTCATGACCATCCTCTGCCAGCACGTCTTCCACTGCACCTGCCTCCAGACCTGGAAAGGCTCCGGCTGCCCCGTCTGTCGAGCCACGAACCCCTCCCTCCTCGCCCCGTCATCGTCCTCCGACGCGAACCAGCAAAACCCCTACGACCCCGAGAACCCCTACGCCCAGCCCTTCGGCCACGGCGTCAGCAACCTGTGTTCCGTCTGCGACTGCGCCGACGACCTCTGGATCTGCCTCATCTGCGGCAACGTCGGTTGCGGGCGGTACAAAGGCGGCCACGCGAAGGAGCACTGGAAGGACACGGCGCACTCCTTCTCTCTGGAGCTGGAGACGCAGCACGTCTGGGACTACGCGGGGGACTGCTGGGTGCACCGCCTCATTCGCGACAAAGGAGACGGGAAGGTCGTGGAGCTGCCCAGCAACGAGAGGGACTCGGGCGGGAACCGGCAATCGGGGGATGCAGTGGTGGTCGGCGAGGTTGTGCCGCGGGCGAAGCTCGACAGCATCGGCATGGAGTACACCCACCTCCTCACGAGCCAGCTGGAGAGCCAGCGCGTGTACTTCGAGGAGATGGTCAGCAAGGCCGCCGACAAGGCAGCCAAAGCCGCCGCCTCCGCCGAGGCAGCGGAGAAGACGGCCCAGAAAGCCGTCAGCGAACTCCAGGTCCTCCGGGCCGACTGCAAGACCCTCAAGGACGAGACCCTCCCCTCTTTCGAGAAGGAGCTGGCCCGCGAGCGCGCGCGCGCCAACAAGTCCACCGAGCTGGCGCGCAGCCTCGGCCGCTCCCTGCAGGAGGAGAAGAAGGTCGGCGAGGGCCTGATGGAGAGGATCCGGCACGTCGACAAGGAGATGGAGGGGCTGCGGAAGAAAATGGGCGAGCTGGCGGCGGAGAACGAGGAGTTGAAGGAGACGAATCGGGATCTGACCATGTTTATCAGCGGGCAGGAGAAGCTGAGGGAGCTCGAGAGCGAGGGAAAGGTCGACAGGGAGGAGATGGAGGGCGGGACGGCGAGTGTGCCGGAGGAGAAGAAGAGGGGGAAGGGGAAGAAGAAGAGGTAGCGTTCTCTGGACTTGGTTGGGTGGGAGCACAGCAGATCGCCCGAGCAGAAGGAAAAGGGAAAAGAAAGGGGAAGGCACAGCTTTGCTTTGGAAAGATTTGGTATTGGCAGTACAGCAATAGATACCTAGGTACGTCTTATACAAGGGTATCTTGTGTAGTTCACCCGTCCCGGAACACCTACATTCGGTGAACGCCCGTCATCCACCCAATAACCAACCAGTTGCTCAACAACCACTTATTCCTCCTTCTTCTCACCGCCATCTCCATCGCCATCCCTCACCCACCCCCTGCTCATCTCCACGGCCTGGTTCCACTTGGCGAACATCCTCTCGGCCTTCTCCTCGTCCATCTTGGGCGTAAACACCCGCCGGCCGACGCTGTTCACGTCGCTCAGGTCCTCCAGCTCGTCCCACACGCCCACGGCCAGTCCCGCGGCCACGGCGGCGCCCAGGGCCGTCGTCTCGCGCATGGCGGGCCGGTCGACGGGGATGCGCGCGATGTCGGCCTGGGCCTGCATGCACACGTCCGAGTTGGACAGGCCGCCGTCGACGGCGATGCGCTCCAGCTTGTGGCCCGAGTCCGTCTCCATGGCCTTGAGGATGGCGCGCGTCTGGAAGCAGGTCGCCTCGAGGGTGGCGCGGGCGATGTGCGCCTTGGTGGTGTAGGCCGTCATGCCGACTGTTTTGTGCTGTTAGTTTTCCCATCTCTGCGGCGCAAAAGGGGGTTATCAAGAAACTTACACAGCGTCCCCTGGGCATCATCAATCCAATACGGCGCAAACAAACCACTAAAAGCAGTGACAAACACGAGCCCCCCGCTATCCTCCACGCTCTCAGCAAGCTCACTTATCCTGCTCGAATCCTCGCTAAAGGCCAAGTTATCCACCAGGAACTTGACACCACTTCCAGCAACGGCTATGCTCCCCTCCAGCGCATACACGGGCTTCCTCCCCTTTCCAAAATCATACGCCACGGTCGCCAGAAGCCCGTTCTTGCTGATCACCGGCTCCGTGCCCACGTTGTACAGCAGGAAACACCCCGTGCCGTACGTGTTCTTCGCCTGACCCGGCGAGAACCCGCACTGCCCCACCAGCGCGCTCGACTGGTCCCCCAGGCACCCCGTGATGGGCACGCCGGCCAGCGCTCCCGCGGAAATCTTGCCGAACGCAGAGGCGTCGCTGCTGGGCACGATGGTGGGCAGGTGGATTTGGTGTTTGTCGATGCCGAAGAAGTTGAGGAGTTTGTCGTCGTACTGCAGCGTGCGCAGGTTCATGAACATCGTCCTGCTCGCGTTTGTCCCGTCCGTGACGTGCACCTGCTTCGCGGCCTTCGCGCCGCCGTTGAGGCGGTAGATCAACCAGCTGTCTACCGTCCCGAACGCCAGTCTGCCGCTGTCGTACGCGGCCTTGACTTTCTCGTCGTTCTGCAGCAGCCACAGCAGCTTGACGCTGCTGGGGTACGTCGACAGCGGCAGTCCGCACAGCTCCAACAGCTCATCCGCCCCCTTCCTTTCCTTCAACTCCCTCACGAGCGCATGCGTCCTCGTATCCGGCCAAACAACCGCATTCCGCAACGGCTCACCCGTCTCCCTATCCCAAACAACAGCCGTCTCCCGCTGGTTGGTTATCCCCACCGCCCTGATCTGCGACTTGTCATACCCCTTGTCCTCGAACTTCTTCACGCAACCCTCGATACAGTCCTCCACGCTCTTCAAGATGGCTAGCGGGTCCTGCTCGTGCCAACCCGGTCGGGGGTAGATAGAGTCGAACTCGAGCTGGTGCGAGGCGACGGGTGAGCCGAGGCCGTCGAAGATGAGGAACCGGGAGGAGGTGGTGCCTTGGTCGATGCTGCCCACGAACCAGTTGTGGGCTTGCTCCGCGCGGTTCTCGGCTATGCCGTGGGGGAGGAACTCGGATTGCGTCCGTGTCGGGCCGCTTGGGCGGGGGGAGGAGAGGGAGGAGGCCATTAAGGGGGCTCGGGAGGGGTGGTTGTTGGCGGTGGTGGTGGTGTATAGACTTGTATGTGTGGTGGTGGTGGTGGTTGTGATGGCGGTGGTTGGTGTCGATTTCGGTTTCAAAGCTACGTCACCCAGCACTAGATCCTAGCAGCAACGGCAATCACGGCGATGCGACAGCGGCATGTGATGGTGAGATTTAAGGTTATGGTTCCTTCCCGCGAGCAAAGCTGAAGCTGCCGTGTAACCTTGATGTCTTGTTCTGGTGGTTGCACGAGGAGCCAAAGTTCTCCAAAAAGAAAAGGGGTTGTTGCGAATGGTGAGAGACATATTTGCGGACGCGATCTTGGATGTTAAACAGGATCCAAGCTATTTTTCACTTCTCTCGGTACTTCCGGGGGTCCGCTCACTTGCGCGACTCAGAGGCCCCGAGTCAACGGAAGGAAATGCCTCGTGTCTTTGGATCTTTCCGTAAACTGCAAGCCTTCAAGGGACCACAAAAGGGATCCAAGCTACCTGGGTACCTAGAATTCCAGGTTTGCGACGGCGCCGTCATTGGTGGAGAAACTGTGGTGAAGGCCCGCTTGGCTAACTGTGGGATAATGTTTCCCAACTGTCTGGAGGATATTTGGAGACTTACACAACAAGCACATAAGTGTGGTGTATCACATGAGAATAGGAGCAGTTTCAGGACACAGTTGTAAGTAGGTGGTTGAACAAAGGAGATTATAGTTATTTCGATCATGAAAGCACGCGTTTATTCTAACGATGCATGCTATCTAGGTACTGATTATGTTTTGATAGTCCTGTGAAGGAAAGGGTATAAAGGAGTGTGGGTATATATGCCAGTCTAATTCCATGCCAGAAAAGGAAGTTCTCAATCGCCCATTAATTATGAGGTTATTCCAACACTGCCCTGTCGTAGCCTGCGAAATGCAAAAGGAAGCACATATGGTGGTATTCGAACCCGCTGAAGCCAATGAAGTCAAACGCACAGAAAGGAAACGTAGGGACATCATAGCCCGGCAAGTGCTGCGAAACCAGTCGTCAGTATCACGTCTTGTTGATGATTGTCTAGTTGGAAAGGGGCAAGGGGAACTCACCAGCGGAATAAGCGAGATACCACGTCAAACTCGCACCTCCGTCAATCCAGCTGGCGTCAAAGTCCGAGCGGCTGAAGAAGGCATACGCGCCGGCGGGATCGATGGTAGCGAGGTTACCGTACAAGATGCCCCTCCAGCCGCCGGCGATCTGGTCGGCCCGGCCGTTGCTGAAGAAGGCGTCCCACTCCTCGGCCACGAACTGTGCGCTGCGCACCAGCGGCGTGCAGGGCAGCAGGGGCAGCATGTGGATGCCCTGGATGTACTCCAGGTTGGTGCCGAAGTAGGTCGTGTGGTCGATCTTGTTCTCGAAGAGGATGCCGGCCACCTTGTTGGGGATGAACTGCGCGGGCTGCACCGTGTTGGAGCTGCTGTAGAGGTAGTAGTTGTTTAGCGCCCGCTTAAGGATTGCTAGCTGGAGGTTGCCGCTGTGCACAACTTGTTAGTCACTGTTGGGAAAGGGGTGGCGCGGGAGGGAAGAGGACGTACCGAGCAGCCATGTTGCCGTCACCGCTGACCTGGCCCCACATCTTGATGGCATACGCATGCATCACGTCCTCGGAACTCGATTCCTGGTCCTTGCCGTCCGCCGTCTCGTACAGGCCGTGCGCCCAACTGTGGCCATGGTACCAGTCGAAGGCGCGGTGGACGGGGAAGTAAGGGTCCTTCGTGCTGGGGTTGGCCACGTCGCGTACCAGCATGTTGACGTAGTCCCGGTTTGCCTCGAGCCACGACGGGTCCAGGTGGCCGATGACTGCCGCCGCATGGATGAAGTAGCCGTAGTGGAAGTGATGATCGTTGTAGTACGTGTTGCCAAAGTCGGCGCCGCTATTGCCGGTCGTGTACGTGGCAGTCGACACGACGCCGCCCCAAGCCGACTCGTAAACGAGGGGGTACTGCTGCCTGTTCTCGGCGAAGCGGGCGTAGGCGGCCTTGAGCTTGGTGAGGGCCGTCTGGGCGAGGGCTTTGTCGCCGATCATGTCGTTTAGGACCATGATTATGTTGGCGAACTTGGACAGAGCCTAAATGGAATGCTTAGTCATTTAACATGTCACGATGTGTGAAGGGGATGTTCGTACCTTGCCGCTGAAGTAGACCGAGCTCTGGTCCGTCTGCAGCATAATGTCCTGCGACAACTCCTGTTGAGCGATGCTGCGGATGTATGCGCGCGTGTTCTCGCTCATTGCGGCCTTGTTGCCCACACCTGGTTGCCAGGGGTAGAAGCTCATGTCAACAGGCATGCTCTCCACCATGGTCCAGGAGTCGGCCAGAACGGCGGTTGCGATACCCTTCGTGGTGGTCTGGAGGCCGATGCCGTTGGCTACTGCTGCACGAGTCCCGTCGTCGAAAGACGAGACCTGGTGAGGCAGGGCGAACATGAGAAGGGGCGAACCAGACAGTCCACCCTTGATGAAGGAGAAGGTGTAGGTACCAGTCGCACCATTGGCGGTGCCCGAGAGATCAATACCGGTCGGGTACGCACCGCAGGCTGTGTCGTAGTACGTCTCGGCCGTGCCGGGGTCCTTCGCGATCTGGATGGTGCCGTAGAAGGGTGCCTTGGACTTGGCAGTGCCGTCGTTGACAACCTGGAGGTCAAGGGGACCGCCGCTGGTATGGTACGAGTAGAGAATCCATTTGGTACCGTCATTAAGCACGAACTTGTACTTGACGACGCCGCTCTTGGCTTCCTTGGCTGACTTTGTAACAGTCTTGAAGTACACGCCGGACTGGATCATGGGTGTGGCACCACTGTAAAGAGCGGTGATGAAAGCCTGACCCTGCACAAGAGGGAACTGGACTGCCGGCTCAGCTGCTGCATTGGGACGCAGCTGCACAATGGCAGAGTACGCCGTTGGCGACTCAGTCGTCAGGATCGAACTCGCGTTGAGTTCCTGAGCAGAAATGACCATGGACTGAATGCCGATGGGGTTGAGATAGTACGAAGCCCCTCCAGTGACCTTGTCGGTGTTGCCAAAGACGCGCTGGCTCGCCTCAATATGGGAGATGGCCAGACCCCAACTGGCACTGCTACCCTTACCCTTGGCCCAGGCAACTGAGTAGGGAAACAGGAAGGTCGGGCTCGTCTGGCTGCCGAGGAACATATTGGCGTAGAACTTGTTGGTGCCAATCGGCCCGTCAGAGATGATGCCTTGACGAACAACGGGATGGTCCTTCCTCGCACCAATGTTGCTCGGGGGCGCACCCGTCGCGATAGGGTCGTTAAATATGTTGGCGGAAACCATGGCTGGTGCTGATGAGGTAGCAACTTCACTGGCCGTCTTTGTCGCCGAAAGCAGGGAAGTCGGATCCGAGATGGAGCTTGTGATGAGAGGCACCGTAGACGGGTTTCCCTTGGTCTCAAGACTGGTATGGATTGAACCGGTCGTATCAGGCTTCTTGTCGGTGAGAGTCGGCAAAATGACTACCGTTCCAGACGGGTTGACGCTGGTTGAGACACTCTGGGTCGACAATGTTCTGCTGCTAGTCGACACAATAGAGGGAGTCGAACTCAGTGTAAAACTGGGAAGGAGAACGTTGACAGGAGGACCACTGTTGTCCCGGGTCGACGAACTGCTGCTTGCGATGGTTGAAGTCGAAGATGCACTGCTCGAAGTACTTGTCGTACTCGGACCGTTGATGGGAGTGATAATGAGCTGGGGAGCCGAACTGCTGGCACTGATGATACCGTCCGAAGTTGAAATGGATTCGGAACTCGAGACGCCGTCGAGGGGCTGGGTGGACGTTGCGGTTGCCTTGGGCGTCGTGGACTCCTGGCTTGCAAACGTGCTGCCAGGGGGTGTGCTCGGTGTGCTCAAAGTATCGTTGGCGCTGACTGTGCTGAGCTCGTCTGAGTAACTGCTGGCAATAGGTGCGCTGAGAGTGCTAACCGCACTGGATGTGTTGAAGGTATCCGGATAGCTGCTGGCAATAGGGGCGCCTGATGTTCTCAGGGAATCGCTCGCAGTGGGTGTGCTGAGGATGCTCGAAAAGGTGCTGGCACTCGGTGTGCTTGATGTGCCGTTGTATATGCCGGTAGCGCTGGTGATGCTAGTCTGCGTTGATGTGCTACCACTTGAAGTCCTGCTTTCGGTGAGATAGGTGATGGCACCGCGGGTGACTCGATAGTTCCTCCACGGGCGGCCGCCTAGCCAGCGTTTCTCGTGGAATTCGCGGTGGATGTGCTGGTGCGAAGATCGATCTCTGAGGGCTCTTTCTTCTGGTGTCAACAGTTCGTCAGCTTCAACTTCTTCAACAGCGTTTAGCGGGACCTTTCCTTGCGCATCAGGGGTCGTCTCGACCGGTGATGCGGTGTTCACGGCCGTCGGCTTGTGGTGATGGACATGTTTGTGGATTGTATGACTGGCAGCAAGATGGGGAAACACTGTCAATATGAACAACGCCAACACAACGGATATGGTCCTGGTGGTGGAATTCGAAGCCCCCATCATGATGACCTTTGACCTTAACCTTCTGAAAATGAACACAGTTGAATCTTCAGGGAACAAGGGGGCCACGGCTAGGAATTGCGAATACACTGGTATAAGCAGTTCCGCGAGACATCCACCACGTTGCCATAGCGAAAAGAAAGGGTTGCAGATTTGCAGAAGCCATGATCTCATGGGATCTAGACTATGGCTCACTGGCATGAAGCCGTTACCATGCAGCGTTACCCGGGGGCGGTTATTCTGCAAGGCACGGAATGTCTTATGAAAGAAAGGCCATACCTGGTTAGAGCCACGAGGCAAAATGTCCCGAATGTCGGTAGCAAGGGGTGCTAGAGTGTCGGTAGGGATGGATAGGGGGCGGTAGAATAGCCGACTGAGACAAATAGGGGGTATTGTTGACTTTAGGAATGCGGATGGGCGGTAGGCCACGAGAGAGGGATCCAACAATGAGGAATGCGAAATGATGTTGTCAAGGGAACAAGAATCTCGGCGTCTTCACTTGAGAGAAACCATTCGAATCTTTCCTCAAACAAACTCTTTGAAGGAAAGCGAGAACGTCAGAATTGATAACCGTACGACTCGTTGACGGGCAGGAGCTTCAGGCACAGGACAACTCCAGGTCCGGGGTCAACAATGAGATGACGTTTGGCCCTTTCCGATTTAATGCCCACCCATCGCGCCAGCTTCGGTGTCAAGGTCGCTGAGTGCTTGCCCATTACCCTCACACGCTAGACGTCTAGGTAGCATCTCCACTCTTTGTCTGGATTTGTCTCCATTTTGGGCCGAGGACCGATCACCATGGCAGTGCTTCTTGGTAGGGCGCGGCCTGGAGTACCAAGTCTGAAGGGAAGGAAAAATGAGATTAAGTAGGTCGAGACTGCGGGATAGAGACTGGAAGAAAGTGCAATCCCTTCGAAGCATTACGAGACGGAAGGAATTGTCGCTCGGTCGCTATCCCTTTGTGGACACTGGAGGCGACAGAACTAGCGTGAAGCGATCCACATTGATGCCATCATTGTTCATCGAGTTGTCGTAGAATGGAGGAGGTACCTTATTCTCTGAGCCGACCGGATGAGAATTGATGTGCAGCGAAACCGAGTCGGGTTGGAATGATCGTGATCATATTTGAAGGTATGACAGTAAGTATATACCTATTCGGATGTCCATTGCCTCAGACTTCCCTTTCAACATGGGCGGTCTTGACTCGCTTCGGTTTCCTCTCTAACCCCGTCGCCCTCGCCCTCGCCCTCGCCCTCGCCCTCACGGAGCTCTTCCTGGCCGAGGGCGCTATCAGCCTGTCGAACTCCAGCTCTTGACTACTCGATAATCTGATCTCAGAAGCCTTCACAAACGTAGTAGCAGCCTTCTCCAAGCCCGACGCACGGACTCTTGTGGAACTTCTGAGCGGCACCAGCGTGTCGGAGTCAGAATCCCATGTGCTTGTCGGCCTCGTACAACCCGTCTCGACAAGCTGGGTACTTCCCCTCTCCAACCCCGTAGCCCTCGCTTTCACATGCGGGCGAGGGTGAGAAGGCGCTGGAGACGCGCTGCGTTTCGGTTTCCTGGTTTCCGGGATGATTGTCCTGTCTAGTCCAGTACTCCTCAGCTTCCTTGAGCTATCTCCATTGAGTGGTGATGGTGATAGGCTCCGTTTCGACTTGCCGGTACTCTGGACGAGAGTCCTCTCCAGGTAAGTACTGCTCGTCTGCATGAAGCTTCCATCATCGAAAGTCGAGTTCGCCAACGCGTCCAGTATGCTGTCCGATTCAGTGTAAACTGGCTCGAGTCCCGAGCTCCGGCTGTCCGATACCGTAGACCGCATCGTCAATGGGGCCTCTCTATCCCGCGTCGACGCAGAGATCCTCGCCGTTGGCACCTTGGTTGATGCAAGCACGGCCGGTTCGACAATCGTGCTTCCCCTCTCCAGGCCCGTAGCTTTCGCTTTCACGGAACGGTCTCTCTCGCACGTCGACGTCGAACTCCTCGTGCTTGGTACCTTCGTCGTCTCCTCAAGCCCGGCAGCTCCGGCATGCTTGCGTTTTCTCTCCAAGCCGACGACTTCGGCAGCCTCGACGAACTTGGCGGTCCCCTTCTCCAAACCAGTAGCCTTCACCTTCGGAGCTTTGCCTCCCCCAAGTTCCGGCCTGATCAACCTCGTCTTCCCCGCCTCAAGACCAGTCCCATCCTCGCGGAGCTTCCGCTTAGACCGCTTGCGGTCCTTCGGCTCCTCCCAGTTCGACTTCTCGGCCTCTCTTCTACAGCGCTTGAACTCCTTTTCGCTGAGCGTCCAAGGGTTGGAAAGCACACTGTCGTGAAACTCCGTCATCTTTTTCCAGAACTGCACCTCGTCCTGCGTGCTCCGCAGATGGACGATCTTGTGCACCATTATCTGTTTGTTGTTCCGATACACCGTAATCTTGCCCTTGACCAGCAGGACGTCGCCCACGTCGACTTCGCTGTCAACTTGGGGCTTGACTTCGTCCTCCTTCGTGACCGTCTGTACCGGTTTTGCCGTAGTCTTGCCCTTGCTGTCCTTCACGGCGGACTTCCCATAACCGCTTCCCTCAGCCTCAGTAGCCGAAACAGCAGCCTGGTTCGCATTCTGCTTCTCGACTCGGAGCACGACCTCGATGTTCGCTCCGCTACTGTCGTCGATGGTGTAGATGCGCCGCCCGTAAAACTCGTCGATGGCGACGACCACACCGGCGACCTGGACCCAACGGACGGGATGGTTGAGGTGGAAGTAGAGCTCCTGGCCTGTTTGGGTTGTCACATGAGTGTTAGCTGATGCGTAAGGTAGCTGCAGGGTGGGATGAAGAAGAGACTCGTGTCTACGTACCCTCGAAGCCTCTAGGGCTCGTTAGGCCGTGGATCTCGCTGGCGCGGAAGGCGCACCATTTCTCGATTGTCGGGGAGAGGTGGAAGCAGTACTGCGGGTAGATGAAGTGGGAACCGTCGACGGTCATGGCATGGCTGGTGTCGGTACGGAACGCTGATGTGTTGTTGGCAGTCGCTGGGAGACCAACATCTCTCGAGGAGGTTCCGAAAATATCGATGAGGTCTATGCAGGACACATTGGCGCGTCATGCAAAGTGTGGGAAACCCGCGTTGAGTGCTGAAGGTTGACGCGAAATGTGATGCCCCGCCGTGCGCTGGGAAATGCTAAAGTGCGCTGCGGTTGCCCCGGTGATGCCTAAATCGAATCACATGTGAAGAATCCCGCAATGTCAAGACTGCGATTGCTAGCAGCCTCTTCCTCGACACTGATTCACGGAGTATTGCATCTAGAAAGACATGGAATGCATTCATTTCGCGATATCTCCACTAAGCTATACCGTATCAACGCCATAAACGAAAAACAACGCCGTTCCCCGTGATTAGTCCAAATGCGCCGTCGTATCAGCACTGCTTGTAGCGCTTAACCTTCTTCTTCTCCTTCGGCTTGTTCAGCCTCGCAGCAGCAGCCTGGAAAGCCTCCTCATCCGGCTCATCTTCGTCCAGCACCCTCTTTTTCCCCTTCTTGGCCTTCGGCGCAGCGCCGTACTTCTCAGCCAGGTTATCTAGGAAGCTCCCCCTGCTATCCTGTCTCTGCCTTATGAGCGCGGCCAAATCCGCCTCACTGTCTTTCTTCGTCTTCTTCTTCTTCCCAAACAACTTGTCGTGCACCCCCAGCTCCTTCGCATACTCTTCCGCCTCCCCGGCCTCCTCCTTCGCCCTCTTCACTCTCATGTCCCTCTTCGCCTGACTCTCGTTCGCGTACATCTTGTAGCTCTTTACATCGCCCTTGGCAATCGCCTCGTCGATAATGCCCCTGAACCGCTCGTCGTCATCGAGCACGTTGCTACACATAACAGACTCGTAGATGCCATCCATGCTGCCCCTGCACTTCTCGTAGGCGGCCAGGAGGTCATCCTTCTCCTCGTCCGAGCCCTTGTACTGCTTGGCGAACTTGTCGATGGCATCATCGTTAATGGCGTCGCGGAACTGCTCGCGGTAGTAGTCCGACCAGCTGAAGCCCTCGGAGTCGACGATGGATTCCGAGGTCGAGCCCGTCTCGTCGTAGCGCTTGCGCCGCAGGGGGTCGGAGAGGATGGCGTAGGCGAAGGCTATTTGTTGGAATTTGTCGTGGGCTTCGGTCTTTTTGTCTTCGGAGACCTTGTCTGCAGGACATTAGATTAGAGCTGTCCTAAAAGCAGTTGGAGATGGCGAGGATGCATACCTGGATGGTTCTTGAGGGCGGCTTTGCGGTAGGCGGACTTGACCTGGTCGGCAGTGGCTGTGCGCTCGATGGTAAGAACCTCGTACGGATCTATCGTTGGAGGCTCCCCATCTGTGATGTCCTCGAAGGAAGGCATCTTGGCGATGCAGCTGTTGATTTGCTTTGCGATTGTTGGAAAGTTTGTTGAGCTTCTGACGCGTGAGACGCGACGGGTTAAAGTGGTGGGGCCGCCCAGGAGAATCTGCCGGTCGGCTGCCAGCTGCCAAGCTTCAATCACTGACAGGGTACTTCGGTACTTGCGGGTCTGTTCCTTCTCATCACACTCATCTCAAACTACCCTATATGATTCTCTCATTCTTCGAATATCTGGCTACATTAGGTACTCATACTCTCACGGTGCTCAAAACTTAGACATCCATCTTCTCATCTACTCCTAGGCCAACATTGTCACAGCTCCGTTGAATCCTGCATCTGACGGTCGAAAGATAGTTGTTCTCATTGGCACCTTTCACCAAACATCCATCTCAACAACACCAAGATGGGCTCACCACCACCAGACCATAAAGTGCTTATGCAACAAGCCATCGACCTAGCCAAGCTCTCACCTCCCAAACCAACCAACTTCCGCGTTGGAGCCCTAGTAGTCGACTACTCAACCAACACAGTCCTAGCAACAGGTTACACCCTCGAGCTGCCCGGCAACACCCACGCAGAGCAATGCTGCTTCATGAAACTCGCCCAACAGCACGACGTCCCGGAAGACCAACTACACACCGTCCTGCCGCCAACACTAGCGCTCTACACCACCATGGAGCCCTGCTCATTCCGTCTCAGCGGAAACCTGCCGTGTGTTGAGCGAGTCCTCCGTTTGTCGGCCTGTATCAAGAAAGTCTACGTCGGCGTCCAGGAGCCGAAGAAGTTCGTGGCCGATAATACCGGCCAGAGAAGCCTGGCCGGTGCCGGTATCGAGGTCGTTCACGTCGCTGGTCTGGAGAGGGAGATACTGGAGGTCGCAACGGCTGGGCATGAGGCTGCTGCTACCTAGGTGCCGACTTGGCGTCTGACATGCCCGGCTTGGAGATCGCGGACTCGCGAGTACATGCCCGATTGGGGGATATCAGAATATATAATTCCAAGGAAGGTTGCATCAACAGCTATTGCAGGTCGGGCCCGGAGTTCTGGACGTCAGGCTCTCGTCACACACGGCAATGAGCCACCATTGTGATCACGGAGTTTACATGCGGTTGCATGGCTGCGAGGAAGTAGCTCACGCCTTGTCCGGCCAGTCTTGCCGACAAGCCGAGAGTTAAACTTCGTGGATATCCGAGCAAGGCCAGTATCAGGGACGAGCTAGTTCCCTTCGGTAGGGGAGGCGACCAGGGATGGTTTACAGAGCAGCATACGAAAATGGCTTAATCATCTGCCACACGGTCGAACTGGAGCGGATGACCGTCATCCTAGTCGGGAAGTCCAAACCCCGTCGGTCCCCCGACCAATGTGGCGGCCTTTACGTATCTACCTTTGCCTCTACACACCTTTAATGATCCTTCTGAATCCTATACGTTGAAACGCGGGCTCCGCGGGCTTGCGCAGCGTATTACATTATGGGCGGAAAGCATGCTCTTCTGCTGAAGATGCCTTCCTCTTTCCATCAGCAATGTTCTGTGAAGCTTGTCAGAATTTGAGATGGTCTCGCTATTCACAAAACCGTTCTTATTCATAGCAACCGGCGCTGCCGCCGTGCTGCTTTTTATATTCGTGGCGCCCTCCTTTTACGGGCTATCACCATGTTGTAAGTGAAGCTTTCCTCAGTACTACAACCCCGACCTATCTCCACTACTAACCACCACACAGCTGACGGCATCTGCCTCCCCCATCCCCAAGCCAAAAGCCAACCCCTCCGCTCAAAACCCCTTAGAGTCAAGAACAAGTATGGCCCCTTCACCGTTCCCGGCATCAACGAGGACGCCGGCATGAGGCAGTTCCAGAGCGACCTGGCCATGCCCTGCTCCGACTGCGTTATCACGCACATCCAGGCCGACCTCGAGTACCCGGACGGCTCGTACGCCAACGCGAACACGGGCATGTGGCTCCACCACGTCGTGGTGTACAACAAGAACCGCTCCGACGCGACGTGTTCCGAGGGAACCTACCCGCAGCGCATGTTTGCGAGCGGTAACGAGAGGACGAAGTTTGATGTGACTATGGGGGGGTATGTCTACTCCTCTCGCTCTACGATGCCTTCATACTGCTGGACAGCATAGTGCTGTGCTAACAAACCCCCAGCACAATGAACTCGGGCTACTACATCTCCCCAGGCGACACCTTCTCCTTCGGCCTCGAGCTGATGAACGAGGTCCCCCAGCCCCGGGACGCCATCCTCCTCATCGAACTCCAGTACCTGCCCACCGTCCCCCCGGGTTTCAAGCCCCTAACGCCCGTCTGGCTCGACATAGACGACGAGTTCGGCTGCGGCGAGCGCGGGTCCGAACTCCCCCCTCCCGACGACACCGAGACTTTTAGTTTTGGCATGGACGACCACCATCCCTGGACCGCGCCCTTCGACGGCACGGTGGTGCTGGTGGGCGGGCATATACACGACGGCGGGCTGAACCTGGTGTTTAGGCGGGACGGGGAGGTGGTGTGCGATAGCGTCGCCAGGTATGGCGAGAGTGAGGGGTATGTGGATGGGAGGATGGCGCATATCTCTAGTATGGGCACTTGTATGGGGATCGAGGTGAGGAGGGGGGAGAGGTGGACTGTTGGAGCGAATTACGACTTTGGGAGGTGGATGCCGATGATGGAAGGGGAGAGGGTGGCTAGTGTTATGGGGATTGGGTTGTTGTATGTTGCTTGATATGTGGACTGATAGAAATATGGTCTACTGAACAACGAGCCGTGTTGTGGGTTAGGGACAAGTTGGGGGTATGCACTGGGTGTCTTCGTGTGCTTCTTATGGAATGATTATGTTGAATAAGGTATGAAGGACTGATTGCTCTTCATCGGACGCTACTACATGAGCACGCTAAGCACTGCTTTTTTAGCCTCTCGTGAGGGCCGTACTTCCAGCACAAACTTAAGCTGCCTGCTGTCTCTGCTGAGATCCAATCGACCAAGCACAAAGTACATGCGTACGATGTGCGGTTCGCATTGCTTGGACCCCAACTGAGGGGACTATTCCTTTCAACACCGTTTACTTCTCTACTTTATCTACCAAAGTCTGTACTTTCGCGGCACGAGAAAGGTAATCCATACTACTCGTGGGATAGCAGCATTGCCAAAGCAAGCTACTATACAGGATGCCATCGTTGCCCTGCGGAACGACTATCTGAGTCGCACCCCCTGGACACGCGAAGTGTCCATCGTCTCTTCCCCAAGGACAGCTGACCTCTTCCGAGGCCAAGACCGTACAGGATGCCATCGTTGCCCTGCGGACAGGCGGTCCCAGCTGTGGTGGTGACTGATGCCTGACCCCTTTTCCCGCGCACACGCGGCGCGACTCTTGTCTCTCCCTTCTAGGTCTTCCACCTTAGATCTTCTCTCCCTCAAGAATGGGCTTCGCCTCCTCACTCCTCCACCAACCGCCCTCAGGACCAGGGAAGCTGAAATGCTCCATGCTCTCAGGCTTCATCTCGACACTGTACCCCGGCTCAGTGGGCGTCTGGTAGTACCCATCCTTGATCACCGACGGGTGAAGGAAGTGCTCGTGCAAGTGATCGACGTACTCCAGCACCGACAGCTTCCCGCTGACAACCACATAGTCGATCGTGCTGAGATGCTGCGTGTACTCGGGCAGTCCGACACCGCCCGAGTGCGGCACAATGGGGACATTGTACTTCTTCGCCATGAGCAACACAGCCAGCACCTCGTTCACGCCTCCCATCCGGCAGGCATCGATCTGACAGACGTCAATCGCCCCGCTCATGAGCAGCTGCTTGAACACCACCCTGTTCTGGCACATCTCCCCCGTCGCCACGCCAATACCGTACGGCTTCAGTGCGTCCCGCACCGCCTTGTGGCCCAGGATATCGTCGGGGCTAGTCGGCTCCTCGATGAACCACGGCCGGAACTCAGCCAGCTGCTTCATATACTCAATCGCCTCGGGCACAGACCAGACCTGGTTGGCGTCCACCATCAGCACATTCCCCTTGTCGTACCCGATCACATCCCTCGCGATCGTCAACCGCCTCCTGTCCTGCTCCACACTGCTGCCGACCTTCAGTTTGAAGTGCCGGTACCCTTTACTCAGCGTCTCCTGCAACAAACCCTTCATCTTATCCTCCCCGTACCCCAGCCACCCCGCCGAGGTGGTATAAGCCGGCACGGCCCGGCTGTTCTCCGCATCCCTCACCCTCTGCGCCTTGCCGCCCTCCTGGTCCTTCAGCATGGCCACGGCCTCCTCGGGGGTGATGGCGTCGGTGATGTACCGGAAGTCGATGCACCGCACGAACTCCTCGGGTGTCATGTCTGCCACGATGCGCCAGACGGGCTTGCCCAGGACCTTGGCCCAGAGGTCCCAGATGGCGTTGACCACGGCGCCCAGGGCGAGATGGATGACGCCCTTCTCGGGACCGATCCAGCGGAGCTGGCTGTCGTTGACGAGGTACCGCCATGTCTGGCCCCAGTTGGAGACGAGGGAGGAGAGGGTGCGGCCCTTGATGCGGTCGGCGACGTGGTTGATTGCTGCGCAGACTATGTCGTTGCCGCGGCCGATTGTGAAGGTCTGTAAAATAATGTTAGCAAAGGGTTGCGGGAGGGTAGGTGGGGTGAGGGGAAGGAGAGGGCCTTTACCATGCCGTGCCCGTTGAACTCGGAGTCGGTCTGGAGGATGCAGTAGGCGGCCGAGTAGTCGCCCGCGGCGTTCATTGCGTCGGAGCCCGTCTTGTCGAGGGAGGTGGGGAAGCGCACATCGCGCGTGGTCCAGCCGGTGATGGTGATCTCGGACGGCATGGTGGAGGTGGCGGTTTCGGGGGCTAATGCTATAACACGATACAGAAGAAAGCAATGGAGATGAGAATGACAGGCTAGAAACACATCACAGCAGAGTGCGTGAGAGAGGGCGTCTTTACACTTATAAGGACGACCACAGCGATCAACACCCCACGATTCCCCTCACGAAGAAAGTGGTGAGTGAGGGGCAATACTCCGACTCTGTGGAGTCCCGTCGGTGGCCCTGGGCGGGAAGATGTGATGTCTGGGACAGCTCCGGCGACGCTGATTGATGGATAAATGGAGGGCAGCTCGGTAGTGGCTGGTGGACTGGCACGACGTTTTGGAGGGTGGAGTCTATTTTCCCGTCGGGTCGAGTGAACTTGCGAACTTCTCTGCATGTCGTGATGCCGTAAGGGGAACCGACTCCGGCACCGACTTGACTGTCACTGCCATGCTTCTGACTCCTCCCGACTAGTGATAGAGCTGGCATTGACGGCTTCCTTGCTTGCGTTAGTCAATACTGAAGACGGGAGCGAGGCTTTTGCAGAGAAAGGCGTAGAGGAGGAATGCTGTTGACCATGCACATCGTCTAATCGTATACAGTGTAAGTCTACCTACCTTGGCAAGTTCATCGTAAAAGCATTCAACTCAAAAGACATCAGGCCTCAACCACCCATCTGCCGCTTCACTACACAAACCGCTTCATACCCGGAGCTACGCGCTCTTCACAGACTGCAACACAGCAGCCAAAAAGCACAGCCAACCCGGGAAATCAACAAGAACCGACCTGGCAGCGTGCATCCTCAACCACTTCCGCTGGTCCCTCCAACTCTGCCCCTTGCTCTCGTCCCTGATGATGGCTATAATGTGATTTACCCCCGAGACCGCGAGGACCGCGGGCGAGACGGCAAAGTGCGCCACGACAAAGCCAACCCCTAGTTTATACCATCCTGACGCCTTCGTGTTGCCCGGCGCCAGATAGACATTGGCCGTGGCCGTCGCGATGGTCAGCCCGTAGAGCGAAAGATTGCATGTGGACATTGGACCGAGGAACGACGCCGAGAACTGAGGCAGGATCTGGCTTGCCTTTTGCCGGTTTGCTGGGATGGTGAAGTTGTTGAAGAAGAGGTACCAGTCGACACAATGCTAGAGTGCGAAGGAGGATGAGAGGAGCGGTGCCAGTCGCAGGAGCGTCTTCAGGAAGTCGAAGCATGTGATGGACGCCATATTGTCGACTGTGTGTCCTTTGCTAAAGGTACCAATTCAAATAATTGATCAAGATGTTGTGTCCTTGACGATGGCTCGTGAAGAGGATACTCGTGCTCAGCCAACATGCACTTCCCCTGAGCACCTGCTGAATCAGTATGTCTAACACCGCGACTGGAATTGCTTCAATGTTCCTACCAACACCGATGAGTGAAAAGAGCAAGTCCGACGAACACCGTAGCGCGGTTACCTTCGGCTGCAGCAATTAAGGGTTAAGCTTACCCAACCTTTCAAATGTCGCGCATTTCATTCGATGACGTCCGTCGGCCTAGACACCTCCACCTCTCCACCTCTCTCCACTTCTCCACGCCCGAGGAAGAAAAATACCAGGCGCCGCTCCGGAAAGTGACTCTGCGCCAGTTACGCGCAAGCGAAAACGGTCGGTCAATTGGGTCCTCAGCTTGTTGTGTGTCTTGCCGTCAAGCTTGTACCACTTCCGCCTTCGCCGTTGAGCATCCACTCTTCGAGATTCGAACACTTCGGAATATGTCGATATAGCCCCCCTCGCCGTCAGTCAGTCACCATGTCTGCCCCAGCACGCCTGACAACGTCGTGCCTCGGCCGACGGGCCACCGCGACCACCACAGGCAGGCAATTACAGTCGAGAGGCTACCGCAGCATAACAGGCATATCAGCCAGGCCATCACAACACCCCTCACAACAACAGAGACGATCAGCCCTCTCAAGCCGAACAGCAGCATCCTCCATCTCCCCCTTCTTCCAACTCCGCACCCTCTCCTCAACACCCCGCCGCCTCTTCGCCGACGTAGAAGACGTCTTCGACCCGGCCTCCATCGAGCGCGAATCCGACCAAGTAGACGTCTGCATCGTCGGCGGCGGACCAGCCGGCCTCTCCGCCGCCATCCGCCTCAAGCAGCTCGCCAACGAAGCCGGCAACGAGGACTTCCGCGTCCTCCTCCTCGAGAAATCCGGCGAGCTCGGCGCCCACATCCTCTCGGGCGCCGTCATCCAGCCCAATGCCGTCGAGGAGCTCTTCCCGGACTGGCTGGCGGAGGACAACGAGTCCCGCTTCACCGGCGCCACGCCCGCCGGCGGCGACCGCATGCGCTACCTGACGAAAAAGATGGCCGTCCCTCTACCCGCTCCGCCGCAGATGCACAACAAGGGGAACTACATCGTGTCCCTGAGCGAGTTCACCAAGTGGCTCGGCGAGCGCGCCGAGGAGGTCGGCGTCGAGGTCTACCCCGGCTTCGCGGCCAGCGAGGTGCTGTACAAGACGGACGGGAGCGTGCTGGGCGTCGCGACGAACGACTTGGGCATCGCGCGCACGGGCAAACCCAAGGACACGTTCGAGCGGGGGATGGAGTTCCACGCGCGCGTCACGCTGTTCGCCGAGGGGTGCCATGGCAGCTTGTCGAAGCAGGTGATCAAGAAGTACGACCTGCGCGCCAACAGCCAGCCGCAGACGTACGGGCTGGGAGTGAAGGAAGTCTGGGAGGTGGCGCCGGAGAAGTTCCAGAAGGGCGAGATCGTCCACTCCATGGGCTACCCCTTACCCTACGACACCTACGGCGGCGGGTGGATGTACCACTTCGGCGACAATCTGGTCAGTGTCGGCCTCGTCGTGGCGCTGGACTACTCCAACCCCTGGCTCTCCCCCTACGGCGAGTTCCAAAAACTCAAGCAGCACCCGCTCTACAAGGACGTGCTCGAGGGCGGGAAGTGCATCTCCTACGGCGCCCGCGCCCTCATCGAGGGCGGCTTCCAGTCCATCCCCAAGTGCTCCTTCCCCGGCGGCGCCCTGATCGGCGACACGGCCGGCTTCGTCAACGTGCCCAAGATCAAGGGCACGCACAACGCCATGAAGTCGGGCATGCTGGCCGCCGAGGCAGCGTGGGAGGCCCTCAAGGACGGCAACAACGACTCCGTCTTCCTGTACGACTACGAGGACAAGCTCCGCAAGTCCTGGATCTGGAAGGAGCTCAAGGAGGTGCGCAACATGCGGCCCAGCTTCCACTCCCCGCTAGGTATCTGGGGCGGCGTGGCCTACTCCGGCATCGAGGCGTTCCTGCTCAAGGGCCGCGTCCCGTGGACGCTGAAGAACAAGATCTCGGACCACGCGAGCACCAAGCACGCGGACAAGTGCAAGAAGATCGAGTACGAGAAGCCCGACGGCAAGATCAGCTTCGACATTTTGACGAGCGTCAGCCGCACCGGCACGAACCACGAGGAGGACCAGCCCGTCCACCTGCAGGTCAAGGACTGGGACAAGCACACCGAGGAGACGTGGCCCGACTACAAGGGGCTGGAGAACAGGTTCTGTCCCGCGGGCGTGTACGAGTACGTCGAGGACAGCTCGAAGCCGTTGGGGGTGAGGTTTCAGATTAATGCCCAGAAGTAAGTTGCCCTTCCCGTGAAGGTGTGTGTGTGTGTGAAGAAAACAGATAAGAGGGAAGCTGTCCAGGAAGAGATGATGCTAACATTGTTCCGTGTGATAGCTGCATTCACTGCAAGACGTGCGATATCAAGGCGCCGAAGCAGGATATCAACTGGCAGGTGCCGCAGGGCGGGGAGGGACCCAAGTATTACATGACTTAGCTGAGCGTTATTTGAGAATATAACTATAATGGAGTTTGATAGGCCGATATCTTGCGTGTACATACATATATGTCAAGCTGGCCGAAGTTGATATGTGGGTAATAGCTGTGAAGTGTCACTGTCTGCCTGCCTCGCGCATGTGAGAGATGAGATGACTGTGACCCGGTTGGCGGCCTGGATGGAATATCTCGTGACCGGTATCTGGCTGTTTATAAGCACCAAAGATACCCGGGCATGCATTTGGAAACTTTCTCTTCCTTCCCTTTGCTCACTTTCGCCGACATTCATCTCGCAGCAGGCTGAGAAGACAAGGCAGATTCTTGCTCGGATGTCTACTCCCATCTTTTATCGTAATGCACTCAAAATACGTTCTACGTCTCCTCCATCTGTTCGGACGACATTCGGCAGTCGTGTCTGATACCTCCCTCGAGTGCTCGACAGCCAGTTCAAGTGAACTGCCCATTTCAAAAGACCAAATGCACTCAAAAAGGTCAGGCACATCTCACAGCCTCATGCCAAACGCGAACACGGCACGACAAGACACCCATCGCGTTGACGCGCGCGCCCATTCCATCCCGCACCCAACCGACCAATGCCATGCACAGCGAGAATTTGGCGGGTGGTTGCACAAGAGCGGCTTGCTCACTGGGAGATAGGATACGCGCACGCCGCGGCCGTGCTACTAGCACGTCAGAATTCCTACCACACACCCCCTAGCTGGATGCATTAATCCCGACAGTTTTAGCGCTTTCCTTTTATGCAACCGTCCATCCCTTTCTTTCTTCCCCTGCCCTGTTGTTGTCCACTGTCGTGCCGTGGCAACGGACGGCAAAGCGCTGTTGATTACCGGACAAACGGCGAAGAGATTCATTCTGAAAGGAGCGTAATAAAAACGCATTCTTCTTTCCAACGGAATCGCAAATTTTGCAAAGTCCGCGACACAACTTTTTGCTTTTGATTGAATCGGATGGCTGTCGGCTTTTGTGGATTTCGTTGGAAAAAGCATGAACAAAAGTGTGAGTCATTGCGAGGCTGGTGCTGTGGAGGGGTGGGGAGATAACACGGACAGGGGTTGAACTCAGTGATGCAACTCTGGGGCGTTTTGGTGGTCGGATAAGGTACCGGTACCTCCAAATGAGTGCCGTGAAGATAGGGGAGACTGGGGAGATATGCGCTGTAGCAGTGCGTGCACCACCAACGCCTTCATGAGCCCAGAACGTCGCAACCCCTGAGATGTCGCAAGGCTGCAGGCGTAACATTAGCTGTCCGCTTGTTTCCGTGGTTTGTCTTCCGTGTGTTTGATTAGAGTCCTGCCGGCTCGTGTGTGAATGCGACGGAGCAATGCGGCTGTGCTGTGTAAGTGCATCAGTCATTCGGACGTCTTTGGCTCAAGGAGCCACACCACATTACTCGAGTGATGATCCTCAGAAAACTTGGTGCAAGCGGACGACAGGCTCGAGAATGACTGGTGCTCCAGCTCAGCGTGCGATGTAGTCGAGCAAGGATGAAAGTGTCGACTCATTCGTGGCCAGGTCACGTATCAGTGGAGAGAACTGTCCATCGCCACGATGATAGAACCTGGATTGCTGTGGTGAATATCACAGGTTGTCCGTGGCAAGGTAAAATCAGAGCTGTCGGTGGTAGACGAGGAGAGTTTCTGGGCTCTCATGGTTGGCGAGAGACTTGAAGGAAACCATCGCGGTAAGTATCAGAGGAGGGGTGAAGCAACAATCTGCATCACGGGCAGGTTCCGCCTGTTAGTTCATCCAAACGGGCCTGTTTGTTGGGTGATTCCGGAATGACGGGATGATGACTGTTGCACTTGCAACAGCTTCGGAGGCGTGTTTGTTTGAGCTCTGGATAACTGGTTTCCAGGAAACCCTTTAGCTTCCCGGATATTGAGGGACTCCGAGAGAGTTGGGAACACATTGTGGCAGGTATCGCAAGCCCTGTATGTCGGGTTCGGTTCGGATGACCACTGCTTGCGCACGCTGCCCAGTCTTGGATGCGGATGGACAACGACATGATGCTCGACGCCAGAAGGAATGAATCTAAATCCAGGGAGACGAGAGGCGGAAAGCATCTGCGGTCCCGAGGTAAACGAAAGAGGAGAGAAGCCAAGTAGTGAACTCGACTCGATGATAGAGACGAAGCTGAAGTGCAGTTGGCGCAAGAAGAACGCGTCATGAAGCTGGCCAGCGAAGGAATGAGTCGCGAGCTCGTCAGCTCGTTCATCTATGTCCGCCTCTGGATGTCCATTTGCGTTTGAATGTGAGAAAAGAAGGAGATGAAGTGAAGAGCGAAGAGGAGTGAAGAATTCGAAAGCATTTGTTGGTTGAAGAATGCATTGAATTCGAGATTGAAATCGTGCTTTCCGATTGAAACTGTGTGAAGCCAAAGCCCAAAAGCCGAAGCTCGGGCCTCCCAACCACGCTTTGGCTTTGGCAGGTGCAGTCGGCTTCAGATGGCATTGGCAATTTCACTCCTGGAAGTACCGGTACTTTGGCCCGGTTTGTGTGAGACGGCTCGCATTTTGAAAGTGGAGACAAACACGAAGCAGGGAAGGGGTGCGTTCCAAAATGAATTTTTGCCAGTTCTCGGGCTCTCATTGGCTGAACAAGCCAGCTAGTGCGTCTCCCGAAACCAGGAAGGCCCAGGATTCGTCGCCACTTTAGGCGTCCGTGCCCGAGGCCTTCCACCCACAAGTCGCCTGCCTCCAAAGTATAAGAAGAGCTGCCTCCCCTCTCCCGCCTGTTTCGAGATCTCGCGCGAAATCCCGACCGGCCTCTACGTATCCGTTACATCTCTCCACTTGTCGGCCACCACATTAATCCGTCTCCGACACCGCAACACCATCCACCTCCACATTTCACACAACTCGGCTTACATTTTACTACTACGTCAGATCAACATCATCAGTTCTTTCACTGACTGTTGACCTGGTCGTTGGATCGTATTAGAGTTCGTCTACTCTTCTGCGTTGTGTGTGTGTTGCGCAACTCTCATTCAGATTCAAGTCATCAGCAGTCGCTGCGTGCGCTGGAAGATCTACCGTCTACACTCCCATCCGGAATATACGAAGCGATCATCTTGGTTCGGGTCAATCCCCCCATCTCGACGAACGACTTCTATCACTTCCACGACGAGTTCTTCGGATCCTTCCGTGTCGACCGTTGACTACGATCGATTTCAATCAGTCCTTGTCAGGATACACACTACAATCTACATAGACTCTTGTCAGTAGCGCACAGGTCCCAGTGCGTTTATTGCTCGACGTTACCAGAGGCATTCACTTGTCGAACCAAGGACCAATCTCGGCCTTCGATCATCTGGTTATCGTCCCTCGATAAATCAAATCATCCATCATCTCTTCCTGGTCTCCCGTGTCGAAAGACCTCGGACCTACAAACACTTGTCTGTTGTTGAGAGCAGTCCGCTGTAGGGGAGACATTTACTTGTTTATCTCCGCATCTTTGGTAGGTTCACATCACACTGCTCATTTAATCCATGCGCTCGCGGTCGGCTCAAGCGGTTCCGCTGGGATCCACTCCATCTCTTCACCGTCCCCTCACCTTGCCAAAAATCACAAGTTGGCGCATTCACTTCACCTGCGTTTCGACTGTTGGCGGTTTGGCCCTTGCGCTCAACTTTCACCTTTTGCGCCTTTGCCCGTAATTATTTAAAGCCTTCTACCCCACCAAACCTTTTCTACCCTCAACAACCACGTCGCCACCACCACCGACGGGTTTTCGCCTTCTCGCCGCGCATCTTTCCGCTCTTGTTTTCTGAATTGCATCGAGTCGCTCATTTTTACGATCAGCTCTCTAACAATCATTCTCAATCTCCAGATCTGCTCAGTCGGATTAATCTCGATCCAACAGAAGGTTTCGGCTTTCTGTTCTCGCTGTCCCGAATCTTTCAAACATGGAAGCCATTCAGACTCACCCCTCCAACGCGGCGCAGGCCAAGGCCTTCACCGCACCCGGTTCCCTGTCGTTCCCCGGCGCTGTTGGCGAGCTCACCCCTCCCTCCACAGCCGGAGACAAGGCGCCAGCGATGAACGGCGGTCACATGGAGACGCAAGCCCAGAACGGCACTGGGGTGACACCCGCGACTCCAGCTGCGACTCCTGCTG
Source organism: Coniochaeta sp. 2T2.1 (assembly GCA_009194965.1). NCBI lineage: Eukaryota > Fungi > Ascomycota > Sordariomycetes > Coniochaetales > Coniochaetaceae > Coniochaeta > Coniochaeta sp. 2T2.1. The sequence continues at coordinate 130,977 of VSMA01000036.1, forward strand.
CCACGCAGGGAGGAAGTGGTCTGACTCCAACCTTGCAGTGAGTATTTGAAAAACCACGCAACTTGGGTTCTCCAGTTCGTTGTTTGCTGACCTCAAACGTTAAAGGAACATCGTCGCCACGGTCAACTTGGATTGCCGCTTGGATCTCAAGACGATTGCCCTGCATGCGAGGAACGCCGAGTACAACCCAAAGGTACTGCAAGCTGTCTGAGGATTTCACTTCTTGGCAGCTATGGCTAACATGGAGATTTTACTCTTAGCGTTTCGCCGCTGTCATCATGCGCATTCGTGAGCCTAAGACCACGGCACTCATCTTCGCTTCCGGCAAGATGGTCGTGACCGGCGCAAAGAGCGAGGATGACTCGAAGCTCGCTTCACGCAAGTACGCCCGTATCATCCAGAAGCTCGGCTTCAACGCCAAGTTCACGGACTTCAAGATCCAGAACATCGTCGGTAGCTGCGACATCAAGTTCCCAATCCGTCTCGAGGGCCTCGCTTCCAAGCATCACAACTTCAGCTCCTACGAGCCCGAGCTGTTCCCTGGTCTCATCTACCGCATGATCAAGCCCAAGATCGTGCTGCTGATCTTTGTCAGCGGCAAGATCGTTCTTACTGGTGCCAAGGTCCGCGAGGAGATCTACCAGGCCTTCGAGATGATCTACCCCGTGCTTCAGGGTTTGTCTCTCCACATGGTGACCTCACACACCACCACATGTACTAACTATCTCCAGATTTCCGGAAGATGTAAATCATCTCCGAACCTTTGGCACTGCGGTGACATCACATCCACCAAAGCGACTTTCGCTATTCGACTTTGTATATTACCATCAGCTCTCATGATACCACGACACCTACCGACTTTACACACCTCCACCACCACCAAAAAAATTGCTACGGGGTATCGGCTGACACCCGGGGTATTGTACCATTTTCTGCTTTTTTCCTACAGCATTGCACTGGCGTTCAGGCAACATTTCGATTTTTACAGGAAAGGGATAAACGTCTGCGCGTTTGGGTTCAAGGCCACCCTCAGGAATGGGGGACGGCCACTCAATCATCATAGACCGCGTGCTTTTAAACGTTATGAGCGTTTGCACTTTCGACGATTCACACGCAGGTCGGGATCGTCGGCCTAATTTGCGGGGGCTGAAGTCGAGAAGGGAAGATTGATCGGATGAGATCGCGATCCAGGCCGCGTTGGGCTTTCGGATTGAGCGAAGGAAGGCTGCGACTGTCGGGACTTCGAGTCTCAGTGACAGGCGATCGCAGTGGGGAAACGACAAAAACAACACAAAAAAGGATGATGATGGCAGACGGTTTCTGTGGCCTCACGGAGGGTCACGTCTTGCATTGGTACCTGCACGAGCTTGGACTTGTCCTCGCGCTGCTATTCTTCCCTGCATTGATTTATGCTTGGTGAATGTGCGTGCGTTATGGACGTCTCTTGCGTTGCATTGGTAGCTGAATTCACAACCTTCTGCACACACACCGTATCCTCTCGTGATGTCGTTCGTGCCCTCGTGTCTCGATTTGAGATGTTCCTCCCTCACCTGTTATAACTGCTTGGTCTCTCCATGTTAACAAGACCTCCGACAAACGCATAAGCGTAGACTTACCTGTGTACCCTCAAGCCGGTGCCCGTCAATCCAACACCGACTCCCTCGTCCCCCCCAAGGCTGATTGGTGATACTCAAGCCACCTCCCTCCCCATCTCCTTATCAAGCACCAACCCCGGCACCCCGCCCCGACTCCCATCCTGAGTAACCACCATCTCTTCCTGTCCTCCCTCCCCTTCTGTCTTCCCTCGCGTCCTTCCCTTCCACCTCCACTTGTCCCTCAACTCTCCATCCAACCTACCCTCCACGGCATCAACCACCTTCCCGCCCAAAACAGGCAAGAACTTGAACCCGTGCCCGCTCCCGCCCGTGGCGACGAATAATCCTTTAAAAAAGGGGTGATAGGAGACGATGAAATCCCCCGTGGGCGTGTCGGTGTACCAGCACAATCTGGTCTTGCTGAAGGGTCGGGAGTGCAGTTGGGGGTGGGAGGGGAGCATGGTGCGGATGGCGGAGCGGAGGGAGAGGGACGCCGAGGGGGGGATGGACTGCGTGGAGGGGGTGGTGAGGGTTGTGCGGGGGTAGGATAGTTTGCGTGGAGAAGTGTATTGTTGTGGTGGGGTGGAGGTGGAAGAGGTCAAGGTTGAGGAGGCAGCGTTGGGTGGAAGGGTAGAAGAAGGGGAGAGGGGCGTGGTGCCGACAGCGGCAGGCTCGACGGGGTTGAGGTATCCGTATGCGTGTCGTGCAACCTTCAGCACGTTGTTTGACGGAGGGATGATGAACAACCCCGTAGTGAGGTTCAGGAGGACAGGCATCTTGGCCAGGGAAGCTTGTTCCTCATCGGTGATGTCCATGTAAGCAACCACCTGGCCCGTGGCGGTTGCTTGGCCGGACATATCCAGTAGCGAAGCCGTCCACGCCCCTGCAGCCAGTATGGCGAGGTCGGCCGTCAGGGTTCGCCCGTCTTGTAGCTTTATACCAGTCACTGTGTCCCCTGTGTGCGTCAGGCTTGTGACGGTCCCCGACACGAAGTCAACGCGGCCACTGTCCACGACGCGCTGGTACAGCCACGCCATGCTCTTCTCGGCATCCGCCCAGCCGGCGTAGCGGTTTATGTACCCGCTCGTGCCTGAAGTGCCGCCTGTCCCCACAGCTTCGCGTATCGCGTCGGCGTCGGGGAGCATTTTGATCCGCGAGGCGAGCTCCGGGTCGTGGGCGGACAGGGCGACGGCGTTCTCCCACGCCGCGCGGACGTAGTCTACCCCGCTCTTTTTGGCGTTGTGTTGTTCGAGGAGGGAGGCTCCGTACTCTGGGTTACCGCCGGAGACAGAAGATTGGGGAGAGGAGAGGTGCTCCAGGGCGGCGGGGACGGTATCAGCCACCAGCACCAGGCCGGACTCGTTGTACCGCCCCGAACCGCCGAGCGAGTCCGGGTTGGAGAGGTCGGCTCGCCATGCTCGCAGGGCCTGGGTGGCGAGAGCTGCGTAGGAGGGGTCGGCGTAGTCCCCGCGGATAATGCGGGAGGTGTCGATTGACGAGGCGTCTCGGGCGGGGAAGACGGGAGGGGGAGAGGAAGAGGAAGAGAGGGGAGGGGACGAGGCCCGGTCGACGACCGTTATCGTAGTGTGGGAGAAGACATCCCGTTGTGTCAGGGCGAGGGCGGCAGAGAGACCGAAGACGCCCGAGCCGATGATGAGGATTGAGGACGGCGGTGTGAAGGGAGAGGTAGAGGCAGAGGGAGGAGCTGGAGTTGTTGAGGTTGATGGGTTGGGAAAGGAGGAAGGAATGGCAGAAGCAAAGGTTGGGTTTGAGGGAGGAGTGGAAGAGGTGGACGAGGAGAGAGAGGCGTCCATCCTCTCAAATGCTTCGGAAGTAGGGAGGGACAACTTGGAGGGACGGGGAGGTGCCCTGAATAAGTGAGTGGGGTTGGGTTGGGATGCGGATCTGTGATTGAGTGATTGAGTGATGCACCCACGATTGGGGTTTCTCCTTGACCGCTGGGCGCTGTTGGAGCTGTGAGCTGTGAGCTGTGAAAGGCCGTGAGTGGTCGGACTGTTGGATTTGAGTTCGAGAGAACAAGGAAACCTGCTGTTTCAGTTGGACGCGAGGGAGCAGTAAAGACGTCTTTGGCGATGGTGGGCCGCTGATAGCATGCGTTCAATGAATGTCTCGCCTAGATTTCCGACGCGACTGAGACAGGGCCTTGAGGTAGGAAGATGCTGGTGTTAGACCAAGATCTGGAGGGGAGGCTTAGACGGAGAGTTGCCAGCCCTTTTGTACAGTCAGTGGCAGACAGTTGAGAGACAATCCCGAACATTTCACCGGCACTAAGACGAGGTGTTAGTGAGTCCCTAGTTCTAAACGATTGGAACGGAAGGGAAGCTGTTCCCAGGCGAGATAAAGCGGTGGTATGTGGGGAGATATCTTGACAGTTGTGCTGCAGAGTGCACAATGCGCCCTTAAGAATACGAGAATGTCAATTGATTGTCTGTGATGAGTGTGAGTCAAATGTGACATTTGTCCGTGTGCTCATTGATGTTTATCATATCGATGGGTTCTGGGCCGGGTTAGAGTCACTATCGATAAGATAAGCGGAACTGCATCTTCCAGGGTTGGGGTTGTCCTACCGCCAATCAACCAATCTGGCACGTCCACCATCACCAAAGCGACACCAATAACGTCTCTACGCTCCAGCTTCCATTGCGCTCACTACAACAACTCCCCACATAGCGGCGATGTGCCTACCATGACCACCTAGCCACCATGTCGACCAAGAAGATCGCCGAGTTCCCCGACGTCGAGGAGAAGCTGCAGAAGCCCGCCAAGCAGTCAGCATTCGACCGGCAACGAGCAGAAGCCGAGGCGAAGAGGAAGCGCGAGGCCGCCGAGACTGCAGCCGTGTACGAGGACTTTGTCAAGAGCTTCGACCAAGCCGCCGAGGAAGATGACAGGCAGAATAACAGGGACGGTGGACACGGCCAGTCGCGCTTCAGCGGGGATGGCACCGAGAGAAGACCGGGCTTTGGCGGCCCGGTAGGAGGCACGGGCAAGCGCCATTTCGGCGCCTCATCTACAATGAAGAGCGGCCCAGGCAGTCTTGGGCCACCACCAGCATCACTGGGCAAGAAGCGCTACTACGACGGGACGCCATCGAGTCACCGCGACCGCGGCGAAGGCCGGGGCAGGTTAGGAGGCTTCGACGACCACGATTCTGGACGCAAGACGATATCCAAAGCCTTCGATGCGAGCGACGATGAGGAGGAAACTGCTGCAACAGGCCGAGCTGCCGAGAAGGCCATATCGAAGCCGACCCTGCGCCTGGCCAACCTGCCTCCGACCACATCACCGAACGTCATCAAGGCCCTCCTACCGCCGAACCTGACGATCGACCACATCAAGATAATGCCCCCCCCAGGACCGGCCGGTACAGAGAGAAAGAGCACTACGGCTATCGTTACATTGTCGAAAGAGACGCCGGCGAGCGATATCGACGCTGCGGTTAGTGCTTTGCAGAACCGATATTTGGGATATGGCTTCTACCTCACACTACACCGACACCTATCCTCCGCCGCTATATCGTCTACGAGCATGCCTACCATCACTTCGACGACTGCAGTATCATACCCCTTCGGCGCCAAGCGAGTAACTGAAACAGTTGGCAACCAGCCACCACAACAAATCGGCTACGGCAGGGGTTTCGCACCCCCAACATCCTACAACTCGTCCGGCGGCCCCGTCGACCGAGGCGGTATCCTACACGTGCCAATACAACCACCAAAGGACATCAAGAAGCTAAGGATGATCCACAAAGTAATCGAGTCCGTCCTCGAGCACGGCCCTGAATTCGAGGCCCTCCTCATGTCCCGGCCAGAAGTCCAGCGCGAGGTGAAATGGGCCTGGCTCTGGGACGCCCGGAGCGAAGGCGGCATCTGGTACCGCTGGCGACTGTGGGAGATCGTGACCGGCTCGCAGTCTGGGAAGGGGCAGGGGAAATACCTACCCCTATTCGAGGGCAGTCATGCGTGGAAAGTGCCCGACCAACCTCTCGCGTACGAATACACCACAGCTGTCGACGGGTTCGTGTCCGAGTCTGAGTACAACTCCTCCGACGAGGAGGACTTCGACGACGACCACCAAAAACCACCCGATGTCACCGGCGGCGTCAGCGAGGAGGACATGTTCCTCAACCCCATCGCCAAATCAAAACTCACCCACCTCCTGGCCCGACTACCCACCTCCCTTTCCAAGATAAGAAAAGGCGACATCGCCCGCGTGGCGGCCTTCGCCATCACCCACGCGAGCAAGGGCTCGGACGAGATCGTAGACATGATCGTCTCCAACGTCGAGCACCCCTTCGCATTTACGTCTGCCAACCCAACTTACTCCCACAACAACAAGTCCTCCACCACCTCCCGCGACGCCAGCCCAGCCCCAGCAGCAGCAGCAGCAGCAGACGAAACCAACACTGCTACCCCAGACACGAGCGCCGCCCGCCTGATAGCGCTCTACGTAGTGAGCGACATTTTATCCTCCTCCTCCACTTCGGGGGTGCGGCACGCCTGGCGGTACAGGCAGCTGTTCGAGACGGCGCTGCGCGAGCGCAAGACGTTCGAGTTGCTCGGGTCCCTGGCGGCGAAGCAGAACTGGGGCCGGCTGCGGGCGGAGAAGTGGAAGCGCAGCGTCGGGCTCGTGCTGGGCCTGTGGGAGGGGTGGTGCGTCTTTCCGGCCGAGACGCAGGAGGAGTTCGTCAGGGGGTTTGAGAACCCGCCGTCCCTGCAGATATCCGCCGCTCGACAAAAAGAGGCGATGGAAGAGGAGGAGATGCGGAAGAAGGGGAACGGGAAGTGGAAGGCGGTTGCGGAGGCGCTGCCTGTTTCGAGGAAGGAGGAGGAGGAAGAGGGTGGGGACGAGCGGATGTTGGAGTATGGCGATACGGATGGAGAGGTGGCGTATTCTTTCGGGACATATTCGGAGGATGAGGAGGGTGAAGACTGGGATATCGACGGTGAGCCGCTTGGTGAGGTTGAGCAGCCAGTGCCGGTGGCGCCAGCACCAACCCAAGACGAGACCCGGCCTGATGGCAGCACGACTACGTCAGAGGCGAAGACGTCGGTGGCTGGCTTTCAGTTGTCGGCGGGTAAGCCTGGGCCGCCAACGAGGAAACGGATGCGGGCGGTTGATATGTTCGCCGAGTCGGGGTCGGAAGACGGGGACTAGCCAGGCGGCGGGAGGGAGGGAAAGGTTCGATCGCCAAGAGATATGTGCCCGCTCTCCGATGGTGTTGCGGATGTTAGGAACAAATGATACCCCTCCTCATGGTTTCATATGGTTCTTCATGCTAGGTACTTTGGGATGTTGTCTCCCCATATTCCGTTTTGGGGAGCTATACCTCGGGAGGTATAGGGTAGCTGTACAGTGTGTAAGGTATTAGCAGCAGCCAACCCTTGGAGGCAAACCCGCGCCCTTGGATCCCCCGCGGCATAGCTGCATATCCGACAGTCACAGTGCCATTTTCAGTCGTCACATTTTGGGGAAGGCATCAAGACCATTGTGTTAGATCCGGTAAAGGGTCGTAGTTTGCATGTCGCTCTTGATTGAGTCTTGCGGCTCGGGTTGGCCCTTTGTACCCACACCCCCCGGTCCAAGCTGGGGTCTGACCAATAGAAACTTGCTCATGCTCACTCTTCACCCCACACTAAGACCAAGATGTTTCTGTTTCTTCAGGTGTGGTGTGTCGTAAGGAAAAAGCACTCCCCTCTTGGAATATCACGTTTGTCATCTTTTGAGGGAAGTTATTTACCTTTCCCACATGACATCGCTCGTTGAACTTGAAGAACAGAGTTTCGAGTCGCATGTGTACGCTCGGTTACTCGTGGTGCAACACTTGAAGAAGTCTCTCCACTTGCCATCAATCTCAGGGGAAGCAAAGTTACCGCCCGGACCCGGACCCGGCCATTGGTTCTACATTCCTTTTCCATCTTCAACACCACCCCGTTACCGTACGACTGTCGTTCCTCAGTAGCACGGACGCCGCCGCAGCCGCAGCCGCCGTCGCAGCTTCGTCGCTGACGCTCACCCAAGACCTACCTGACTCTCGGTTCTAAATTCTCACTCTTGATTGCTCAATCCCGGCACCCGGCACCAACTCAGTCTGCCATCCTTCTGGAAGCTCGCTGCGTTACCCCCCCCGGACCCCGAGGGTACTGCATATCTGCAAGCCTGTCCCTTCAGCTCGGCTACCCGAGTCTTGGATTAAACTCTCTTTCCACACCATCGAGCTGGGACGGGGAACCTTGCGCTCTCAGCTCGGACAATCTTCCATCTTCCATCTCAGCTATTAAGCTTCCGGAACTGACTACTCCCGGACGGCGGCGACTCAACTATCGGTATCCCATCACTGCGCCTCCGCTGCCAGAGTCTTACTGAAGCCAGCTGGCTGTTCATCTCGCTTGGCCGGCATCACCCCTCGCTTCACTCCACAACCCCTTTCAATCCTCTGTCGGCCCTGAGCTTCACCACGTCGTCCACCCGCCTTGGTCTCTGCCCTGGGTTGACCTCGACTACGCATGGACTGGCCTCTACACCTCATACGGCCTTATCCCAACTGTCACCGCCTCACCGAAGTGTCGGCCGCCACGGCTCCGTTCACCTGAACATCTTGCCGTTCTCTGCCCCTATCTCCTATCGGCCTGCGTCGTCCCATAATCAGAGTCATTTCTTCAGCTCCCTCCCATGACATAGTTGAGGCTTTCCGTCACATTTTAACTCTTGCTCTTTAGAGGGTTTGAGGCCATTTCTTCCCTCGATTCTTTTCCATATAAAATCGCTCCTCCCTTATACTGCCTCAGCACCTCAATCTCTTGACCGCTCAGATCTACCACAATGCCGTTGATTAACGGACAAAAGATGGCCTGGTGAGTCTTCCATCTTCCCCTCGTCAGCTCTGGTCGACGGCGCTGGTTGCTGCATCCAGCGCAGTGAGTCACGTTGCCGGCCGAGTGTGCCGTCGAGGGCAAGATCGGCGATACTGAACACCGGCATACTGACTCTCTACTTTCCGTTCTAGTGCGCCATGCATTCGTGGACATCGTTCCACCAAGTGCAACCATTCAGCCGACCGTGTCATGGTTCCCGTCAGGAAACCGGGCCGGCCTCTCAGCTCTTGTGCCTGCCCGCCGGGTCAGTCATGTGCTTGCGGCGGCATCAAGGTCGCCATCCCGCGGAAGCAGAAGTGCAAATGTGGCTCTGACCCTACCAACGGAGACCACGAAGGTCATGATATCGTAAAGCCGGAGATGCCTACCCCAGCCCCCACCCCGAGCGAGCTCCCGGTCTCGCCTCGTAACGGCGTCTTCCGTGTGCAGAAGACAGCTCCCAACCCGAGGCAGAATGGTCGGAAGCAGTCATTCGACCCCGTCAATCTTGAGCGTATAGACCCCAACTCGGTCAACATTATCAATGGCTACGCTACCAACAACAACACGAATCACACAGAGTCACCTAATGGCGCCAATGGCGCCAGCGGCATTAACGCCACCAACGGTATGCCTCCGCAAGGGCTAGGCCAACCGATGCCTGGCATGGCTTTCGTGCCCACCCTACCGACTACTAGTTACCAACAACCCGGCATCATCAGCTACGGACCTCCTCTGGGTTACGCTCTGGTGCCGATCCACTCGCACCTCAACAGTCCACCTCTGCCCATGGCCCATGGACCGCCCCAGAGCGCCTACTATCCTCCGCCAAACGGTATCTCAGTGCCTGCCCCGAATGGCGCGATCAGGAGTTGCTGTGCTCCAGGACCAGCGCATATTTCACAGCCACAACAACAGGTTTCGCAACCACAGCCTCAAGTCCAACCGCCGCAGCAGGCTCAGACGCAGCAACCAAGCGAACCGCCCAAGAAGAGCTGCTGCGGTGGAGGAACCAAGAACGATACGTCACACGGGCCCGGCGCCGCTACTCAACAAGCCACACGTTCCTTTGCTCACGCGTTGGCACAACACCAACAATCCTTCGCCGAACTCAAGCAGCAACAACATCACCAGCAGCAGCAGCAGCATGAGCAGCAACAGGAGCCATTCGCTGTTTCATACCCCAACAACTCCACAGTCTTCACATACCCTCCCAGCATGGGCACATGGAACGTACCCTTGAACCCGGCAATGTGGGCTCAGCTACAGCAGCAAGCAACCCAGCAACAGCCACAGCCGCAGCCACAGACCTACCGAAACTCGCTCCCTCCCACACCCAACGGCGGCACCACCCCTGCGCTCGGCACCCCTACCATGGGTACGAGCCACGAGTGCTCGTGCGGACCAGGCTGTCAGTGCGTCGGCTGTTTGGCGCATCCCTTCAACTCCCAGACACTCGAGTATGTCGGAGCAGCATGGGACTACGACGTGGAAGTGCCGTACGGCAACAATAACAGCCCAGCTAAAGCCCCGGCTGCTGGACCGACAGCTCAGAACGGCAGTCATGCGCCGGTCGTTCAGCCGAATGGCAACGGCATCAACAGCCACGGAACCAGCGGTGCCAACGACCACATCACCAACGGGACACAACAACAACAACACGAACCCGCCAACCCCGACGTCGGCTCACCACCCCAGGCCCACACGCCCAGCGACGCCTCGGGCTTCAACGAGGAGCTGTCCGCCGACAACTTTATGTTCGTCAACCTTCCGCTATACCAGTGCGGCGGCAGCCTTGCCTTCTGTCCGTGCGGCGATGATTGCCAGTGCGTCGGATGCATGGTCCATAATCAGCCGCTGTTCGAGGAGCAGTAGTTGCTGGTTCCTCAAGGGTCAGGCTCGCCGTGGGATATGGGGTTCGTCGACGTGACGAGAGGTTTGTTGCAGTTGGATGGTGTCAGCAAGCGGAGAAGGATAGCTGTTGAGATCCTTTATGGAAAGCGGCATGTAAGCGCGAGCGGACAGGGTTGGCCACAGCGGCGAATACGTTCCTGCGTGCGTGCGAGCAGCGGCTGAAAACAGTCAGCGCATGGATGGGGGGCGTTCTTTTGACATTTGGAATTGATACCACTGGCGAGCCGGGGATACGAAGGGGCTTGTCACAGCGAAACATCGACAAAAGGGTTGCCAGCGAGCTATGACCCGCGAGTGTTCATCACAGGCAGATCGGGGGATCAGGGGGTGCGGTATCTGTCATTGATGCTTACCTTACCTTGCTTAGCCTGACCTAGCTAGGTATTCGAAAAAGCACTTTAAACATTGAACAATGATCCCCCGGATGTAATGCTGCGTTTGGTAAACACGATGAGCCAGTGGAAACAAGGAGTAAGACCACCCGCGCGGATCATGGTGTCCATAGCGCTGGAAGGCCAACACCATGCCCGTTTCTGCATCTCTGATTTGAGTTTTTGGACATCTCGCTTTGCTCATTTTTACTCCTTGTGGTTTCTGCTGTAAGCACGATATCACATTAACTTCCTGCCGGTGTTTGCTGCTCCCGAGGAAGGTGGAGGTTAGTGCGGTTTTCAGCTTTTACAAATGCTATGTCAGACCTTGAACTCCGGCGAACTAAGAGCAATACACGACATTGACGTGATCCTCAGTCGGATTATCGTGAGATGTTGGTGTGCATCCAGGGGCAGTTAAACCAAGGCCCCCCGTGATTGGCTCCCTGATGATCGGCGCTAAAACACACTCTCTGACTTGAACCTTTGGAGTTTTGTCATGCACGTCACAACCTCAAACATTAAGCTTGAGCAAAGATGTCAAATTGTTGAAATCGGACCTTTCAAGTTGTATCTCATCACTCTCGAAGAGGAATACTTCCCACCTCAGCCCTAGGAAAACTCTCGGAATGAATAAGCCCGCCCACTCTCCTCGGGCATTATCACTTTCTCCACGTCTCCAATCACCATTCCCCTTCATCCCTTTTCGTCTTTAGGAAGCACACCCTGCCTGCATATCTGAGGTACACAGTCTTAACCGTTTCTTGTATCCTACTAAAACGCGCGAAGGAGGGCGTATTCGAGGAACCATTATCTGGCTTGCTGCGGGCTGGTTGTTTCAGGGATATCTCTGGTCCTCTGTCCCATTCATACCTACTACCTTCCTGGCTGGATTGGACGCTCTGGAGCGACCACGGATGCCTGTTGGGACTTGAAAGGGTTCCCGATTGCAGGAAGATGGAAAGGATATCGGGCCGTAATGGTCCAAGGTCAGGTCAACATGTTGGACGGAAGAGTGTAGTAAAGGGGAGATCGAGGTCGCCGTCGCGGGCACGGGTGACCCCGACGACGGAGTCCGCAAGACGATATAGGGAGCGGTCACGGTCGAGGTCACGGAGGGAGAGGAGCACTCGCCATGATGAGAGTCGGCATGGAAATGATACTCAGAGTCATAGGAGTGGACACTCTCATACCGGACATCGCCATCGCCATCACCATCACCATCACCGGAGACATGACGATGAGGACAGCGATAGGGGTACACACCAGGATACCAGGAGGGAAAAGGAGCGTGGAGGGCCGTCCCGAGAGCACCGGCACGATCGCGACAGGAGGGACCACTCACCGGCCCCAAGAAGTATCGACGACCGCGACGGCAGGACCAAGACCAGCAGCTCAGGCTCCCGCTACAGCAGCACCCACCACTGTATTGATTCCGTCCTCAAACAACAACAACCCCTCGGCATCGGCGCTATCTCACCATCACCAACGCCACCAAGCTCTCAAACCACCCGACTCCCACCCCCTGGGACAGAGCAGCACTACATCTCCCACCGCTGCCACGACGCATCGCACATCGACAGTCCCATTCGCTCAACGACGCCTCACTCCTCAACCACCCACCACCACCGTTCTAGGCGACGCAATCCCCCTCGTCCCTCACACCACTCGCCTCCCAAACCCGTCGCCCTCCCCTACGCCGCCCGCGCCCTCTCCCGCTGGGACTTCGCCGCCTTCGAACCGCTCCTCGCTCACTACCTAGAGCGACACAAGCGGATGAACATCGCCGACCTGGACGAGGAATCCATGCGCGACAGGTGGAAGGCGTTTGTAGCGAAGTGGAACGCGGGAGAGATGGAGAAAGCTTGGTACGAACCGGAAATGTTCCTGCGCGTCGTGCGGATGCGGGCGCGGGCGGCGGAGGAGGAGGATAGTAGGGTTAGGGTGGTGACCGTTGGAGATGCTCGTGCTGGGGATGCTGGTGTCATGACCCCTCCCCCGACGGGTGCGAGTAACGCTAGTGGCATGGGGGAGAGCGTCGTGGACAGTGTCATGACGGGGTTTAATGCCGGCACCGTCGCGGAATCACAAACAGAGGATGATGACGATGACGAGGAGGAGGAGGATGAATACGCGCCGCCTCTACCACCGGCTTCCACTTCTCAACCACCCCAACCGCCGTCTTCAACCGCCACCACCGCCATACCGGGTCCCACCATCCCCTCCCTCCAAGACCTCGAGCTCCGCCGCACCGTCGAGTCCGAAGCCCGCGCCTCCTCCCTCGCCGCCCACCGCCTCCTCCGCCGGGCCGACTGCGCCGTCCAAAAGTCCCGCCTCGACGACGTCCTCCCATCCCGAGCGGAACCGGGCACGCGCGAACGCCAGCTGGAGAAGAAGCGCCTCGTTACGGAATCGAACCGCGAGTTCGCCGCCGCGAGGGAGGCTGGAGGAGATGTAGAGGTCGGGGAGAAGGAGTTGCTCGGTGGTGGCGAGGCCGGGGAGGACGAGTACAAGCGCATGCTGGAGAGGATGAGGAACAGGAAGAGCGAGAGGGAGGTTAGGAGGGAAGAAGAGAGGAGGGCGAAGGGGGTGGAGAGGGAGGAGAGGATTAGGGAGGCGAGGGCTAGGGAGGAGGAGAAGTTGGGGGTGCTGAGGGAGATGGCGAGGCAGAGGTTTGGATAGGGGACATCACATTTCTGGTCAAGGTGTTCCGCGTTGAGGCGAGATATATGATACGACTGACAGGCAGGAGGGCGTTTAGATGAAGCGGGTTAGGGTTAGCCGCCACACGCATTGAGCTCGATCCATGTCCGCCGGAAACCGGCTGCACCCGTCATCCCCAGTCTTAGATGATGGCAACACGTTCCGGCATTGATATTCCCACGTGCATCTCTCGAACAATCCACCTCCCTCATTCAGCAAAGGCCGAATCGACGCTATCGACCGGGAGTCCCGGCGAAACCAGTCGGAGCTGAGGCGACCGGGGGGTCTCCCGTTCATGGCTGAGGGAAATCTCTTGGCAAATCTCGGCAGCGGTACATCGCTGGAGTCGCAGGGGAGGGGAGCCTGTCCATTCAGGGCAGGTTGTTGATACAACGTGGTCCATGGACGCGATAGAGGCGACGGCTCATTGCAATTGAATTGTCCATTCATCAGTATTGCGACGAATGGTTACGTTCAATTGACACCCGTCTTCAACATACCCCTGAACTTGGATCTGCACGACATCGACCATTGGCAGGCCGCGCGCAAACCTTGCGATGGAACGGTAAACATGCACTGCTATATAAACCTGCAGATCCCATATTATCGGTTCGGGATGGATTTCTTAAGCCCATCTCTGGTCTGGTAGCGATTACCGGAGTTCTCGTGCCTGCCCGTCAGTCAAAATGCTGTCGATCTCCGTCCTCCTGGCCGCCGTCGCCGGCTCGGTCCTATCCGTCGTCTCCCCCGTCGAGGCCCTGACCATCGCCGAGATCAACGGGAACAAGTTCCTGTCGCCCTACAACGGACAGACGGTCACCAACGTCACGGGTCTCGTGACGGCCAAGTCGTCCGCGGGCATCTTCATCCGCTCCACCACGCCCGACGACGACTCGCGCACGTCCGAGTCGCTGTACGTCTACAGCAGCACCGTCGGCGCCAACCTGACCGTCGGCGATGTCATATCTCTGGACGGCAAGGTGACGGAGTACCGCTCCGCGGCGGCGTATCTGTACCTCACCGAGCTGGGGTCGCCGAAGAATGTTAAGGTGCTCAGCAGTGGGAATGCTGTGACGCCGTTAGTTATTGGGGAGGATACGGCCCCGCCGCCGACGAGCCAGTACACCAGTCTGGACGGGGGAGATATCTTTGCCGTACCGAATGGCGTTGCAAACATCTCTACTGTCAACCCAGTTTTGGACCCGACCGCTTATGGTCTGGACTTCTGGGAGAGTCTGTCCGGCGAGCTGGTCACCATCAAGAACGTGACTATCATCACCCGTCCCAACAGCTACCGCGAGTCGTGGATCGTCGGAGGGTACCCGGCCACAGGCAGGAACGCTCATGGCGGCTTAACCATGTCAGCCAAAGGTGAGTTAACCACCTGCACAACCCCCTTCTCACACATATATCTAACCCCCAACCACCAGACGCCAACCCAGAGACCATCCTCGTCGGCACCCCCCTAGACGGCACCAAGAACCCCACCACCTCCAAAATGGGCGACAAAGCCGCCGACGTGACGGGGGTAATCTACCAGCAATTCGGGTTCTACTACATCCTCCCCACCACGGCCTTCAAAGTAACCGAACCCGCATCCTCCGCCGCTCCCGCCGTATCTTTCACGAGTAAAGGGAACTGCAAGGGCGTAACCGTAGGCGACTACAACGTCGAGAACATGGCGCCCACGCCCCTGTCGCACATCAACGCCGTCGCATCCCACATCTCCAACGCCCTCAAGACGCCCGACCTCATGTTCATCCAGGAAATCCAGGACAACACCGGCCCCACCGACGACGGCGTCGTGGACGCGAACAAGACCCTCACCGCCTTAGTGGGCGCAATCAAGACCCTGAGCAACGTCACCTACGCCTTCGTCGACATTGACCCCGTCAACGACCAGGACGGCGGGCAGCCGGGCGGCAATATCCGGGTGGCGTACATCTACCGCCCCGAGGTGGTGTCGCTGCACAACCCCGTCAACCCCGGGTCGAGCACGGACGCGAACGAGGTTTTGCCGGGCCCGGAGCTGAAATACAACCCGGGCCGCATCGACCCCGCCAACTCGGCCTGGACGAGCAGCCGCAAGCCCCTCGTCGCGGCGTGGATGGCGAAGGGCGCCAAGAAGCCGTTCTTCACGGTTAACGTCCACTGGTCCTCCAAGGGGGGCGGGACGTCGTACGAGGGGGACGTGAGGCCGCCCGTGAACGGGGCGCTGGCGGCGAGGGAGGCGCAGGCGGATGTTACTTCTGTGAGTTTACGTTTGAGTTGTACCCTTGGGCCTTGGACCTTGGAGAAAGGTTACTGACGGGGGCTTGTAGGCATTCATCGCCAAGATCCTGGCAGAAGACAGTTCGGCGCGCGTCATTGCCTCCGGCGACTTCAACGAGTTCTCCTTCGTCAAGCCGATCGACACGTTCACTGCCAAGAGTGGGATGACGGATCTCGATGAGGTTGTTGGTAGGCCTATCGAGGAGAGATATACATAGTAAGCCATGCCTTGGTTCCTTGTCCTCCCACTCTCGCACCCCACCCCCCGGATGCGGCATCCTGCTAACCTATTTTCTCCCTTGAAACAGTCTCTACGACATGAACACCCAGGCTCTGGACCACATGTTCGTCAGTCCGGCGCTTGCGGCTGGCACCAAGGGATATGAGCACATCCATGTCAACAGCTGGGCTCCTGAGTCCGCTGTGGTCTCTGACCACGATCCGAGCGTGGCCTTGTTGAACGTGTGTGGGTGTTAGTTGGTAAAAATTCTAGCGCTCGTCCCATAGGCATAATGTAATCCGATCAAACAAGGTGCCCGTCTGTTGTCTAGGAATTGCCCTGCGTCAGACTCGACCGCCGCGAAGCACCCACGCTCGCAGGCGTAGAGTTCGACCTGCCCCTGGGCCTCGGCGTCTCGTTCGGAGTGCTGCCTGGCGTCTCCGGCACCTTCGTCTCCGACGCGGAGCTCCGCCTCATGTTCCTCCTCTCCCATTCCCGAATCAGACTCGTCATCCGTCGCACGCGCGCCTTGACGGTACCAATCCCCCCAGTGGCAGCATCCGACACCTCGGCCGGCCATTTCGCCTCCGCCCGCTAAGCGCCCGGCTCCTCGACGTCCGAGTCGCTCTCTCGCACGACCTCGTACGCGCGCCGCCACACCACATCGCCGCTTTTCGGGTCCATGACGACGGCGTAGTGCGTCTCCTCGTTGACGATCCACCTGTCCCTGTCATTTAAGAACTTGAGCACGTCCTCCATGCCCACGGCGTCGCCGTTGTCGTGCCGGCCGAACCGCTTGCGGTGCCGCTTGACGCAGCGGTCGTGGATCCTGTCGAGCACGCGCTTGCGGTCGCACGAGAACTCGACGATTTCCTCCATGCCCGTCGTGGCGGCGCGCTTCTGCGCCGAGAGCTGCCGCGCCGTCTCGGCGAGGGCGAGGGGGTCCTTCTCGTCGACGGCGTCGTGGTTGTAGGCCGTCAGGAACCCGTCCGACGTCCGGGCGAAGCACTTGTTGTTGTCCTTCTCGAGGATGAAGATTGATTGGGGGGTGCAGAAGATGAGGTAGGCCGAGGTGGAGGGGCAGGTCGAGAGCTCGGTCATGATGGTGTGGATGTTGAACGCTGTGGGGTTGCTGGGTTTCTCTTTCTTCTTCCTCTCCGTTTCTGGGAAGGAGACGTCCTTTGCCGTCAAGTCGGTCTGGCCCTTGGACTTGTGTGACGGGCAGGATTGCGGCTCGTTGAGCAGGTACCGCCTCAAGACTGACGATATCGATGGTCTCAATCCCAGAACAACCATCAGCTGATGATGTCGGAAGCTGATCCTCTTCTTCAAGGTACTGTCGTCATGCCGCGGTCGGAAATTCAAGCTCATGCTCAGTCCCTTCCTCACACCCGTCAGCACACCGACATACCCAAAGTAACCCACTGTGGTAGCCACCACCGGCCCCTTGGGCGACCGGACATAGTTCAACTCGACGACAATCTCCCGCAGCGGATCCATGCCCCAGTCCAACGTCCGGAAGTGCACCATCCTCGACCTCCACACCCCCTTCTCATCCTTCTCCTCGACCTTCACACCTCCACTGGTACAACCCATCAGCATATCCAGCAGGACGTTGAACGCCACGAGTAAGTACATCGGCAGCTGCGTGTCCCTCGCGATCCCCACGAGCTCGGCGTTCTCCTCGTCGCTGTACACGCGGCGGAGCAGCATGGGGGCGAACCGCTTTGCCATGTTGCCCACCAGGCCCGGCAGGATGCTGTCGATGAGGTCGTCGAACATGTGCGTGAGCTTAGCGCGCTTGATGTGCGGCAGGAGTTGGGTGCTGATGTGGTCGTAGCGGTGCCCCGGCTTGGCGGAGAGGTCGACTGTGAAGCTGGGGATCTCGCGGGAGTTGGCCGGGGAGGACTGGAATACGGTGCTGGTGCCGGTTTCTGAAGTTTGGTCCGAGTTGCCCCCAGACGACCTGGCGCGGGTGCGGAGGCCGGCTGAGTCCATTCTTGAGGATAAGTATGTTAGGGTGTCGATGTATTGTTGATCTGCTGTCATGCCATGTGGGATGGGTGCTGTTGATGGAAGGTTGGCGATGCTGGGGAGTGGGAGTTGGGAGACATCCAGGTTAGATCTACGGCGGCATGTTAAGCTGGGTGTCGTTGTCCAGTGAAGTAAAGATGTTGAAGAATTGCAGCTTCAAGCTGAAGTGGTGACAATCTTCTCAGGCAACCTGGAAGGTAGTGTCACCAAGGCTCTAGGCAGGCACCTGCCAAAAAGGCAGCCATTCCGCCAATTTGGCAGTCACGATTGGCGAGCTTCAACTACAGCTTCCAATCAAAACTTGGTAGTGGCTTCATCTTCGAACTTGAGGCTGAAGAAAACTTGGGGAAAGCACAACCGGTGATCGTTCGTATTTCGCCCGTACTTGGCGGACAATCCCATTGTTAGTGTAATGACAGCTTTGTACGGTAACCTTCTCCCTACTTCGATATTACATTAACCTTCGCAGTAGGTTTGAGGCGCAAGTGTCAAAGCTGGAGTGCAATTGCTGTGACAGTTTCGCAAATCCTTTTTGCAACTTCCTCGATTCTGTTTTCGCCTTTCTTCTTCCAACCCATCCAAATTCTCATTCTTTGACAAGCACTTTCGATGTTGGAAGTGCTGGAGCCACTGCAGGAGTCCAATACCTTGTAGGTAGTGGCCGGAATCTCTTGTGGAAGGCAGCACGATGATAGCCACACACAGACACGATGGGCTCGGAACAAGCTGGAAGCCAAGTGGTGGTAGCGCCGACTTCGTTATGGTGATGAGGTCTGCACCGCAAACAAGCAAGTGCTTACCTCTATTTCCAATTGTCCATTCTTCTTCTCTCCAGCAATGACAAAGCACAGTCGTTAACTAATGAAGTCTGTTCTCTGTTTCTCGGCCCAACCGAGATTTGAGATCAGGGCCGGCCCGGGTGGTGACAAAGGTCGCACATCGCCCAGGTCTGAGTTACGCCTAAAGCAGCCATCAGCTGGACGATGTTGGCGACGTGACAAACAGATGTTGGCTGCGCCAGAGGCAAAGCGGCTGGCTGATGCAAGCGGCCCCAGGCCAGCTCTCCTCGCCTCGTTGGTTCTGTATTTAAGTTTGCCTTTCAGCTCACTCTCCGCAACACAACATGCCATCTACACCAACAGGACGTCAGCTCGCATCGTATTGCCATCTTTAGGGGGCTGCTTATTTGTCAATAAGGGGATTGCCAATGCATTTTGGCATCTTACTCATCATGCGCATCCGTATCGGACTCGGGGATTCGTCCGTTCGTTCTCTATATTTCGTATGAGTCAGCCGAGGACTCGGAAGAGGTTCAAGTCAGCTTCGGTTTGTTATAAAACCTACTGTTGCCATGGACTCTGATCATTGGGACGATCTTGCAAAGGATAGTCGTCACCACAGACTGATAACGACGGGACATCTGCTCGCAAACTCTAGACTTACTCAATATGTCGTCTCCTACCAGGAATTGCAGCAATACTCGCTGCGCGAACTACTACTCCAAAGTTCCCGGTTATACAGAGTTTATCGCAGAGAGCTATAAGGACTATTCGAAGCAGGGATGGCGCGGGTACGGGAAATGCTACGATTGCTCTCAACTGTAAGTTACCTCCTCATCGACCCGCTGAAACAGACACTGACACTTGCTGCAGCGAGGAACTCCTGGAGCAGCAACACACGGAGGCAAAGCAAAATGGCTACGTCGTCGTACCAGGAGCGCCGGATGTACGGAGCTCGACTGAGAGCTCCCTCTCGGTAATAGAGAAGCAACAACACCAAATGCCGGTCATGAATAAATGTAAGACGCCAGTCTCCGAGCAAGAAGTCGCCCCGGACAGTCCCGGTGCACAGATACTCCTCCTGTGCCGCCTCTACGGACTGGACGCCTTCAAGATGTCGGTGTGGACGGTGTCTATCCTCCTGGCGCTGGGGGCATCGGGTGTGATGAGCGATTACCTCCACTCCTACCATATGGCCAACAATAGAGGTCGGTTCAGACACAACGCTCCTGACACTTGTGTGTGGCAGATGTTTTCGCGGATTGTGGAAGTTGCGCAATTTACTGACATGTCAACTCCACTAGGATACGCTACAACACCACCGTCAATCCTGGCTTTTGTGGCGGCTGGCATTGTATATGCCGCCACAACGACGCCGCATGTATACGCGCAGTGGGAGAATGCGTACCAGTTGCACTTCTTCCTCGGGGGTTTGGGCGGCGTGGCGGCGACGGGGCGGTTTTACGGTTGGGATGCGGCGGCGGAGATACTCCCGGCCGATCTTGTCGTTACGTTGCTGCTGAGCGCTGCTTTTCATGCTGTCTACCCGAAGAAGATACCTGAGCCATTAAGAGCGGTTGAATGGGAGGGGAGGGACGAGAAGAGGTCTGGTCCACTGCTGCCGAAGTGGGTTGTGAGGTGATCGGGCAGCAGGCCGGCGAGATGTGAAGAAGGAGAGCCGTGTTGCGCGTTTTTATACATCACAGGGACTGCAAAGTCACCAATACGATGTCATCAATCTTCCATTGGGTATCATTCCACTGATTAGCAACTGTCCACGAAGACTATGGCATATCAATGCATCTCAACCGCAGCGAAGATGGCGGTGTAACCCCAGCACGTTCCTGTTCAGCCCCTCCGTCCATAACCTGAGTATCCCGCCCCCTTCTCAGTCTTGACGACATACAAATACCCATCCTTCCCTTTATACCCCGTCCCAAACAGGACATACTCGTCCTGCACGGCAATACCACCGCGGAACGTGCCGTTGAGAGGATACTCGAGCAGCACCTCCCCCGTATCCTTCGCCAGCACGACGAGCGGGCCAGACCCACTAGTAATGGGACCCAGCGGCTTGACGCGCCCGACGATGACGATGTCCCCGACGACGGTGGGCGGCGCCAGCGACGCGAAGTTCTCGGCCGCCGCCGTCTCCCACAGCAGTCTGCCGTCGGCGAGCGACGCGGCGCCCCAGACGCTGTTGTTCACCGTCGCGCCGCCGTAGTTGGGCTGGAGCGTCCAGTTTCGGGACTGCGAGTTGATGCCGGCGAAGTAGACGCGCTGGTCGTCGGTCGCTATGCCCCAGCTCAAGCCGCCCGTGATGCCGCCCGGGCTGGTTGCCGTGGCCCAGATGATGTCCCCCGTGTTCGCGTCGAGCTTGTATAAGTAGCCGCTCTTTTGGCCTACTGTCAGGACATTCTTGGCACCCTTGCCCTTGCCGGGTACGAAGGTTGGAGCCATGCCGAAGTCATAGTCAGGTCCACTATCCCATGAACATGAGGGCTGAGCGCCTATCCCGTCCGTACCGCACGCCAGATTCCAGACATCGATCGGACCGAACCGCTTAACCCACGCCACCTCACCGGTAAGCAAGTTCAAAGCCAGCACGGCATTCTGCCACACCCTCTCCGGAAGACAGCTGGTATTTTGCGCCGTCGTTGGGCTGAACTGCTCATCCGTGCAGTTGAGGTACGCCTCAGGCGCAGTGTAGACGTTCCCCGTGCTAAAGAAAACTCGTCTACGACCTGGGTCAATGGCCGGCTGACTACCCCAGACACCGGCGCCGGACCAGTCGCTCCTCTCTTTTGGGTTCTCACTCCTAGGCGGCAGCATGTCCAGGTTCCAGACGGTCTTGAACTGCCAGGCAAAGCGGTCGAACTTGAGGGCGACGACGTTGCCGACGAAGGAGCAGCATTGATACCCGGGTACCGAACCGGCGGCTAGCTCCTCCGCGCTGGCTACGCCGGCGTACAGGATGCCTTCGTACAGCGTCGGGCTGAGCGTCGCCACCGCCGCCTCGTGGGCGTTGATCTGGGTCAGGCCGAGCTGGGCTCCGGTCCTGACGTCGAGCGCCACCACGAGGGCGTGCAGCTGCGTCGCGAAGTAGAGGACGTTCGTCTGCTTGTCGATCTGCGGGCTGGTGCGCGAGGCGAGGATGCCGGAGATGAAGGGGCCATTCAGCATGGCGGTCTGGAGCGGGGTGAGAGGCTTGAAGGCAAGGATGATGGCCGTGACGTTGATCTCCCACTTGATCCGGCACTTGTCGTAGTCGAGGGCGACGAACGTGCCGTTCCATGTTGGGTAGAAGGCGGTGTTGTTGAAGATTGTCGGTATCGCGCTCACGCCGCCGGCGTGGGGGATCTGGCAGTGGATGTTGATGTCCCTGAACGTGGAGGAAGAGACGTCTTTGCTTGGAGAGAAACGGTTATTGAAGATGGATCCTCCCCAGCCGGTCCATTCGCCGGCAGGTTGATGAGGCCAGCCGCCGAATGGGAAGGACCCGGAGACAGCAGCTACTGCCTGTACCAGCAGGAAAAGGAGGGAGGCGAAGTGGTTCATTGTAATGTCTTACTGTAAGATTCTTGAGATTCTTGCCGAGTGTAATGGAAGAGAAATAAGAAATAAAGATACGGGAGTAAGGGGCCGAGGGCGGAAATCGAAAAGAAATATAAACGAGCAGGTCCGAAGTCCTTAATTCACTCCTTCTTCATTTGCACTGTGCTGGCAATTAGGAACTTCCAATGCTGCTCTTCAACTTCTCTTCACTCGACTGTAAGTAGTGAATTCCAAGATTGTGGCCACTGGCCACCTCACTGTGATACCTCTACTGCCAGCCCACCCCTCATCATGCGCCCAGCCGTCACGGCGGCGTCCACGCTGTTTGAGGTGGCAGGAAGACTTCCAGCTGAGGGGGAAGCTGGTGGTAGGACATTGTTGCTACTGGCAGACAACACGCCACACCTCAGAGCTCGAAGCCATCATGGCGATAATGGTCGGTAGGTGAGTCTGAATAAGCTTCTGATGTCTCCCGCACCCGACTCGGCGCCTCCCGACTAACAACCCGGGGATATGTCCCTTTGCACCAATCATACTTCACTTGCACACGAGACAATTGCTTGTTCGAGACCCGAGGGGTGCGGTTGCACAGTGAAGCCCCGTGCTGCCTGATGTGCCCAGGGCTTCTGAATGTCTTTGTCTCGGGACCGCATGGCGACAGTGAAGGCCCAAGAATGCCAAAGTTGACGTCAACTTGGACCAGAGTCTGTCTCAAGTCTCTATCAGTGACAGCGCAATTCCATCTTGTCGTGTTGCTGGGACCAGTTCAGCACCGAGACGAGTTGTGCACATTGCAACGTGGCAGCAGCATGGAGAGTCGCATATATCCGTCTACCTTACAGTAAGACGACACGCGAGAACTACAAAATGATGTTAGTAACGAGTATAGACCCAATCATGGCTTGATGGACTTACACTGCAAAGTTATAACGTTCGGTGGTCAAGTTGCTTTAGGGGCGACATTCACACCTTTAATCCCCATAAGCGATATTTAGCATGCGCTCTCGGTATTGCTGGGAACTGTTGCAATGGAACGAAGATAAAGGGCAATACAACTCCATGTTGCTACAGTTGGCAGGGTTGGTTGTCGGGACAGGAAGAAATCAGAAGAATATCGATTGTCGGCATCTGGAGATCAATGGCTTCAACTACACGCAGTCCAATCACGAGAGCGGGCCGCAGCACGTTTCATCCCAACACGGACACCGCTGCACCATAGCGTCATCAACCATCAACAACCGCGTGCTCCTCCTCCGTCCTTGGTTACACCACAAGCTCTCTCAAGCTTCTCCAAGCTCCAACGTGCCTCGGCGAACGTGCGCAGTCTCTCATGGAAGCAGGAGGTGGAAATAGCTGCATCCTTCGAAGAGCTGTACGCATTATCGAATCAGAAGCCTCCTATTTGCCCACGAGCTGACCTCCTCAGCCAAGTCGCAACGGTTTCCGATCGGGCTACCCTCCCGTCTTGGTGATCGTCAACCTTGGCAATGGAGCTTGACCATGACGGCAGCCTGGCACGGCGAACGAGGTTGGAAGGTCTGAAGCAAGGCCCAGAGAGGTGGGATAAAGCAGGTCCCAAGATCTGCATATATGGTTGCAACCCGCCGCCCTTACTTCGTCCGACCGTGGACTACAGGCCGTGGACAACCAGCGCAAGTCAGTGCACTCGATAGTTCCAAGATGAAGCACGCCGTCATCCTGTCCCTCGCCGGAGGCGCACTTGCGTCCTTCACGGGCAACATCAACTACTTCTCGCCTTCGCTGAACCACCCCGAACTCGGCGTCTCAATCCGCAAGGTCGCTGCTCGTACCTACGCGAAGTCTCCGTGGGACCCCAAGGTGCTCAACTTCACCCATGGAGTTGCCTCCGGAGATCCTTACGAGGACAGCGTGATTCTGTGGACGCGCATTGCCCCGACCAGCGACAATGACAAGAGCAACGTCACTGTCTCTGGGCATGTGGACTTGTTCAGCCACGAGGTTGACGACTATGTCAAGGCCAGCAAGGCTCCAGTCTGCGTTGACTGGAAGATCTCCACGTCGAAGGACCTCAAGACCCTTGCCAACAGCGGCACGGCTTATACGAGCTCCGACGTCGACTTCACTGTAAAGGTAAGACTGCCGCTTTAAGTCGGTTGCGCTCTGGAACTGAATTGACGTATCGATAAAGGTCGAAGCCAGAAAACTGCAGCCGTTCACACAGTACTGTAAGTTTGAAGCCACTCGCGAGCTGACGGAGAGATTGAACTGACCTGTCTGTAGACTACCAATTCAGTGTCTGCGACTCGAACAACACCTCGCCCCTGGGGAGGACCAAGACCATCCCGGCAAAGGATGGCAAGGCCTCGCAGGCGATCAAGCTCGCTGTGTACTCCTGCAGCAACTACCGTGAGTGCTCTGCTGTTGATAAGCTTCCCTTCCCTAGGCCTAGTCTAACAGTCAGCAGCCTTCGGTTTCTTCAATGCTTATGGAAACACTGTCCGCAAGGACTCGGTCGACTATGTCATCCACCTAGGCGACTACATCTACGAGTACAAAAATGGCGATTATGGCTGGGGAGATGCCTATGGCCGCGTGCCCGAACCCAACAACGAGATCCACACGTAAGTCCTACCTGTGCTGTGATGCAGGTCACCTCCCTCATTACAATCTAACAAAATGCCAGCCTGTACGACTACCGCAAGCGCATCGCCCAGTACCGCACCGACCTGGACCTCTTCGCCAGCCACCAGCAGTTCCCATGGATTCCCGTTTGGGACGACCACGAGGTGGCCGACAACACCTGGAAGGCGGGCTCGGCCCACCTGAACAACAGCGAGGACTCCTTCCTCGCCGCGGGCGGCATCTCGGCCGACCAGCGCAAGATGAACGCCGTGCGCGCCTACTTCGAGTGGATGCCCATCCGCCAGGTCGAGATGGACGACAACCTGCGCATCTGGCGCGACTTCCGCTTCGGCGACCTCTTCGACCTCGTCATGCTCGACACGCGCCAGTACGACCGCGACATCACGGACGTGTACGACAACACGCGCTTCACGCAGGCCGTCTCGGACGAGACCAGCCGGTCCCTCATGGGCCCCAGGCAGGAGCAGTGGTTCTACCGGACGCTGCGCGAGAGCTCGCGCCGCGGCACGGCGTGGCGCGTGGTCGGCAACCAGATCATCTTTAGCCGGCTGAACCAGAGCGGCTCCTACAACATGGACGCCTGGGACGGCTACCAGGCCAACCGCAACAGGACCTTCGCCAACCTGTACGACCACAAGATCAACAACACCCTCTTCCTCGCCGGCGACAGCCATGCCTCGTGGGTCTCGGACCTCGTCTGGCTGGGCGAGCATGCCTACGACAACGCCACCGGTGCGGGCTCCGTGGGCGTCGAGTTTGCCGGGTCCGCCGTCAGCTCGCCGAGCCCCGTCGGGCAAAACATCACTCTGGTCAACGCCAATGCTCGCTCCGCGGCCATGGTCGCTGCGAACCGCGAGCTGCAGTGGCAGGACTTCTACTACCGCGGGTACTACGAGCTGAGCATCGGTTATGACGCTGTCAACGCTTCGTACTTCGGTGTCCCGACCACCAAGACCCGGAACGGATACGAGATCTCGTTGTCAAACTTCACCGTCCTCGCGGGAGCCAACAGTCTTCAGCGGTCCGTTAGCAAGGGTGTCGTCGAGAGTGGCGCGCTGCAGAACGGCAAGCCAACTGGAACCAACCTTACCCATGACACTGCCACTGGAAAGTGGTTTGTGTTCAAGGAATAAGAGTTAAAGATGTGATAAACGAAAAAGGTAGACCAATTAACAACAGAAAAAAGTTGTTTCCCATCAAACGCCGAGATTCCTTACACGACGTCCATCTCGAGACTTCCAAGTTGCTATTGTGGACTTGAAGACAACGTACCTTAAAAAGTGAAAAGTAAAAAGTAAGAAAATGCGATGGTGCGAGTGGGGCCAGTGAACATGCAAAAAGAAGACTCTCCCGCCGGGAATTGAACCCGGGTCCCGAGCGAATTGCTCTGCCGGATGGCGGATTGACAAGCTCATATACTAACCACTATACTACGGAAGATTTACAGGCGTTGAACACCTGTCGTAGCTGGTTTGCTGATGGTGGGTGGTCCGCTATTATCTCCTATATCTCAATCCCGGATTGAACCCGCTCAAATCTCCAGAACATTCAATACCTTGCCAGGAATACATGCATCTAGAACAAATGACCAGCAGTGTCATTTTCATCGTGAACCGAACTCGGGTGACAGCTCTAAGACGCAGCAACGGCGGTGCGGAATGTCCTTTGGAATAGTCTGCGCAAATGCACCATGCAAAACAAAACTTCAACCCCCTTCCCAGCCAGCCCAGCATTGACAGCGCCCCTCGATGTCACCTGTGTGGGGGTGGTCGGGATGTTAATGCAGGTACCAGAACCGCTGTTGGAATGGCGCTGCCGATGGAGTGAAATTCTTGGAATGAAGGGATCAGGCCTAGACGTAATCGACACTTTTTCCCGCCAAAGTCTCCCTTGACGATGGCCGGGCGACATGCCAAGGCTCACCAGCACACATTCCAGTCGTCAACCAGGGCAGCGCGACGCGTATTAGCCTAGTAAAACTAGTAAACATGTCAGTATATGAGAGGATTGCCAGCCCTCTCGCTTCTGTCGAATGGGCTCTGTCTGTCGTGTCTGCATCAGCTGTCTTATCCAGGTTCTTCCGTCTTATCACTCGTTCACGATGGCTAGCTACTCTCTGGCCACCTCGTACTTCGGGGACGCCCTGATATCGGGCTTCAACTGGTTCAACGGCACCGATCCCACCGGCGGCTTTGTTGCGTATGTTACAATAACACCGTTCTCATGCACCTTGGGACATGCTCTTCTAACCACCCTGGCTCCTACAGATACCAAAGCCAACAAGATGCCCTCTCGAAGGGTCTGTACTCGGTCGATGGTCTGACCCAGGCCGTCACGCTGCGTGTCGACACCACCAACGTCTACCCAGCAGACGGTAGCGAGGGAGGTCGGCCCAGCGTTCGCATTGAGAGCAAGCTGCCCGTCAACAAGGGCCTTGTCATCGGTGACTTCGCTCACATGCCCGGCTCCGTGTGCGGCTCGTGGCCTGCGTGTTAGTCTTCCCCCTTGCCATCCCTTGCTGTTTACAGACCTTGTTTGGCCCTGACACCTTCCTCAGACTGGATGTATGGCGCGGATTGGCCGAACAATGGCGAGATTGATATCATCGAGGGTGCCAACACGGCTCTGAAGAACATCATGGCTGGACATACGTAGGTGACCTTCCCCAGTTTCGCAACTGAACGCCCTCTGACTCGTTCCTCCAGCAAGGAAGGCTGCACGCTGCCACCCACGGGCTTTACCGGCTCGCAAGGCAACACAGACTGCACTAGCCCTGGTGTAAGTGCGGCTCCATGGTCCACGTCGTGGACCGGACTCTAACCTGGTACGCATAGAACAACGGCAACATAGGGTGTGGCTACGTTGCCCCCAGCTCGGACGACTTCTCGTACGGCGACGGCTTCAACGCCATCGGAGGCGGTGTCTACGCTCTCGAGTGGACCGACGAGGCCATCAAGATCTGGAACTTCCCGCGCACCGCGATCCCCGCCGACATCACCAACAAGCAGCCCGACCCTTCGTCGTGGGGTCTGCCGCAGGCACTGTTTGGCGGCTCGACTTGCGATGTCGACCGGTTCTTCAACGACATGAACATCGTCATCAACATGGACTTCTGCGGTGCTTATGCCGGCAACGTGTGGGGAATAACCGACACCTGTAACATCGACACGGCATCGACCTGCGTGGACTGGGTTGCTGGAAACCCCGGAGCCTTTAGCAACGTGTGAGTATGCCCTGCCGATTCTAAGATGGAAAGCGAAGCTGACACACATACCAGGTACTGGGAGATCAACTACATCGACGTCTACGACGCCTACGTAGAGCCGACCACAACCGTGACTTCCTCGTCGACGGTGCTGTCCACCTCCACCGTCATCACCACTTCCACCGAGTCTTTCCCGACAATTTCGTCAGGCCTCTACTCTAACATGTCCAGTACCACCGTCCCTCTGGCCCTGACTTCGGGTGCCACGGAACTCCCGTCGCCCACAGCCACTGCCACCACCGACGACGGCGCCTCGTCCGCCGCTTCCACGGGCGCCACCGGCGTCACCTCGGACGTGCCGCAACCCACGCCGACCGACTCCCTGACCCGTGACCCGCCCATCATTGGCGACTTCGTCCTGCTCGGCTGCTTCGGCTCCAACTCCAGCTTCGTCACCTTCGAGTCTGCCGGCACCGACGCCGCCGCCATGACCCCGGAGGTATGCGTCGGCCTCTGCTCCGCCCGCAAATACGCCGGCGTCTTCGACAGCACTTGCTACTGCGCCGACAGCCTCGACGCCGCCAGCTCCGCCCTGCCCGACATCGACCAGTGCAACCAGCCCTGTCCCGGCAACCCGGCCCAATACTGCGGCGGCATCGCGAGTCTGAGCACCAGCCCCGCCGCCCCGGCCAACGGCACCACCAACAGCACCCTTCCCCCCTCGGCCCGCTTCGTCCACGCCCGCGCCGTCGCCTCGCCCAACATCCTCCTCACCGTCTACGCCAACCCCGACGCAGGGTCCCAGCCCGCCCCCGCCCCGGGTCTCGGCGACCCGTCGGGCAGCACCGCCGTTCCCGTAGCAACTGTGATTGCGACCGTCACGGGCCCCATGACGACCATCACCACCACGCTGTCCTACACCACCGTCTGCTCCACCAACCCGGCCAGTCTCGTCGTGGTGACCACCTGCGCCACCTTCACGGTGCCGGACTGCGGGTGCCCTACCCAGACCTACCCGTCCATCCCCGTCAGTACCGTCGTGCACCCCTGCAACGCGTGCGGTGCCGGCGGTGAGGACAGCGTCACGCTGACGGTGCCGGTGGCTGCTGTTGTTACGGGAGCTGGTGCTGGTGCTGGTGCGGCCAATGTCGGGCCCGCAGCCGCTGCTGCTCAGGCTACTGTTGTTGTTCCCGGAGTGGCTCAGCCGACTGGTGGTGCTGGGTACGGCAATGGCTCTAGTGTGACGACTGCTGCGCCGGCTCCCATCGTTACGGCCGCCGCTGGTGTGCTGGGCCTGAGCAAGGAGCTTCTTGGCATGGCGGTTGCTGGAACCTGTGCTTTGTATTTTGCTGTGCTGCTTTGATGACGTGTTGGATGTTGGAATATCTGGTGTTATTTTAAGGCGAGGGAGTATGGTTAAGGGGGGGGATTTCAGGGGCTTTGGATTCTAATATTCATATATGTTAACTTTGACGGCTTTAGATAGTATTAGATAGATAAGGTAGTGAATACTTGTTGTATTTGGCTCTGGTTCTTACCACAACCTTGTGCACAGTTAGAGAATTACCTGATAGGCGGTGGCTTGGGGTGTGTGTAATGATTGGTGGGTTCAATGTTAGGGGACCATATTCAGGCCATCAGCAGCTGCGACACGCTAGACTGGCTGGGAACAGATCCCATTCGCTGAAAATGCGCTAGAAACGTGCATGCTGCAACACTACCAGGTACCTAACTTTACCTTTCCACCGATGATTGGCAGCGCACATCAACACGGACGGGCAACTGCTTTTATCTTTGTGTTTTCCGAGCTGCCACCGTGCATCTCCCAACATTGGGGAAATGCGCCTTCATGCATGCGTATCCGAAGGTTCATCAGAAGATGGACAAACACAGGCCCCAGCTGTTTATTAACCGTTAAGGGACGTCCGCTGTTTGTCCCCAGCTTCTCTTCCTTCTTTATTTCTCGTTCTCATCGGTAAGATCGCCGCCAAGCAAAGGTTGCTACACCTTAAGCCCATCCAAGCCTCCAAGATGCTACCACCGTACCTCACGGGAAGCTTCAAGCGGTACAAGGCGAACACGCTGGTCTTCACCACGTGGCTCGCCCAGACGGCCCAAGCCTGCGGCTACCGTATCGCCTCCTGCCGGAAGAAAGGCACGAAGCAACCGTCCGTCATCGAGATCAACGGCGCAAAACGAATTCACATACCCAATCGACGACATTGTACGCCAGGCAGAGGCCATTGCCGCGTCCGGCAAGGATGGCATCCAGCTTCCCGGCAGCATCCAGCGCTGTGCCGAGGAGGCCATTGAAGGCCGGCTTGTCTTCACTACCATGCTCAAGAGCATTCACCCCGACGACTTCGAAGACAGCAAGCACGCCTACTTTTTGGATGCGTTGAAGCAGGCTCTGGACATTCTTAAGGCGGCGTAAGTGGCACTGTCCATAACATTTTCTTCATGTTTGCTAACGGCTGTAGGAAACCTGAAAAAACTGGCCCGGCGCATGGTCGGCCTAGCACCCTGGATGTGCCCGGTCTCAGCAACCTCTTCGAGCATCTTGATGCCGAGGACATCGAGTCCGATGTTGACGATCTGGTGCTGCCGGCTTCGTCGGAGCCCCCCAAGGCCGCAGGCAAGCAGAAGACCGCACTCAAGCAGAAGGCCAAGGCTGCCGAAACATACGAACCCGAGACCGACGAGGATGATGGCAAGCTCGAGGTGCAGCTCAGGATCCTCGGCTTCTTCCAGGACATGCACCAGGTTGAGGATTTCGTACTGTCTGTATGGACCGACTACAGCAACAAAAAGGCCCACTTGTGCACTGTAGCGCTTGTCCCCAATGCCGCCCTTGCCCTTGTCGACCAGGAGGACACGGCTCTTCAGCATGAATTGCGCATCAAAGACAAACAGACCTACCGTTACCACATGTGCATGGTGCTGGCCGGACGCCCTGATGCCACCTTCATCCCCTTTGAAGAGCACTGGGGCACTGACATGTCGGACTACCTGTATATCGACACCTTCATAGCGGTGGCCAACATTATCACTACCATCGAAAAGGCCGGGGTAAAGCTGTTGAGAGAGAGGCCAGGGGGTTATACGCCTTTTCTGGTACCACTAATGCGGTTTACCAAGTGTTACTCGACCTCCCGGTCCACAGCACTACCGGGGTTAGGCCTTCTCGTAGAACCACATGCTGTCGCGAAGGACCAGCTCATTACGCGGCTTTTCAACACAGGTCTCGGACTGTGTGCCTTCCAGATGGCCTACGCGGACCCCTCGTTCAAGCCATTTGAGGGTCGCGTATGTTTCAAGGACGAGTTTTCCAAGGTGGTACTCAGAATCGAAGCCGGGGAGCTGAGTGCTTATATGTGCTTCGCGGTCAACCTGATGGTTGGCATCACCCGAGTTCTCGATCTGGCAGGTCCCGCTCTACATGATCGCAATGGCTACGAATCGCCGCGGATGGAACTCTTCCAAGGTATCGAGACGTACTTGGAGAGCACCGCATATGTCAAGGCGGACATGCCGCGCGACCCGTTGGATCCTCACTTCATCGAAGAGGGCATCTTCAGCATGGGACAGTTGCAGGAGTTCCGGCACATCTTGGCAGAGGCGGATGCGCCGGTTTCTCGGCTGTTCAAAGGGATCTGGCTCAGTGATTGGGCCGAGAAAATGTCCAAATATTATGGCCGTCTTGACCTCGATGTATTTGGCGGCCAATTTCCCACTCCGAGCCTGGTGGAGACCTATTTCTGGCAAGTAGCCCCCAAGTTCATATACGATCCACGCGATGATGAAGAGTTCTCAGTCTTGAACTTCAGCCCGCTGTTCTGCGGCACGGCTATCTGCACTTCGGTGCCGAAGATGTTGGCCTAAAGTTGGCCAACTACCACTCGTTCTCCAGCGGGATGCAACTGTACGAGGCACTTCGAGGGCACGATTTGCTGCCCGAAGTATGGCCTGATATGGAGGAAGCCATCAGAGTTCACCTCAACACCGTCTTCTTCGGCTCCAGGGCGCCCACGGCTGAACAGAGATTCAAGCGCTACTGTCTACACGAGGGTCTCCCCTTGACGAGGTGGAGTACGCAGTTCAGAAAGCTAGACTCCCACACACAACGTCCTCACGAAGGATTTGAAGCTAGGCAACTACGCAAGGCTCGCGAGCTCGATGCCACACCGGCGGGACAAGCACTTAATCAGATGTTCCTGGGGGAGACCACAACGATCACGGCCATCTTCAACTTATACAGTGTTGCTGAGAAGAAGCATATGGGTGCCTTAAAGAAACGGTAAATCGTCTTTGCACCGTCCATCGCCCATGACAAATTGTACATTCTCGCTAATATTCCGCTCCAGCGGCCACAAGAGACACAGCAACATGCCCGCCATGACTACTGTCCTCCAACGGCTGAACGATTGGTTCCCCCAGCAACTCATCGACGCTTCGATCCCCTACATCGACTTGACAAAGCTGGTTGGCAACCTCCTCGGAGAACTCGTCGAGGCAAACGCCGTTGTCCTTCCGGGCGAGTCGTACCAAACCTCGACCTACAGCTATGACGCGATGGGCAGAAATTTTCACAAAAGTCGGAACCCGGACAAGGTCTTGACCAAGATGATGGTCAAACCACTGGTGAATGCGTGTCTAGCCGACGACATGCGGAAAGAGCTGGCGACCAAGAGCGCCAAGGGCATCCCCATGGCCATAGACCACACCACCGGTAACCCGCTCGGCATGGAGTCTGAATTGGAGATCGTCGCTCCTCTGGTCAGGAAGTGGTTGCAACGTCGTAATTTGCTGGTTGCTGCAGCTGCGGCTGCACCGAGCCACTAACCATGAGAAGGGATAAGGTGGTCATCAAGGCATGTAATGGGACGAGGAACTTGGCTGTGTGTTTCTCTGGCTTCTTGTTGCGTCTTAGCATGTTAGTTCTGACTCTGTCCGTTCTCGAGCCGTGGACCCTGGATTCTGGAGAAACATGACTCTTCGTTTCACAAATGTACACCTTGCACTCCCTCCAGAACACACTTCCCTCGCAGCGCGCCCCCATGCACTCCATCACAGAGACGGGTGGGAACAAGTTCTGTCCCAGACCCCACATCCAACAGCTTCCGGACCCAACGCCATGCGCTGCTTCGAGGCCCGGATTCCATCCTGTCTGAGAGTAAACCACCGGCCAGAATGGACGACAACTCAACCATCCCTTACAACTTCATGAGCCCTTGTCAAAAGTCTCCAAACCCAGACCTTCTATTTCCCATTCCTCTCCGCCCACTCTGTCTTCAAGAAATCGGCACAACGCTCCGCGACCATGAAAGTCGGGGCCATGATGTGCCCGCTCGGGATCTTGGGGAAGACGCTCGCATCGGCGATCCGCAGGTTGGCCAACCCGTGCACCTTCAACCGCTGGTCGACCACCCCGTCTTCGGGCGTCAGCGACATGCGGCAGGAACTGGCGAGGTGCAGGCTGCTGGTGCAGACGCGCGTCAGGTACACGTCGATCTCCCCGTCGGGCATGGTGCGCCAGTTTGCCTTTGCCAACCTCGCTTCGTTCGCCTTCACCGCTGCCTCGTCCTTTCGAGAGACTTTCCAGAACGGGACGAGGACTGTCGCCTCCTCTGGAGCCTTCAGATCGACAACAGTCGTCGCTTCGTCTTGGGCTTCGAGTCCAGAGTCAAACTTGGGCAACAGCGAATCGAGATACTTCAAATCCATGCCCGGCGCAAAGTTCAGAGGCGCCGGATGCGGGTAGGCAGACTTGACGAACTCCTCGGCGAGATGCATAGCGAACCGTACGGCCTTCCGCGCAGCAATCCGGTCGCGCTCGTCCGAAAAGACCTGGTAGTTGATGCGCGGGTGCTCCCGCGGGTCCGCCGATTTCAGCTCGATGCTCCCGCGCGAGAAAGGCTCCAAGAGCGTCACCAACAGCGAACTGCACGTCTGGCCCGGCAGCGTGCTGGGGATGGTCCTGCAGGGGATCAGCATGATCTCGACGTCCGGCACATTTCGCGGCTCGCGGCTGTCCATCGTCGAGCTGCCACCGCCATTTGCCACGCTCTGCTGCTGTACCGTCATGGATTGGTCGTCTAGGGCCGTGGTGCGGAAGAATATGCTCGCCGGGGTCGAGCTGGTGGCGAGGGGCCCCTTTCCGAGGACGAAGTAGAGGAAGAGGCAGTACAGGATGCCCCAGGCGGTCTCGATCGAGTGCAAGGTGTCCTTCCGGGGAAGCTCTTGCATGATCGGCACCGCGTAGTGGTCGGTCAGATCGCGCCCGACAGCGGGAAGTTCGTGGACAAGCGGTATGCCTTTGCTTTTGAGCTGGTCTTTCGGACCGATGCCGCTGTCCAGATGTATGTCAGCCCCCTTGGTCAACTCGAAAAGGGGTATCCGCAATACTCGTACCTGAGCATGAGCAGCTGCGGTGTGCACACCGCCCCGCTGCAGATGATGACCTCTCTTCTCGCCTTGACAAAGTATTCCCGGTCTGGTGGCCCCGAAGATCGCGCACTTCGGATATGCACGCCAGCCACCACCTTTCCGCTTTGGTCGATCTCCAGTCTTGAGGCAATCACGCCGGTACATACACTCAGCCTGTCTTTCCTCTCATTGGCAATAGCGGCATTCAACCAAGCACGATAAGCCGACATCCTAGTCGAATCCGCACCAACGGCATGATCCAGGTAAAACAGCCCCTGGGCCGGACCATCCGGATCATTAGCATCATTTCCAACCGGCAACCCAACCTCCAGCGCCGCCTTCTCATAAAAACGGCAGCTCCCAAACCACGGCTCGAACTGCCTGATCTCCAGCGGACCGCCGTGCCCCCTATGCGCCGCGCCCGGGTGCGCGACGGCGTTCTCACTCCTCCTGAAGTACGGCTCGACATCGTCCCAGCCCCAGTCGTCCAAACCAAAAGACCGCGCCCAGTCGTTATACCCGCCCGGGGAGCCGCGGGTGACGATCATGCCGTTCACGCGCGTCGTCCCGCCGAGGGATTCCCCCGCCGGCAGCTTCAGCCTGCGCCCGCCGAGCGCGGCGACGGGCTCGCTCAGGCGCGTGACGGCTTGCATCCAGGGGAAGTCGGTGTTCTGCCCGAGGAGGGGGATCCGGGTGTAGAAGGTATCCCCCACGCGCCCTTTTTCCAGGACGAGCACCGAGACGGAGGGGTCTTCGCTCAGTCGCGATGCCAAGACGCATCCTGCTGTTCCGCCTAGATAAAGACGTCAGCTCCGAAGCAGAACAATACAACGTGGGGAAATGGAGAAAACTGCTGCTAACCACCGACGATGATGTAGTCGAATGTCTTGCCGTCGACATCTTCAGGCCGACGTTCCGGATAAGGTGAGGAGAGTGGCCACATCTTGTCGGCTAACTAGGCGGGAAACAAATGGAGGAAGAATTACAATAACGGAAGTGAAAAGTAGGCGGCCCCTGTCTCCTTTTTAAGTCTCATACGATTTGGGGGCCATTCCTTGGGGATATCGGTAATGCAACAATATGTTGGCCAAGCGGCCCACGCCCCTCTGATCCTTCGCGCGCCTTGTAGTATACGACAGCACTTATACAGCCAGCCGTAATTTCCGCCTGTCTGCCGCAAGTACGGTCGTAATGTTCGTAATGCGTGGTCCTATGTCCGGGGCGCCACCGTTGCGGTTAGTATACCGCTTGCTGAGACTTACACGACGAATCTGTCAGCAGGCGCAGGGTGAAGCATTTAAGCTTACTGTGGTACATGCGCTGCGGCAATAGAATGGGAGTGCAGATGACGATTACGTATGGCGAGTAAACGACAACCCCTGGACCTAATGGCTAAGGTTGGTAGGTTGGTCTTCGGGGATGGATTCTCTGAGGGGATACCGTTGGAAAAAGCCATGCCCAACGTGCCGAAAATCGCGAGATTAACATGGCGAAACTGCGAAAGGACAAAACGCACTTATTGGTCGCGACTCATATAATAGAAGCTCCGGTCTTAATGAGCGTAAGACCTCGCGAGGATTGAAGTACACTAGCACGTGAAGGTCTAATAACTCATTACGGTAACAATTCGATCGTCGTCTCGTCGTCTCGTCGTCCTATCGTAGGACCAGGGGTAGCCTGGAAACTAGAGCACGATTGCCAGGCTAGACAGACGAGGAGAGTACTGCACAAACTCAACTGGACTAAGTTGCTAGTGACCCTTGCGGACAACACCCACCTCGTTCCAAGCATTGCGCACGATCTTGGCGTCATCGTCCCCGAACAGCTCCTGAGCGGTATCGACAGTCGCATCGGCGAACTGGAGGAAGGTGCACTTGGGCGGGATGATGCCGCTGTTGAGCGTCTTCCACCAGACCTGTCCGGCCTTCTCCCACGATTAGCCGCCGAAGGCGACCGAGGCGAGGTAGAACGCCTTGTTGGGGATGCCGCTAAAGATGTGCACGCCTCCCACGTCCTCGGTGGTCTTGTAGTAGTCTTTGAAGTTGTCCGGCTGGGGATCCTTGCCCTGGAGAGTGTCGATAGACGTTAGTGACACTGTATTTGCAACTGGTAAGGGGGAGAGAGTGAAAAACTCACCATGCGCGGATCGTCGTAGGCCGTTCCAGGTGCCTTCATGCTGCGAAGCGAGACTCCCTTGATGCCGGGGAGAAGACAGCCCTCGCCGATCAGCCAGTCCGCTTTATCGGCAGTTTCGTCTTCGACCTTCTGCTTAACCATGATGCCGAAGACGTCTGAGACGTGTTCGTTCAGAGCGCCGCTCTGGCCCTGGTAGTCGAGCGGGCTGGTATGCTCGGTGACGGCATGCTGAAGACAGGGTCAGTCACAAGGCTCGCAAAGAAAAGAGGACGGCCGGCTCACAGTCAGCTCGTGTCCGATGACATCGATGCACTTGGTGAAGTCGAAGAGAAAGTCGCCTCCGTCACCGAAAACCATCTGCATCCTCTCAGGGTCCCAGACTACATCATGTTAGTACGCTGACACTGATTAGGTTGGTGCAGAAGGACACTCACATGCGTTCTCATAGTTCTTGGCGAAGTGCACAGAGCTCAACACATGCATGTTATTGTTGTCGATGCTCTTCCACTTGAAGATACTGAGGTAGAATTCAAGCACCTTGCCGACATTGTCGTATGCCTCGTTGACGGCCTTGTCCTTCGAGGCTTTCTGGCCCTCCACACGGACGACCTTGCCCGGAAGACCGCGCTCGTTTGTGGTGTGCTGGGCATCGTAGACGGCGCGCCAGAACTTGTCATCATCAGGCTTCGGCTTGGTAGCTGCAGTAGTCAGAGTCTTCTGCCTCTGCTCTCTGGATCCTGTACGAGCTGATGGCCTTCTGCAGGTCCTCGAGTTCCGTCCGCGCGCGAGACCTCGTCTCGTCGTCCACGTCGGCCGAGTCGGAGATGTGACGGAGGACGTGCTCAGGAATAATAGACTGACGAGTAGCAGTAGCAGATTTGTGGGCTAGGCTACCGCGAGGCTGCGCCAGAGCGGCGAAACGCTCCTTCCTAGCATTGCAGTATGTGCGATGGTAGGCGAAAGATTCTCTCGCAATATGGCGGTGTTCCTCCGTGTTGGCACTGCTCTCGGCAATACCGCGGAGCAAATACTCGGGAACGATGCAGCAGATGTGAGAGTTGGCCGTCATGGTAAAAGAATAGGACTGGAATTCGGCCGGTAGACGAGACGAGGAGAGGAGACGAGGAGAGGAGACGAGGAGAGGAGACGAGGAGAGGAGACGAGGAGAGGAGACGAGGAGAGGAGACGAGGAGAGGAGACGAGGAGAGGAGACGAGGAGGGGACGGGTTTAGAGAAGTCTGGGAGTCGAGTGCGACACTTGTTGATATACTCGTACCACGTACCTACCCCATTGGAAGTTGGCTCGCAAGCTTACCAAAATAACCAAATTTGAAGCTATCGCTATAATTAGAATCTCTTTAATTCGCGAATAGGAAGGTCGGTTTCGTATATTTAAGCCCTTGGTAACTTTAGTCTCAGGTGCCAGACCAGAGTGGCTTTGCTCTATGTACAGAAGTGATGTCTCACAATCACTAGGTGGGGGATGGAGAAACCAGATATCGCCTGTGTTGCCCTGTTTCAGCTGACGCAGCATGACGAACGGCAGGACTTTCTGCATTTGTGTGATTCGCACTTTCTCCCTGAAAGCTGCGTCACCAAAACAGACACGTCGTGTCTTGGCACCCAAAGAACCAACGACTGCTGCAGTGCTGCTTCCCAGAGGCAGCCACCACACAAGGCACAACAAGACCAGATATCCATTGCCGTAGCCATAACTGAGTCCATCACTCGTTGCAAGGCGCGAGATCGTCCCTCGTGGGCCTTACGCGTAGTCCAACCTTTCCGCCGTCCAACCAGGCCTCAAATACGCCCCATCGAACTTCATATCAAAGCTGCTAGCATGGACGTAATCCAGGTTCCACTCAACCTTGACCTCCGCCCCCTCGGCACTCTGGCTCCACACCGTGACGGCAATGGTATTGTCCCCGTCGTAGTCCAAGATCCCAGGCGGGACAGGGAAGTCGACCTGGTTCCCGATGTACGGGTTAAACCGTCCGTACTGGTAGCCGTTGACGAACAGCAGGACGCGCACCCTGTTGCTGTATCCCTCAACCGTGGGGGTGAAGGTGGAGGAGTCCCCCGAATTTCCGGGCGCTGTGAGACGGAAGGAGACGGAGACATCGAGGCCGTCGGGGACGTGGAGTGGTACTACGGTGCGGAAGACTTTGATACCCGCGCCAGAGACGGCGAGGGTCGAGACATCCTTTTCGACCTGCCAGTCATCGTCGGGGAAGCCGGGTAGGTGCGCTCCGATACGCTCTGAGTAGAGACCGCCTTCGTTCAGGGGTCCGCGCACGGGGTCGATGTTCTTCTCCCCGCCTGCCGTACCGGCGATCTTCCAGCTTGTGAATTTGTAGCCCGCTCCACCTGCGCTGCGGTCGGAAGGCCCGAGAAGAGTGGCGTTCGTGATGCCGCGTGGGTCAGTGGCCGCGTCGCGGAGGTCGTGGCCGGAGTTGTCCATCACAACGACGAGGATGTTGTCGGCGCGGTCGGCATTCAGGGTGGCGTTCGCGAAAGAGAGGTCGATGGCACCGATGCCGTTGTAGGAGAGACCGAGATATGATCCGATGCACTTTGAGTTGACCCAGGCGGAGTAGCCGAATGCGTTTCCGCCCGTGATGTTCAGTTTTACGCCGGTCGGCGGAGAGGATGTGGTAGGGAAGGTCGCCCGGTAAATGTGGTTTCCGACGTGGATACCATAGTCGTCGACGTAGAGCACGGGGTTGTTGGGGTCCGGCTTCTGTTCGTTTGGCGTTGTGGTCTTGGTAGCATCTAGAGGCGGTGTAATCATTAGCCAATATGTCTCCATCAAGCAGAGGGTCTTGAAGGACTTGAAAACTTACCAACCCAGCCACTGCTGGAAGCATTGTAGCTAACAGAAATCTCTGGCAAGCTGTCGTAGGATTTCCACCCTTGGAGAGCCGGAAGCTGGTAGGTGCCCGGCGCCTCAAATGAAGCCTTCAGTAACCCTCCGTTGGACCCTGTTATGGCGAGCTTCTTGCCGTTCCATGATACGGAGCAGGCGGATCTTGGAGCAAAGACGTACAGGCCCTTGTCGTTGGCCTCAGAATCCCCAGTCAACTCAAGCGTCTTCGTTACCTTGTTCATCGCGGCGGTCCTGACGAGGTAAGGCCCTTGTACCAGCACTGTTCCAGTGTTAGCTTCATGCATTGTGACTTGCACGGGTCAGCAAGCTTACCTGTGTCGTTTTGGGGTACCAAGGGGTCATTGGATAGCGTCGGGACCCAGAACTTGTACGCCGCCTGTCGATCCAGCAACACCACCCTCGTGCCGTCGTCCAGGTCAACCACGGTCATTCCCGCAGTCTGCGTGTAAGAGACGGTGACGTTGTTCGACCCAGCATGAAACTTGACACTCGACGACGTCTTGCCATCGGCTGATGTCTCCTTGCCAGATGTTGCGCCGCTAATGGCGAACTCTCCGGACTCTCCGGTAGGGAGCCAGAGAACCAGAATCTCTTTCTTGTCGATATAAGCATGCGTAAGGACTTCTGCTGTGGAGTACAGGAGCGTTTTGTTGCCGAAGTTGAAGTCTGTCACGATGATCTTGGACTGATGGCCGTTGATCGTGATGGCTTCTCCGTACTGTGGGATTGTAACTGCAACGTGTCAGAACAGTAAAACATCAAGAATGGCGAGAGAAGCACGTACGAAGGCCCTCCGAAGTGTTGACGTTCAACTTGAAAGTTTCCAGCGTGCCGGATGATGAGGTGGTATGCATCGTAATGTAGAAAGCTGCATTGTTGTCCGGATTTCTGAGCTCGGAGGCGGTGATGGCCGGGTTATTGGTGTAGGAAGTGCCCTATAAGAGAGTTAGAGACTATTGTCTCAATTGGAAAAGCGGCATCCTCGTACATTTCCAAGCCTGTTTGTCTTGGCCAGGTCCTTCGCAGCTGCGAGATTGTCAGAGAAGGTCCGCAAAGAAGCACAGTGATGGCAACATAGACACATACAGCGTGTGAACAGCGTCAGAAGTTTCGTCTCGTAGTACTTGCTTCCAATAGCTCGATTCTCTGAGACCGGCGAGGAGTAGTCGTAGCTCGAGGCTGCATAAGAAGTAAGCGACATAACGAAGTGGTACGTCAGGGCAACCTACCCACAACAGGTGCGGCAAGCCATCCCCAGTTCGTCCCGCCAAACAGCATATAGAGGGAGATGGCTGTAACACGCTGATAGATCAGGTTGCGGTAGAACAAGTTTGCGAAGTCAGCCCCAATGTCACCTGGGCAACCGCCCTCTGGGCCACCCCAGGGGTTGTACGACCCGCCCTGGAATTCTGGCATGAAGTTTGGTTGCGTCCTGC
Source organism: Coniochaeta sp. 2T2.1 (assembly GCA_009194965.1). Lineage (NCBI taxonomy): Eukaryota > Fungi > Ascomycota > Sordariomycetes > Coniochaetales > Coniochaetaceae > Coniochaeta > Coniochaeta sp. 2T2.1. The sequence goes on from VSMA01000036.1 coordinate 172,009, forward strand.
GGATGTATCAGTCGCTGTTCAACAAGGCATATCTGGAATCCACTTACGGGGATTGCTTCTCGAAGTATCTAGCTGATTGTCAGTATAATTGTTCCCGCTACAACAGACGCGACGTGTTCTCGAATACTCACCCAACATAATCTGCGACTTGCTACTACTCGTCAGCCTACTGTTCCAGAGCACTTGGTACGGATGTTCCTTACATATGCCACATAGGCGCCGTTGGTACTCGTGCACTCGCTGAGATTGCAGCTCCAGCAAGACGGGTAGCTATCGAGGCCGACCACATCCACGTTGCCTGTCTCGTTCGAGAAGTCCTTGGACCAGGAGTAACCGAACTTTCCCAGTTGTCAGTGATGCTTGTGGACGAGGCGATGGATGGACCTACCATATTTGGCGCATTATGTGTCAGCGGAATGTCGATACCATTATCTCTAGCTACATCCTCAAGATCCTGCATATAATCAGCAACGGGCGGGTTCGGTATCTTCTTGTTGATGTCCTTCCACTGCCCGTTCAGCTCGTTCTCGATCTGTGAAGTTGTCAGCACCGGCTTCTCTTTCACCAGGGTGACAATAACCAACCTGGTACAGCACAACATTTCCACCATTGGTGATTAGATGTGGTTCGAAGACCTTCGCAATTTCCGACCAGTATGTCTTGTAAGCATTGATGTACAGAGGATCACTCGTCCGAAGTTCACCGTATGCTCCGGTCGTGAGCCATAGCGGGAAACCGCCTGCGTTGGTTTCGGCGTTGACGTAGGGGCCTGGCCGCACGATCATGTACATGCCCAGCTCCTTGGCCAGCTCGAGGATGCTCGTGAAGTTGTGGGCCCCGGTCTCGAAGTCTAGCACACCTGGCGAAGGCTCGTGGTAGCCCCAGTGATTGTAGATGGAGAACGCGTTGAAGCTTTGGACCGGTCAGTAAGTCGAAAAAGACGGGTTCTTGTTTGCGAGTTACGACTACTTACCCTGCGGCCTTGACCTTCTCGAGCAAGTCCTTCCATAACTCGGGTCTGACGCTATCAGCAGAAGTCCCGGACTGTCGATGGGAATCTGGCACTTACACCGGGAACCTCCAGTAATGGAACTGGTAGAGCACGGTGTCAGCTTTTTATTTTGCGAATGGTATCCGCTGGACAAACGCATACCTCTCCAGAGAAGACAAACAGCCGCTGGGCGTTGACGAGGAAGCTGTAGTGATCCCTATCCCGTTGTCCCCGTCAGCATCACCACAGCATACGGAGCGTTCGAGGTACAGGAAGGGCGAACCATTCTACCAAGTCTGTCAACCCATCACTGTGTAGTGGCCATTGAGTGCTCACAGTCTGTGCAAGTGCAGCAGAAGCTGCCAGGAGCATGGGCAGCGCTCGCACTATTTTGACCATCCTAGCTGATTGGATCTCTCAACCCTAGCCAACAACTCTGTTGATGGCAAGTCACCCGCATCACATCACACTGAGCCGTTGACGATATATATACGTCTCCGCCGTGCCCGCATGCAGTACCGTTGCCATGTCATTCCCGCGAGACGGGATCCCCGCAGCGGGGATTTGGAGACAAGACGGGGAATCTGGGGAGGCCATTTGCAAGATGTCGCTCGACCCTGGCAGCGTGCAAGATGCGCGCGAAACAAAAGTTCGGTCGCTGCGACGTTGAATAAGCCAGCCCGGGATAGTCAGTACCGAGACATGTGGGGTAATGACGCGCAGATCGCACGCCTGGTCCCATTTGGCAGGAGGATGAGAAGCATAACATTTACCCGTAAGCGAGAACGGTGATGACTTCGGTCCGAACCGGAAATAGTACGTGGTGACCAGGATGCGATTGTTGTCGTCGTCGAAAAAAGACAGACGCCCGGGTTAAGAACGGCAAGATCCGCACCTTACCAGGCCAGACTCCAATATATTGCTTGTCCTTCGCTCGTCCTTCGAATCCATGTTCCCCTATCACGGCTCACCGCCAAACCAACCTCCATCGTCGCAGCTTCACTCATATCAAGTAAGGCCGCTAGGCCCAGGTCCTGGAGACTTTATTTCGCTAGGCATCCCGTGTATCGCCCGCTTCTCTTCCGGCTTCAGCTCGATGAAGAAGTACTCCTTCAACGCCCTGATTCTCTGATCCTCCGTTTCCAGTCGCTCGATAATCTCGCTGTTCTCCTTGATCCGCCGTTTGACATAGTCCTTGTTTAGTATCAGCAGCCCTTCCGGGGTCCCTGTCTGCTCGTTCAAGAGAATCTTAGTCGCAAGAACGGTCTGGACGAAGAAGCTCTTTGGAGAAGTCATGGTGTTCAAGTTCATGACCTCGAAGTCCGAGGGAAAGAACTCGATCTCGACGAAGGCATACTCTTCTTTCCAGTCTGCGTCGTCCGTCTGTCGAGTCGAGAGCACCCATGCGCGTTGCTTTGGGTCGGTATGTTGCGAAAGGCGTTTGTATTCAAGTCTTCCGCGGGCAGGATAGATTCCTTCGAATTCAATATCTGGCACCAGAGGGATTGGGTGGTAAGGGCCATTGGATCCATACCCAACGTCAACCAGATATGACTTTCCGTCGATGGTGACAATGTTCACCATGTGGTCCCTGGTACCTTTGTCAGTCTTGTGGTTACAACGACGAGAGGGAAGGTTAATGGTGATCTGACCAGCCTTTGTAGCCTGTACGTCCATTGACTCTTGCGCCGACACTGATGAGTGTGAAGCCGAGACTTCGCAAAACAGTGCCGAAGAAAGCGTTCACTTCCATGCAATAGCCGCCGCGGCTATTCTTTACAATCTTCCCATACAAGTCTTCTGGGTCCAGAGATAACAGGCGATGCCTAGAGTAATGGAGGCTCACACTCTCAAAGGGAACACGGGCGAGATTGCGCTTCTGCAGCTCAGCGAGGAATGCGAGACTGTTCTCAGCATGGCTGTGGGCACTCCGGGGGTAGCCAATATGGTCAAGGTACTGGTCCAGCTGGTCCTCTGTGTACATAGCAGTGGTCATGGTGGAATACAGTCGAGAAAGCGTTTTATGAGTGCTGGTCTAGCAAGAAGTTGCTTCGTGGATGACTGGATGTTGGTGCGGAGTTGGTGACAGCTTGATGTTCAGCTTCACCATCCTCGGAGAGATGAGTATCCACATTTCAGCCAAGGACACTAAAACCAAGATAAGACTAGCGCATCCCGGTAAGCGAAGGAACTGCGACTTCCAGGTCCGGGCTTACTTTAAGATGCGCTTCTCTCGTCAGTCAACTTCATAGCTGTGTCAGCAACTCAACTCTCTCCGGCTTACAAGATGCTTGACGACGAATCCTCATCTCCTCGTGTGTCAGAGGCAGTGTTCATTGTCATGACTTACTTGTCGAAACCATCGCCCCCGATACCGATGTCACTGGATGGACGCCCTGCGTTCTGTCATTGCGAGGCGCACTTATGCTCGTGGAGAGTCACCGTGTCACGTGCCCTGGTGTACTACCACTCTGCTTCAAGGCTGTCGGTTTGCTCGGGGGAATGGAGGGTTGTTTGAGGTGAGGTTGTCGGTTGCCGTGGGTTGCCGTGGGTTGCCGTGGGTTGTCACCCATCAAAACAAACGGCACCTCGTGGTACGAGCAGGGCTCCAAGCGTGAAGCAATAGGGAGTTTCTTTCCCGGAACCCCGGGCCAGGACGCACCTTGCCGCTCTCAGAGCAGCAGCAGAGGCCACCTGCATACTGAGGTAGATGAGTCGGACATTCTTCTAGCCCTGAAGAAGGAAGTCAGTGGATCGTCAAGTGACGCCATATCGTGGATCGGTTGAAGTTCAACAGTTCGTTGGTCAACGCCGTTTGCTTGTTTCAACCGCCCCGTCTTCTTCTCTACTTTGGTCTACACTGATCAAGTCATAGTTATCCCAAACCGATTTCCCAGATCGGAAATGTATTAAACGCTTCTCTTCGTTTCGGGTGTGGAAACAGTTGCGGCGGAGTCCTCTCTGTTGCGATATTTGCGCGACAGCAGCGTGTATAAACAGGCTTAGATGCCCTCACCCCTACGCACTACTGTCCTGCTTTACCAAGCCCTTATATCCGTACAATGACAAGAAGCCACATACCGGAAGACAGGACGCATGATCAACAGTCCTCACTCGACGAGCTGCACAGAAATCATCATGGCACAAGAACAGGCCAGAGAACTTCCCCAACCCTATACACGCCAGGACCTGGAGGCTCTCGGTCCCACGATCCAAAAGTTGATGGACATTGCCGGCACTGGTGGGCTCGTGGTCGGAGTTCAGCGGGATGGTGACGATCCGTGGTATTGGTGCAGCGACATCGACCCGAGCCAGCCGGGCAAACACCAGCAGAGATGCAGGGAATACACAATGTTCCCCATCTTCTCCTTGACCAAGCTGTTCACGTCCATGTGCGTTGCTCGGTGGCTGGCTAAAGTGTCCGATCACACGGACATCACGTGGGATACGTGCGTCGAGGACGTCGAACCGAAGGTCAATTTCAGAGGTGGCAGCTTGCGGCGCCAAGTCAAGATCATTGACCTCCTCAGCCACAACACGGGGATGACCAAATCGGGCTGCTATCGCGGTGGCAGCACTGGTATGCTCATTGACGAGAAGGACTACGTGGCGTTTATCAACGACCAGGCCGCGTACCGGCCGGCCAATACGGAGTTTTACTACAACAACCTCGGATACAAGCATGCGGGACATATTCTCGACCAGAACAATCAGGGGAGGAAGAGCCATTGCCTATCAGGATGGTCGGACATACTCAAGCGCGGATACCTGTTGCCATGGCGCATGTACGACACCTCCACGGAATATCCTGGTTCGGACGGGGCCTATGCCCTCGAGGAGAATCACGACATCGCTGATGGCTACCATATGCTGGAAACCGGAGAACCTGTTAAGCTAGAAGCACCAAGTGCTGATGGTGGGACGGGCTTCGCCCACGCTAGCGGTGGAATGTACAGCTGCGCCGAAGACCTTCTGGGGGCTTATATGAAGGTAAAGAGAGCCATCCAAGGACGGGACGATGCACCAGTCGAGATTAGGGATCCCGACAAGAAGCTGTTCACACCACAGACGCCCATCGAAGCTGGATACGGGGACTATTGCCTGGGTCTGGTAAAGGTAGAATTCCCCGGCCGGATGGGTTATATCGGGCTCAGTAAGGATCTGATGACGGACAAGCAAATGCCTGTCATTGGCAATTCGAAACACCCTCTCTCAGTATACTATCACCAGGGCTCCGGTACCAGAGGGCTGGCGGGAATGGCCATCGTCCCCGACCTCGACACCGTCGTCGTCGTCCTGTCCAACACCCTTGCCCTCAACGACTGCGCTGACTGGGTCCTTCAACTCGTCATGTCCACAATGTTGGGCGGCCCTGCCAGTCAAGACTTCATCAAGCACGCTACCATCACGAAGGAGAACAACATTCGAAAGCACCGCATGGTTAGAAACACGCTCAACAACGGCTCCAAAAAGCCTTCTTCGTTCAACGACCTGGCTTCCTGCCGCGGAATCTACACAAGCGCGGGCGGTTACCTCGACATCGAGGTCGAAGCGGAGCACGGCAAGCTGTACTGGACTAAACACAGGAAGAGGTCCTGGGATACGCCGGCTCCCGACAGAGTCGAGCGGTTTCAGCTGTATCATTACGAGGGCGACACGTTTCACTGGCTGGGTCCGAGGAGGGAAATGGCGGCGAGGGGTATATGGGTGCCCAAGGAGGAGCACTACTGGGTCGTCACTTTCCATGTTGAGGATGGGAATGTGAAAGGATTGACGTGGTTGCACGATCCTCACAATCCGCGATCTGGCAAGTTCAAGAGGGTGTTCGAAAGGGCCTAGTAGGCGTGGCGGTGGGTGTCAGTGAGCTATAGGGTAGGCAGATGTCACTTGTAGTCGTTTGGAGATAGCATGGTAGGTAGAAAGAACATTACAGATATGTTAGGGACAGTCAATATCTCTCGTCCCAATTTAGTCAAAATTGATGCGATTGTGACTAGCAGACTGATCGGCAGAAAAGAAGAATCCCCAGCTACTGTTTAGACGTGTAGGTGCTTCCAACCCTGCCAACAAGGTCCTTGGATGTCGATCTGGCGCTCATCAGAGTGAAATATCACATATAATGTCACATCAGCGAAGAGCTAATCGGAGATCGACCAAGCCAATGTTCACGTGGGCAACGTTCTTTAACGGCTATTTTGACCGCGCCTATGACCCTGAGTACACGGATGATCATGGCCGTACCGCTACGCTTGCCATAACGATGATTATCAGAACACTTCCACCCAATTCCTCGAACTCAACAGAATCAACGGAGAAGACCGCTCTGCACGACTACGTAATTCCACTTCACGATCAGGTTATTCCGCGGCCGTGCGGTGCAAGTGGTCCTGGTGGCGTGTGGCCGGGCCCGTCTGTGCGCGCATAAGAGTTGCTGCAGAATGACGAGATGGCGAATCTTCAGCTTGGCATAAGGTATCTTGAGAAATGGAACTCTGGCCGCCCGGGTCACCGGACGATCATTGATGAAGAATACAAATAGCGGGAACTGTTGGTCAAGGCTTTGCAACCACCCGCTCGATAAGTACCGGTGCAAGATCTGGCTCCGCAATTGGTGGACGGCATGGAGATATTGCACTAACGTAGCTCTTACCTGTATCTAGACGAGACCGAGTTGATCAAGAGCCCGTGCACACGGCTCGCGATGTAGAGCTAGTATATCTACTAGAATCTTGGCCCGAGCGTATGCCCCCTTAGTCTGGTGGATAGAGGTCCTAGCGGTCCCGTTGCGCCACCAACTGGGACCTCTCCCCTCGGTGCACCAGTTTGCACCAGTTTGGCGTCAATTGAGTAGTCTGATATTTGAGACTTGTTTTGGCGCCGGAAAGGGAATGGTATACTAATATATCAGAAAAAGCATTTCCCTAGCTTACGTAAAGCCCTCTTGTTAGACTGCCCCGACCCGGGTAATGCGAGCCGATCAGGGCCTTTATAATAAGCCTTGGGCCATGTCTCGATCACGGTGTGATCGTGCCAGACTTTGTTCCACTCTGCAACCGTGATGTTGCCCCAGTCGAGCGGCATAAAAGAACCTCCATAAACACTTGGAGATAAACCAATTGATCACAGTCTATGGATTTCGCCTCAGACCATGAGGACAAGAAGAGGCAGGATGGACTCATAGCAACCGCCGTGGTGATGGCGGTCGTGGCTGGTATATGCTTCTTCCACTGTCCATTCGCCAAAGAACATGGGCTAACCACATGCCGGAAATCCAGGGAGTTTCGTAATCCTCAGGTGCGTCGGCCGGTTCGTGCTGATACGCAACTCTGGGAAGGACGACTATCTGATCATTGGCGCAATGGTGAGCACACTTGAAGCCGTCGGAGAACAGAACGGCCAACTTAACCATTGGGTCACAGGTTCTGATCATCGGATACGTCGTCAACCTCTTCGTAATGAAGCATAACCACATGGGGTATCCGATGACCATGCTCACGCCAGCCAACATGACTGCCATGATCAAGGTTTGCTAGCCACAGGGGACGCGATTTGACCGACTGAGAGGCTGACAAGATTGCAGACCACGCTGGCAATACAGTTGATGTACTATGCCATCGTCTGCTGTATCAAGACGTCCATCCTCTTCACGTACCTCCGTTTCGGTAGGTGTTGATCTCGTCCTGTCGGTCATGATATCCAGATATGCTGACGCTTGTACAGCGCTGACACGGACTTTCCGCGTCCTCTGCCATGCCACCATCGTGTTGCACATCATTTTCTTCGTCATCTGCTTCGTAGTCACAATTAGCCAATGCCGCCCCCTCCACAAGATGTGGGATCTCACCCAGACCGAACCGGGTACCTGCATCAACACGACCGCCTTCTTCTACTGTTAGTACACCCCTCAGCCATCACCAGTCCAACATTGTCAGTCGAGAAATAGCACTAACCACCAACACCAGCAACATCCGCCTTCAACATAGTAACAGACATCTGGATCCTCGCCCTCCCCATCCCGACCCTCTACTCCATCCTGCGCCCCAGCCGCGAGAAGATCGCCCTCTTCATCATCTTCGGCGCCGGCACCTTCGCCACCATCAGCAGCATCGTCCGCCTGCACACCATCTACCGGTACACCGAGGCCGCCGACCCCTTCAAGGAGAGCATCCTCGTCAACCTGTGGAGCATAATAGAGGTCTGCGTCGCCGTGGCGTGCGCCAGTGTCCCCGGCCTCAAACCCGTCTTCAGCCGCGGCCAGAGAATGAGATCACGGCGCGCGGCGGGGACGATCACGGACGACAAGACGCACACTTCCGAGTCGAGATCGCGCTCTCGCTTGATGACCGTGTCGGGACTGGGGAAGTGGCGCATGCGTCTCGGTAGTTCTTTACACTTGACAGAGCACTCCCCGGCGGGATCACAGTCGGCAGACACAGAGAAGCAAACCGAAACACTGGCCAGTCCACCGCTGCCGCAGGCCACGCCCATCCGGCAGATGCAACCCGCCGTCGTCCACGAAGACGATAGGCCGGGACCGAGACCCGTGCCGTTCTCCCGGCGACAGGGGAGTTGGCTGAGGGGGATGGACAGCTCGGATACGGATAGCAGCATGCTGGTGCTCACGCCGTTGACGCCGAGGACAATGGGGTATGCTCAAGGAAAAGATGGGAGGCCGGGTCCGGGCCCAAGTATGTTGAGCGGGAATGGGATGAGTAGTTCGGGGAGCACGTTGATTTTGCAGAAGCCTAATTAATGGTGGTGGTTAGATTCACTGTTGCCTTGATGAGACAAAGTTACCTTGAGTACCGGTTTATTTGCTGCGAGTCAAGGGTTTTTATTATGTGGTGATTGTTCGATGTTCAATACAGTAATGTGACTGCCTACCTTAGCTGGCATGTTGGCAGCCTGAGAATTATGACCTAGGTCTAGTCGGGCTCACAGACAGACATCTGAGTTCTCGAGAAACCCTGAGCGGTGTGACAAGTGCCAAGGCGGTCAGCCACAATGCATTGTCGTTGCACCCTTGTGATAAGAAGCTGCCCCACCGAAGCTATCGTCAACCCCGCAGCTTGTGGCTCAAACCGAAAAAAAAAAGTCCAGATAATTTTGCTAGAAAAACACAGGGGCTTTCCGACTGAAATTTCCATTCTGCTTCTAAGTCTGTTCCTCCATCCTTCCTTCCCTTCACACTCTTTCCTACCTTCGAGCACTCCCTTACCGAGTGCGCCTCCTGGACCGAGTTCTGATTTATATACAAGCTCTTGCCCTTTATTGATACCCCTTCGTTGTTGCTTCTCAACGTCTGAATTATGGATGGCGCAAAGCTTGCGGCTCTCCTGAAGGAGAGTCAATCCCGTGAGTTAAACCCCCTCCTTCTCATCCGGCCTCTTGCCTCTGCTGTCTCTCGTCTGTTTGCGCATCTTGCTGACGTTCTTCTATTCAGCCGACACGCAGAAGATCAAGGCTATTACGGCCGAGCTTCAAAAAAACTACTACGCACACCCCCAATCGGTTCTCCTCCTTATCGAGGTCACAATAACCAATGCCGACTCTGGCGTGCGGCAGCAGGCTGCTGTCCAGGCAGCAAGGATGGTCGACAAGCACTGGAAGGCCATCCCCAAGGAGCAGAAGGCTGCTGTCCGCCAGCACCTCGTCGAGGCGACCATGAAGGAGCAGGACTCGAGGTGTAGACACGCCGAGTCTCGCGTCATCGCGTCCATCGCCAACATCGACCTTGCTGATAACGAGTGGCCCGACCTTCTCCCTGGCCTGTTCAACCTTGCCGTCCAGGGTGAGGTTGCTCAGCGCGAGGTAGCCTCCTACATCATCTACAGTATCCTGGAGGCCAGCCCCGCCATCTTTGAAAACGAGTTGCAGAAGCCCTTCGAGCTCCTGAGCCACACAATCCGTGACCCGCAGAGCGCTGAGGTCCGGATCAACGCCATGATGTCTGTTGGACCTCTTCTCATGCTCATCGAGCCCGAGGACGACGAGGCTTCGGTCAAGGCTGTGCACAGCTTGATCCCCGCCATGGTCGAGGTTTTCAAGTCCTGCGTCCAGGAGCAAGATGAGGAGAAGACGCAGCAGGCTTTTGAGGTCTTCCAGCAGTTTTTGGCCTACGAGTCCCAGCTGCTTGGCCCTTACCTCAAGGACCTCGTCCAGCTTATGATCGACCTTGCCTCCAACACTGATGCCGACGATGACGTCCGTTCGCAGGCTTTGTCTTTCCTTGCGCAGACCGTGCACTACCGTCGCATGAAGGTCCAGGCCATCAAAGACATGGGCAAGCAGCTGACAGAGAAGAGCATGGTTATTCTCACCGAGATCGATGACGACGAGGATGATGAGGATCTGACCCCGGCTCGGGCCGCCCTTGCCCTGCTCGACGCCCTGGCACACGACCTTCCCCCTCGGCAGGTCCTGGTTCCTCTTCTTGAGGCCTTCCCCAAGTTCGCCACCTCACCTGAGCCTGGCTACCGCAAGGCCGGCATCCTGGCGCTCGGGAACTGTGTCGAGGGAGCCCCGGACTTTGTCTCGTCCCAGATCAAGCCCATCCTTCCTCATGTTATCAACCTCCTCAACGACCCCGATGCCGGTGTCCGCCACACTGCTCTGGTCGGTCTCGCACGTCTGGCCGAGGACATTGCCGAGGACCTGGCTACGGAGCACGAGGCTTTGATGACCGCGCTGGCGCGCAACCTTCAGGCCGCCATGGTCGAGACATCCGACCCCCAGCAGACGAAGAAGAATGTTGGCATCATCCGCTCTGTTTGCGGCGCACTCGACTCCCTGTCGGAAGGTCTCGAGGCCGATGTCATGAAGCTCTATGCGGGCGATCTTGTCGGCAACATCGGCACCCTCGTTAACCACGAGGATTTCAAGGTCAAGATCGCCGCTGCCGGTGCTCTGGGCGCTATTGCTGGCTCGCTTGGCGAGGAGTTCAGGCCCTATTTCGATGGCACCATGCGTGCTCTTGGCAGCTACCTCACCGTCAAGGAGTCTGAGGATGAGCTCTCCCTCCGCAGTGGTGTCTGCGACTCTCTTGGCCGCATCGCTACTTCCGTGGGCCCGGAGATGTTCCAGCCGTATGTCATGGACTTGATGAAGTCCAGCGAGGAGGGTCTCAGGCTCGACAACTCGAGACTGCGCGAGAGCAGCTTCATTCTATGGAGCGCGCTCGCCAAGGTCTACGGCACCGAGTTCAGGCCATTCCTTGACGGTGTCTTCGCTGGTCTTTTTGAGACCTTGGACCTCGAGGAGGACGAGATTACCCTCCGTCTGACCGAAGAGGAGAAGGCCATCATCGGCACTGACGAGGAGATCATCGCTGCTGGGAAGCGGATCAAGGTCAAGTCCGCCAGCGACGATGAGGACGAGAACGCCATGGGCGATGATGAGGAAGAGGATTGGGAAGATGCCACCGTACCAGCGGAGGCCTATGAGAAGGAGGTCGCTATCGAGGTCCTCGGCGACGTCATCACGAACGCTTGTGGCGGCGAGGAGGTTACGAAGTACCTTGAGCAGGCGGTCGAGAAGATTGCACCCTTGGCGGAGCATTCCTACGAGGGCTGCCGGAAGGCTGCTATCTGCACCCTCTGGCGTGCGTATGCCCGCGTTTGGCAACTTATGGAGGAGCAGACCGGCAGCAGCTGGGAGCCTGGTTTCCCCCCGAAGCAGAAGCCGTCTGATGCCCTCATCAAACTTGGCGAGATTGTTGCCACCGCTACTCTGCAGATGTGGCACGAGGAGAGCGACCGGTATGTACCACATTTTCCTATTTTGAAATCCCCTTCGACCCATATGATGAACAACTTCACGTTATACCCAGCTCACTCAGAGGCATTTATGCCGGTGCTGAGAACGCGTAATCTATCAACTCCTGACTATTGTCGAACCTCACCTCCTTATATCTGCAACACTTTGGAAAAGGACCTGGCTGACAAGTTATAGCTCGGTTGTGACGGAGGTCAACAGGAATGTGGCCGCCACTCTCAAGGCCAGCGGCCCAGCCATTCTTGCTCAGGAGGACATGCTGACTCAGTCCGTCACTGTCATTACGTCTATCATCACTCGCTCGCACCCCTGCCAGCAGGATCTTGGTGACGACGATGAGGAGCAGGAGGTCGAGGGTACGTCTGAGTACGACTGGCTCGTTATCGACACCGCTCTCGATGTTGTCATCGGCCTTGCCGCTGCTCTTGGACCTTCGTTTGGCGAGCTTTGGAAGGTCTTTGAGAAGCCTATCCTGAAGTTCGCCTCGTCAAACGAGAACATCGAGCGGTCCACCGGTGTCGGTGTTATCGCCGAGTGCACTGCCAACATGGGCGATTCTGTCACCCCTTACACCTCCAAGCTTCTCACCACCCTCCTCAAGCGGTTGACGGATACCGACATGGAGACCAAGAGCAACGCTGCCTATGCCGTCGGCCAGCTCATCAACAGCTCCTCCGACTCTGCCACCTATCTGGCCCAGTACGATACCATTCTCAGCAAGCTCGAGACAATGCTCCAGCTGCAGGGTGCTCGCATCAAGGACAACGCTGCCGGATGCTTGTCGCGTATGATAATGAAGCACCCCGAGCGCGTGCCCATCCCCCACGTTCTCCCTGCTCTTGTCGATCTTCTTCCTCTGGAGGACGACTACGAGGAGAATGCGCCCGTCTATGAGTGCATCTACAAGCTCTACGACTCTAACGACCCGACTGTGCAGCAGTTGACGCCCAAGCTCATACCCGTCTTCGAGAAGGTTCTGTCGCCTCCCGAGGACCAGCTTGCGGACGAGAGCCGCCAACTGATTGTGCAGGCTGTCCGCGTTCTCTTCACTGCTCAGCCGAACCTGTTCTCGGGTCACGAGGGACTCGTGAAGTTGGCTAATGCTGCCTAGAAGGCGCCTGTCAGGCACACTCGTTCCTTCTCGTTGGAGCCGATACTGGACCAGAACGTATGCGAGGATGAGGGAGGATTGATGATTCAACGACTAGCATAAGCGATGGGTGGCTTTTGTGGAAAAGCAGAATTCTTTTATGGAGCTCACGATAGATACCTTAGACTCCTTTCCGTTTGCCATATCGCAACGGGTAAATACCATTTTCTTTTCTCTTTCGGTATTTGACTCCTCACGATGTTCCCACGCCGTCTTACACGAACGGGTGTGACTTGATGGCTTCTTCAACTTCCCGCTGAGCTTCATACCCGTACAGCCAAGGTTGGACCTCCGGGCATTGCCAGCGGCTTGGGAACGCCCCCTTCAGCTCCTTGCCCAGCTGGGAGAGAAATATTTGATCTCTAGCTTGTTGCTCCGGTCCGTCAGGTAAGTGAAAGTCATGTCGCTGCCACTGTTAGCGTTTTGTCTCCGGCTTGGGAGGGATGGTCACTCACCTGTTTGAACGTCTCTCGTGCGATGGCATCTCCTCTTGCCTTGCGCAACTTCTCGTACAGATTCAACGCCTGGGGCAACTGCTCCTTCATCTTGATGTGTCCGAGAAGCAGGCCAAGCACAGCGCCGTCTTCAAGCGCCGAGTTTGCTCCCTGGGCCAGGTATGGCAACATCGGGTGGCATGCGTCTCCGCTACCGTCAACTGTCAGTCGTGAACACACATAATCAGGGTCCGCGTACTTACAGAAAGACCAGGTTCCCCTGTTCACTCACCCAACGCGGCAGTTCCGGTCCTTTCAACAGTTAGCCATCCATCCCCCCTGCTCCTACCGGGGTGGTTCAGGATACTCACGATGCATCAGTTTCCACTTATCAACCCCCTCGACCTTACTCAGAAACTTCGTCAGAATAGGATCCCACCCCTCAAAAAGCGCCCTCATCTCCTCCACCGAGCCCACCGTCCTGCTAACCCCCTCCGGCAGATCATCCGGCACGAGCAAAACAATGTTATACATCTTCCCCCCTCTCAAACTGTACCCCACGGCATGCGCCCCGGGGCCAGCCCAGAAATGAACCTTGGGCTCGGTAACCCACTTGTACAACTCCTCGTCATCTTTCAAGTGCACGTCCGCCTCCAACACGACGCGGTAGGCCAGATCCCCCGTCGGCTGAGGCGGGTCCGCCCTCCCGACAAAAGCGCTGCGACAAGCCGACCACAGCCCGTCGGCGGCTATCACCAGGTCGCCCTCCACCCTCTCCCCCGTCTCGAGCGTAATGCTCGGCCTCGCCGCCTGCCAATCCACGCTTCGGACTTTACTCCCCAGCCTAAACTCCACCCCCAGCTCCTTCGCCCGCGCGTACAGGGCCTGCTGCAGATCAACCCTGTGCAGGTCGATGAACGGCGCGCCGCCGTACCGGGCCCGTATCTCCTCGCTAAAGTTTGGTGAGTGCGACAGGACGCTCCCGTCGTAGCGGTGCACGGTCAGGGTGGACGGCTCGGCGGCCGACTCCCAGAGGGAAGCGGGAAGTTGCCAGAGGGAGAGCAGGCGGGACGCGTTGGGGGTTATCTGCAGGCCCGCGCCGATCTCTTGGAGGGCTTTGGCGGACTCGAAGACTGTCACGCGGTGGGAGGAGAGGCGAGCGGAGATGGAGGCGCCCAGGCCGCCGAGGCCGGCCCCGACGATTAGGATGTCTAGGGGGCATGGGGAGGTTGGGAATGACTGGGAGGTGGGTTAGATGGTGGTCAGGTTAGGATGGGGGTGAGCTTACCATCTTGTCTTGAGATTATTTTGATTATTGAGAGATGGTTGTATACTCAGACTGGTGTGGTTGTCTTTCAGGGGCTGAACAGATATAGAGGCGGTGTTCACTGCGTCGTCACCGTTAACAACCTAACACGACCCTTGTTAAGAAGAACTTCGTTTCGAGAAAATAACTACAGGATTGAGAACTTTATTTATGAGTCCAACTGCCATACTACTTGCACTTAGTGGCCACATCGGTATGAAGCCCGGCAGGAAGTTCACACCAGTTTAGGCAATGCCGAAGCCACCGTGGCCCGTGCACGCGGCAATCCCGCGGACCAAAAAGAGGGGATCTCAGACATTCTCCGGGCCTCCCACCTGGATCCAGCTCCCCGCAACTGTCCCACTCCACATGCCAGTCCGGCGCGCCCGGTGTAAACGGAGTTGCACCACCTTTCTCACTCACCATGTCCGAAATGGACGTCGACGGCACGCAGGCCGGCAGCAGCCAGGCCGGTACCACCCCTGCTGATGTTGTTCCTCGGGCTCAGGAGAGGACATCGACTCCGACGACAACGACCAAGAAGGTGCTGCGCGAACCCGCTGCACGGCGCCGCACCGCCAAGTTAGCCTGCGACTGGTGCCATAAGAAGAAGACGAAGTGCGATGGGGCGTATCCGTGCTCTAACTGCAAGAGTGAGTGTGCCATGACCTGGTGTACGGAATATTGGCCAAGTGCTTACAATATTGCTTGTAGAACGTGGCATCCAATGTCTCTGGGCCGGGGGTGCGCCCGTGAATCTCATCGCTGGTTCCTACACGCCTGAGTAACTCCATCCATCATGTCCCCTATCTCACAGTTACGGGAGGGGCTAATATACATGCCAGATACGTGAAATGGCTTGAAGAGAAGGTGTCAGCCCTCTCAGGCTCAACGAAGATCATCGATGACAGGAGAAATGGAGTCCCCGCAGCAGGCCAGAGGATATCACCCCCTCCAGCCAGCACGCCAACTCCGTCCGTGACTCCGTCTCAGCCATTTGAGTCATCGGCAAGATTCGCCGTGGCCGAAGAAGTCACAGGTGTAAACCAATACACTAACGACCAAGAATTCTACGGCAGTTCATCGTCCGTGGCCCTCCTCGCTCGCGTAGGGAGAAGTCCCTCGAACCCAGGACCTGGTGACACCGGACCACGTCAGGACGAACCGGATGCCTTCCTCACGTCCCTCCACAACCCCGTCTTCTCCCAGCGACGACCTGAAGTCGGCGGCTCTCGAGGAACGACGAGTGTCTCCCTCTCCTCATTCCCCCAGTGCAGGGTGTTCATAGACGGCTTCTTCAGCACGCTGCACTACATCTTCCCCATCCTCGACAAGGCGCTGTTCATGCGCCGCTGCGACGGCCTCTGGGCCGCGGGGGTCGTTGCAGGGGACTCGAGCTTCGCGGCGCTGTACTTTAGCGTCTTGTCGTTGGGCGCGCTGGTCGGGCCGAGGAGCGAGGAGCCCATCGATGGACGGGACAATCTCGCGTGGTCGCGGAAGCTCTTTGAGGACGCGAGGTCGATGTGTAGCGCGCTGGGGATGGTTACTGATCTTGAGATGGTGCAGTGTTATTTCTTTCTGGTAAGACTTGTCAACCGTCAGGCTACCGCACGTTGCTCCTGCTGACCAGAGACGCAGTCCAAAGTTACGCAGAATGAGTTAAATCCGCATTGTAAGTCCATTCTTTGCTGATATGGTATGCAGGATTGGCAACTGACACATTGAGCAGTAACATACATGTATGTTGGTCTAGCGGTGAGGACAGCCCTGGCTATCGGCATCAACCGTGGTCCGCCGAGCACGTCGAACAAAGACCGGGAGGTCATTAAGGCGGAGACGAGGACATGGTGGTATGAAACAACCCTGCCACCTCATGTTCGCTTTCAGTTACTGACTGCTATGATAGGGGTCTGTACTCATTGGAGACGTGAGCAGTACTACACTCTAGCACTCAGGCTTGTGATGGCACCCACTAACCTTACACACAGGGAGCTATCCTTCGGCATGGGCAGGCCCGATACTCTAGGTGCTGACCTATTCCACAACCGGCCCTTTCCTGTGACAATCCATAGCAGGGATGCGCTAGCGGTCACTGAGCCGGACTACGACTTTCTGGAACCCGCACACTGTGCCATCCTAGAATTCATGGTCGACTTCTCGAGAATTATCAGGAGAATTCGCCACGAACTCTATGTGCCAGAGTCTCCGGCGACTAGAAATCCCACGCTCGCTCTGCAATACGCCGCGAGTATCGAGCATGAACTGGACAACTGGCTGCAGAACCTCCCCGAGGTAATCAGGCCCCAGCGAGGAGCCAGCCAGCAGACATCGCTGAAGAGCGCCAAGGAGCCGCAGTATGTCAAGAAGCAGAAGCTTGTTCTAGGGATCAGGTATCACAACCTACGCATCCTCCTGTTCGGGTCATTCCTGCTGCGGGCGGGCGACCAGAGGAATACGACGCCTGCCGCCCAGCAATGCATCCAGAAGTGCTGCGACTCAGCCAAGGAGACGATCGACATCATCTACGAAACCTACCGGCACCACGACTTCTTCCGCACCTGGTAAGTCTTTCCATCCCCATCCCCCCCCCTTCCCAGTCGTTACCCAACCACCACTAACAACCCCAGGTTCTACAACACAACCTACACCGTCTTCGCGGCCTCCATGATCCTCCTCTACATGACACAAGCAGGCAATAACAACGAGCTGGAGCCGCTCAGCCGGTACGTCGAGATGGCGGTCGAGATCCTAGAGGTCATGGACGAGAGCGTCATCGCCGTCAAGTCGGCGGGGATGATCAAGCGCGCTCTGGGGCGCGTCAAGGCGCCGCCGCCGCCGCCGGGCCCGGCTGCTCCGGCGGCGCCGATGGGACAGCTGCAGGATGTGCTGGAGAACAACAACGATATGTGGCTGCCGGCGCATCATTACTGGGGTTCGGTGAATTTGCTGGATGGGCAGCTTGACGAGAGCTTTCCTTTCCAGATGGATGTTTGGGCTTGACGGTGGGATATCCCTTCTGGTGCAGTTGGTTTTAATGAATTAATAATCAGGTATACGCCTGTGGCAGGATTTCGCGTGTTAGTGCCAGGGCGGTATAATGGTGTTCGTTAGTCGTATCATCGTATCATCGTCAAAACGAGCGTTGGGGTATATGTATATGTCGTTGGAGACGCCGGTGATGCACTGGAGACGCTGTCAGACAGACCCCTGAACCCCGTGGCCGGGTTGGATGTGGGGGAAATGCGGAGAGAGCTTCATGTTTAATGCGGGGAAACCATCTCCCTCTCCTCCCTTCCGCACTTCGGAACTGCCGATGGTCGCAAGCCGATTGGCAAGCGTCACTTTCAGAGCTCTCCAGTTCCTCGTCTGATTGTGGTTCGGCCTTTATTTCTGCCAGCGATAGTTCGGGGACAGCTTGGTCAACCCACGCTACAGTGAAGCTGTCATCCCTGTGCCCGAACGCTAAGAAAAGAACCAGCGGCGTTCCCTTGGGCCTTTGATGATCCGGGCCGTGACCATATCTGTCCTATATCGGCCGTGCTTTGAACCTCAGACATCAATTGTTCGCGACGTCGACATCCTCCTAGAATATAGTTTCTGATAGCATATTAAAAGCTTATACATCAACATACTCACACTCACAGCTCAGGGGATTTGCACACAGCATGACTTCAGACGCAGCACAAGCGCCGCACGGCGGGGAGTACCGCAAATTCCTCCCCGACCTGAGCATCCCGCGCTTCACAACCATGAAGGAGCAGGATGCCCACGTGTACGCCGAAGCCTTCAAGAAGGGCGGCATCCCGCCGTGGTTGCACGGGCTGTACATGCACTGGCTCGAGCTGCTCAAGGAGCCGTTCAGGGGAGTGACCAGCGACGGTAGAGCCTCCCCTCCCTCCAACAATGCAGCCATTGAGCCCGTAAGCTAACGTCGTGAAACAGGCACCGTAAGGCCAGGCCTCTTCCAGCTGCAGGACGAGGGCATCCCCATCCAGCAAATCGTAGACGCCACCAACGCCCTCACGTCGTCGCTCGACGAGGCAGAGTCCAGCAAAATCCAGCTGCACATCGACTCCCCTGAATGGCGGACGTGGTCCAACCCGGAGTTCCTCCTCAGCAACAAGGGCATCCGTCTCGACGAGCTAAGCGAAGACGTCCGGTCCAAAGTCATGGCCGTCCTCCAAGCCACCTTATCCCCAGAGGGCTACGAAAAAGCCGTCGGCGCGATGCGCATCAACGGTTTCCTCGGCGAACTCGTCGAGTCCCCCCGCGTCATGAACGAGTTCTCCTACAACTTCGTCCTCTTCGGCGCACCCTCCCCCGACACGCCCTGGGGGTTTTCTTTCTACGGCCACCACCTGTGTCTGAACGTCTTCTTCTACAAGACCCAGATCGTTCTGTCGCCGTGGTTCACGGGCGCGGAGCCCAACATCATCGACGCCGGCCCCTACAAGGGCACCCGCATCCTCGAGACGGAGGAGAAGCTCGGCCTCCAACTCATGCAGTCCCTCACCCCTGACCAAAAGTCCCGCGCCCAGACGTTCAAGGAGATGAAGGACCCGGCCATGCCGCACGGCAGGTGGAACCACGACGACCAGCGCCACCTGTGCGGCGCCTACCGGGACAACCGAATCGTCCCCTACGAGGGCATCCTCGTGTCGGCCATGACGACCGAGCAACAACTCGTCGTCGTCGACATCCTAAACCAGTACCTCCTCTACCTGCCCCAACAGGCGCGCGACATCCGGCTCGAGAGCTACAAGCAGTGGTTCCCCGAGACGTACTTCTCGTGGATCGGGGGTTTCGGCGACGCCGACCCGTTCTACTACAGGATCCAGAGCCCCGTCGTCATTGTCGAGTTCGACCACCACTCCGGCGTGTTCCTGACGAATAAGGAGCCGGCGAAGTTTCATATCCATACGCTGCTTAGGACGCCGAATGCTGGTGATTACGGGATGGCGCTGAGGCCGTTGATACCGGGGCGGAAGCAGGAGTATCTCTGGGAGGGCTGAGGGAGAGTTGGGGTTGTGTCTTGGCTGTTGTACTGCAGTTCAACCTGCGAGAATACCATCTGTTCAGACGTGTTGGTGTCTTATTTGCAGGTAGATGGATGGTGTGGTATCACAGCTTTTTCTCGATGACTCGACGCTGAGTACGCCCCGTCTGCCGGATTCTCGTGTGTTTCTTGCGCTCGATTGCTGCACTTGTAGCGTCTGTGTCGGAGAAGTGCTGATTAGTCTGCGTCTGCCTAATCCGTCATCCATTCCATGCCTCAAATGCTGCACTTCTGTTGGTGTCGAATTGCGATCTGGTAGGTGGATGTGTCAGTCTGTAAATTAGTGTTGGGCCTCACGCATACGACCTCTCCTGAGCGCACCAACGACTTCAACACTTTTGACCGAAGTCAGGCTGACTGATGGGGCAGTGCCAAAGCGAGGCTTTCCAGGCAAGTCATCATGCTACGGAGTGTACAACATGCAATATGTTATATCTACCTGACGGTTGCCCTGCCGTGCGGTGACAGATCCAGTCGTCTCCCAGATGCTCCTTGTCCGCCACAACTGCTGCGCACAACTGCTGCTCTCCCATACTCCGTACCCGAATAACACAACTTACATACACAATGGTCAGCCGCAAGAAGAAGACCTACTACGCCGTGGCTTACGGAAGAGGAGAGCCCATGGTAAGCTCGTGGTACGTCGGTCGCCTGTCTCGTTGTCGCATCTGGCGAGAGTCGTTGCACAGCACGGAACTACACTGACAGTCACCATAAAGGGGAATAGTCTCCGCATTAGTCGATGGAGTTTCCAACGCAGAGCATAAAGGTTTCACCCAGTTCAGCGAGGCTCGGGACTGGATGAAGTCGAAGGGATGTCCCAACTTCCACTTCTACATGCCCTTGATCGAAGGGGAGTCTCCCAAGGTACCCGTGCGAGGGCCAACGCCAGCAGAACCGGGTTACTACCCGGTAGCTAGTGGTCTGAAGCCGGGTGTCTATGATACGTGGAAGTAAGTCATATCTGTACCCATGTACACAGGACAGGCAGGTAGTGGAGGGGTCATTAAAGCTAACTAACCTTCCCCTCTCCTCGACAGGGAAGCAGAAGAGCAAGTCAAGGGACAGCCTCGCTCAAAGCAGAAGTGGTTTCCGACCAGAGACAAGGCACAGCTGTTTATCGACGAGTACAACATGACCAAGGTGGCTGCTCGAGATGGTGAAGGCGACCGGGAACCGGAAGACGTCGTCTCGGCCATCAGCGAAGGGGTGTGGCGGCTGACGCTGGACTATTCGTGTTCTAGGGCTCGTTCTTCTCGCTTTTCTGACTCAGAGTGAGGTAGTAAGGTAGTACGGTAGTAAGATACGATATCGTCTTACCTCGGACCGGGCAAGGTCGCTCGCACTTCGGACTCAGCTGATTTGATTGGAGTATTTAAGCTTTATCAACGGACAGTGACGGGCGCCAGCGTGTCCTCAACCGTTCTTCTCTTGGTTATCTGGACAAGTATGCCTCTTACAAGACATTGCGGAACATAGTCTACCAAACCTTTAGCAATAAACTTCACAACCATGCTCCATTGAGATACTTACATTTTCCCCATCAGTGACATCCTCAAACCCCCGCACCTCGCTCTCATTCTTCATCCGCAGCAGCTCTTCGATGTCGTCGCTTCTCCCGGTCGGAATTGTCTGCCATAGTGATGTCCTATGATGTTGTCGGTTCTCAGGGTGTTGGGGTTGAAGGACAGAACCAGAACCATCAGAGACCCCGGGTAGATGCTCCTGACTTCATCTCCCCACGGCGACCGTGTAGGCCCCAACCAGTCATGTGGGCATCACACACGGAACATCCTCCAGACGTAACACTTGCACATCGTTATCCGTTGCGCTGGGAGTCGGGGGAGGACCCGAGTGATGGCTATCAATTGAAATCCCCCAGCTCGGTGCGGAATCGTCCGAAGCGTGGTGATAAGACGGTTCAGCGACCGATGATTCGACAGTTCGTTGGCTTCTCCGCAGCGACTACCAACCCTGCGTAGTCGGAGATCATTGGCGTCGATGCAGACGCGCGGTTGCCAGAACCACTTGGTCTGTCTGATATCTCGATTATCGACATGTTGTTCTCCATCAAACTTGAGGAAAGAGCCAAAATGCAGAGGCTAGGAAGTCTCCTTAGGTCTGCCAAGCGGTTAGCTCTTGGTGTCGAGTGAGAAAAGATTTGATTACTTGAATCTCGTGGGATGGTGTAATTGGTCGCTTCACCTGTGGAAGCATTTCGCATGTTAGTGCGGTGACAAAATCATCGTCTCGTCGTCCCATCGCCTGAGCGAGTGATCTTTCAGCGTAAAATGGATAAAAAATGTGAGAAAAAAAAATAAAGGACCGAGCGTGGATCGAACACGCGACCTTAGGATCTGCAATCCCACGCTCTACCGCTGAGCTATCGATCCCTGATTGGTGACAGACTGTGGTTCTTAAAGTCATAGACATAGGTTAGCACTGCTAGTGTCAACGAAGCCATCGAGACCATCCCACGTTAGACTTTTGGTTGTCAGCAAGTTATTGTCAGGACGAACACCTTTAATGCTTGTGAGTTCCGTTGTCCCTTCCAATTCTCGGGTTGTTGAAGATTATCTTGCACTGTGCCATTCTGGTCCCATACTGTGAAGGACAGTGTTGTCTCCACCGTGTCTCTCGCTTCAAACCCAACAAACGTTTCTAAGCGATATCACTCAAGTCTCCAACCCTCATCAAACCTTGGGATTCTGCCCTTCAAATGCCGTGGTCTCCCCGAGACAACTGCATAAGTCATTGAGGCCTGAGGAGGTACTAGGAATGCTTCACGTTATTTCGTCAATCACTGGCGACATGGCCGATCTGCCGTCCACCGTTACAACAGACGGCTAATCCAGAAGGCCGCCCGCTACGGTACAACAGGATTGAGCCTGATGTATACCTACACCTATTCAGCGAAAGGAATTGC
The DNA here is from genome assembly GCA_009194965.1 of Coniochaeta sp. 2T2.1. NCBI lineage: Eukaryota > Fungi > Ascomycota > Sordariomycetes > Coniochaetales > Coniochaetaceae > Coniochaeta > Coniochaeta sp. 2T2.1. The sequence goes on from VSMA01000036.1 coordinate 194,645, forward strand.
CAACCCCTCATTGTGCCGTTTCATTTTGAGATCTATTACCACTTCAGCCATCTCACCAGATGACGCCGACACGGCCCTGTCAGTCGTCATCCCAGTCCAGATATCGCCATGCAGTTCAGCAATATGCCACCTGTCATATGGGCCGGCGAGCTATAAAGATGTCGCGGCCTCTGTTGCACGATGGAAGACCAGTTGGCATCACGCAGCCGACTTGATTCATTAGGAGCCACCTCTTGTTCCAACAATCGCTATGGGCTTCGGACGGTTCGCAGCCATCGCGTGTGCTGCTCTGGCGGTCACTCCTGGTACATTGGGTGGTGTCCACGAGAAGCTGGCCGTCGTGCCACATGGCTGGGCCGAAGCCGATTCTCCGGTAGACTCCGTCACGGGGACCTTCACCATCGCGCTCCAGAGAGAGTTCGAGGGGTTGGAACAGCACCTCCTGGACCTGTCGACTCCTGGAAGCCCCAACTACGGCAAGTGGCTCGACAGGGACACAGTTGAGGCTCTGTATCCACCTCCCGCGAATGCTTCTTCCAAGGTGGCGGAGTGGCTTCGACAGAATGGCATATCGAACTACAAGGTTGACGGAGCATTCATCGACTTCTCGGCGCCTGTCGAAACCGTAAACACTGCTTTGGATGCCTCTTACCAGCTCTACCGCAACAGCGGCGTGACGAAGCTCCGGACACTGAGCTACTCCATCCCAGATGACCTGCAGAGTCTCGTTGCCTTCGTCGACCCGGGAACATTCTTCGGCCGCGTACGCGGTCCTCGAGTGCTTGCTCCGACCAAGACGAAGCGGGCACCTACCCCATCAAACACGACTGTTGACGCATCCTGCCAGACTTCCATCACGCCCAAGTGCCTCCACCAGCTGTACAACATTGCTGGTTACCAAGCAGACCCCAAGTCGGGCAGCAGACTGGGCTTCGGCAGCTTCCTCAACGAGTCGGCACTGTATTCGGACCTGGCGGAATATGAGCGGTTCTTCGGCATTCCGAGTCAGAACTTCACCAAAGTGCTGATCGCGAACGGTACCGATGACCAAGACGCGTCTCATGGAAACTTTGGCGAGGCGAATCTAGACGTGCAGAACCTCGTTGGAGTGGCGCACCCGCTTCCTGCTGTAGAGTTCATCACCGGTGGATCACCGTAAGCTGACCCGACCGGCCCTCAAGGACGTTTACTTACTTGTTTAGACCGTTCATCCCTACCCTCGGCCAGCCCACCCCAGCAGATAACCAAAACGAGCCATACGTACCCTACTACCGCTACCTGCTGTCGAAGACCAACGACGAGCTGCCCCAGGTCATCTCCAACTCGTATGGCGACCAGGAAGACGGAGTCCCGCTCGACTACGCCAAGCTCACCTGCAATCTGGTAGGTCTCCTCGGCCTGCGCGGCATAACAACCATCTTCTCCTCCGGCGACGGAGGCCTCGAAGGCTCTTGTCTCGCAGCGGACTTCAAGACGGTCCAGTTCGGCTCGGTCTTTCCTGCGTCCTGTCCGTATCTCACCTCCATCGGCGGCACGTCGAACTCGACGCCGGAGGTGGCTTGGGACGGCAGCTCGGGCGGGTTCAGCAATTACTTCGAGCAGCCGTCGTGGCAGAAGGCGACGATTGACAACTACATCAAGACGCAGGTCAGCAACGAGACATATGCTTACTACGGGCAGTACACCAACTGGAAGGGTCGGGCGTCGCCTGATATTTCGGCGCACAGCCTCGATCCGTATTTCCAGGTGATCTACGACGGGAGGCCGGACGGTAGTGGGGGGACGAGCGCGTCGGCACCGGTAGTGGCTGGCATTGTGGGCTTGTTGAATGATGCCAGACTGAGGGTCGGGAAACCCACTCTCGGGTGGCTGAATCCGTTGATCTATGGCGTCGCTAGGGACACGTTCGTCGATATCACTGGGGGATACACAACTGGGTGTGATTCCAGAACCAGCGGTGCAGGACATGTCCCTGGCGCTAGGTGGAATGCCACTGTTGGGTGGGATCCGACGACGGGCTATGGGACTCCTGACTTCCAGAAGCTGAAGGATCTCGTGCTGGGCATCTAGATGCTGGTCTTCATGGTTCAATGCTTACGTGTGGGGCTCGTAATGAACGTAGCCCCGGTTGCTGAATCGGGAGATAATATGCTCTGTCATGGTTATCCCGACCATCAAGTAGATACGGACCAGAGTCAATCTTCTTCTTCCTCATCTATCCCGATGCCAGCTCGTCCACGTTCCACCACTGGATGGTCCATCTTCGACACCCTGTTTGCTGTCTTGATTAAAATTTGGCGAGATGGTCAGTCAGCCACCTTGCTGGGAGGCGGATAGCGTCAGACTTTGGTGCGTTTGCATGACGTTGTTTTCTGTCATGGTGACAATTCCATTCTTTCCGCCTTTCCGCGGACTGACCTGGCTTTTATACGCGATTTGACTGCCCATCACAGGCGGCCACCGGCCGCATATAAGTCTACATCGTCTCGTCTTCTGCCGTCCTGGATGCGCCAGGTGGTCTTCGCTTCGATTCCGGAAAAGAATCGGACATTTGCCTCATACTTAGTCCTTCTCGGCATTCATTGCTTACCACTTACCTAGACTAGGGAATCTTATGGGATAGGTATTTGAGAATGACTTCAAGAGCTAATGCAGGGACGTACCTTATATTCAGTGAACATCTGAGATCGCGCCTCGCCACGATCGCCAAGGTTTATCTATATCTACGATCCTGCCCGCCGCTCCTTGTTCCAGAAGTACTCCCGACTGCGAGTAGCATTTGCAGCTGTGTACGAAGTAAGCAGTCCATCAACACCGGCAGTCAAGTCGCCAATCTGGCCCGGAGAGGATTAGCGCGATCCTTTGGTGACGCTTGGTGATCCTTGGCGGCCTTCCTTCCTGGACGTCTCACGGTCTCTATTGTAGTCGTCTTGCTGACATACCTCTTCAACCCTCAATACCTACCTCTTCCCACTTTCGGTCTCTTCACTGTCGGATCATTATCATTACTAAACCCGTCGTTTACTCGTCTATTTGACCCAACAGAGTCACCTCGCGGCCGCAGATCTCTTGTATCACCGTCGCCCACACCCTGGGATCAGTAGAAGCTGGAGGGTGGGAATTGACCAGTCACTTACAACACACTCTAGTAGTGTTGCAATATCCAGATATCTGGACAGGCGGCCTCGCAGATCGAAAACGCACGACGATGGTGGGGGAACCACGCAATGGGGGACCCAGCCCTACGGCGGAAGCTCTAAGGGTACGCAGGTACCACACCCGGAACAGGACGGGATGTTCGACCTGCAGGCGGCGCCACGTCCGATGCGACGAGAAGCGTCCTTCTTGGTAAGTCACCTGTTCCTGTTTCCTAGTTGAGTAACCGGTTTAGTTCCCTCGGCAGCGATTGAGGCAGGGTAGCTCAGCATTTGGGACATATGTGGACTGACTTGCGGTGTGTACCACGTAGCTCAAACTGTCTGGTCGGGCAACGAGCATGCGAGTACCCGCCCATGGAGCCCACACTCCGGGAGAGGAGGTCGCACAACCGGACTCTCCCTGGACAGCAGCAGCCTTGGGCGGTTCACGAGGCCCACGGCTCGCTGTCTTTCTCGGTGTCGCAGTTGACCCGCCATGCCGCGGGCGACCCGTTCGACGCACTTGCTGTGCAGATGCCCCTGAAGTCCCAGGAGTTGTTCCACTACTGTCAGTCACTTTTGTTGGTCCATCGAAAAGTCGGATGGTTGTCTAACTCTTAGCCGGGCTAGTAACTGACGGCACGCGGTCATGGAACAGCCCTTGCCCGAAGGGGAAACGACCATCTGGGTAAGTCCAGAACACAGGCATATGTAAAGTACTGCCCCGTAGTTTTTACTAATGAAGATGCTTGGCACGTAGTTTTGATGCAGTCGTCCACGACCCTTACGCGTTACGCAGCACGCTGATCATTGCCGGCCTGCACTACGCCTGGAATACCGGTAACCTGCAGTCCTTCGAGCCCACCTTCCTCTTCCACAAGGTCGAGAGTATACGGACCGTCAATGACTGGATGCAAACAAGAGATGCAGCCCAAGCTGCCGTTGCCGTGAGGCAGGTCTTGACGCTGGGCTTTGCTGAGGTACGTCCCAGTCCGCCTGTCAACCTGTCTACGTATATACTTACACGCACTTTCCACTGTAGTGCTGCCTGGGCAACCTACCTGCCGCAGAGAGCCATCTCCACGGCCTCATGGCGCTGCTAGACATAGCAGACCCCGTTGGCGGCGGTCGGATAGGCGAAGACGAAGTCGACAGAGAACTGGCGGACAGGTACCTGATCTTGTAAGCTCCCCACACTCCCATTCACACACAGCCCCTATCTTACCCATACTCATCCATCCCCCCTCAGATGCCAAAACTTTCTCCACGGCAAGAAGTCCCGTTTCGGCAAACCCCGACCCCGGACCACTTCCAACAATTCCAGTCCCCGGCCAGGCACAGGCACAGAAGAAGACACCGAAAACTCCGCCGTCATGGACCGCATGCGCGCCGCCCACCAGACGGAACCGGGCGGCATCGACAACCAGCTCAAGTCCCTGACCAAATTCCCCCACTTCTTCGCCCCGCCACCCCGGGGCCGCAAACCCGTCGACATCGATGCCGCCTCCGTCGTCGAGATCCTGCGCGACATCACCCGCTACATCGACGGGGCGGCGTCGCACTTCGGCCGCTGGGACGACCCGGAGGACTTCTTCGTCCAGGGCGCGCCGACGAGACTATTCATGCACGTCATTGATCTGCACGTCTTGTCGTTCTCGGGGAAGGTGGAGAAGAAGACAACCACGCCGTACGACGAGAACGGGTCGCCCCCGAACTTCACGTCCTCCTGGTCCGGCATCAGCATCACCCTAGGCCTGTACCTGCACACCGTCTTGGGCGTGTGGAACGCAGGCCGCCCGATGTCGAGCCGTCTGCTCTGCCGCCTCGTGCAGATCCTCAAGCGTCACCTCGTCCGCGACAGACAGCGCCTGGGCGGCAAGGGCGGGCTGGACAAGGGGTTCTGGTTCTGGAAGGCCTTTACGGCCGCCGTGTCGCTCGCTTCGGCGAGGGGGTACGCTGCTGGTTACGCATCGTCGTCGAGGTCCTCCCCATCGTCGTCGTCATGGTCGTCCGCGGCTTCGGCTTCATCCCCCGACTCCGCCCGCACGGCCTCTGCGGAAGAGGTGTGCAGGGGTATCGAGGACGTGGAGGTCCTGGAGGAGTGGTTTGCACTGGCTATCAAGAAGTGGAGCAAGACGGCCAATGTCAAGACTTGGCCTGAGGCGAGGGCTGTGTTGTCTTCCGTCGTGTGGCCGGATAACTGCTCGAGTGAGCCGCTGGCCATGTCCGTGTGGGGTAGGGTTATGGCCTTAGAAGGGAATTAAGTCGCCATGCATGGCGTTAACCGGCAAAAGGAGGAACACTTTACTTATATAGTGGCATTTTTATTTATTTATATTTTTAGGGGTAACTTATCAAGCTCACAGCAAAACAACAATATGGACCCAGCCAAAGGCCCAAGGGGGCTCACAATTACAGACCAAGTACTTCGATACCATAATCACGCATATCCGAACTCTACTGCAGACTTCGTCACGCCGAGGTTCTGTGTATCTGGCCGAGGCAGGCTCGAACCTTATACCGCGCATACAGTATACAAGTCCATCCGATAATAAGAGCCATCGGCGAGCCACGCAGGTGGGATGGCCACAAGGGAGGTATTTAACGGCGAGCTATTGCCATCTAACCTCTGGGTTTTCCCTATCTCTAAACAACCAACCAGTATACTACCACGTCTCTCAACAACAAGCCAAGGACATACGTGCCACGGAGTAACACTAGCATTGCAATCACGTAACCAGTAAGTTCCCAAGCCCTCTAACTCTTAAGCCTTTAGGCACCTCTAACCTCTCTTTGCTTTGTATCAACCCTTAGCTTTATTATGGCAGCTACAATGTTCACCGACAACAAATCCCATCGACAAGGCGACTCGGATATCGATCTTTACCAAACCCAATCGAACTACGCGAGCGAAACAATCAAGTATACCAAACAAGATTTCAAACAAATTCTCGTCCAGGCGATCACGATATGCATTACTATGAGCGCCATCGACCTTCGAGAAGGATATACTCTGGATTTCTGGACCTTTCACAACAGTCCGTCAACGGCCTGGGCTATCACGCCACTACTCGCATACCCCTTCCTACCATCGATAGGGCTGTTCTCCATTCCCTGCGAGGTCTTCCTCATATGGCCAACTGGACTCGGCATCGCACACCAATACGGTACCATGGTTCTAGATTGGTTCTACAACCATCCCCCGTCACACCTATGGCAATTCTGGCAGGCCCCCCTGATGTGGTTCACCCTATTGGCCGGCTTCGATAGGCTTTTCTCGAAAAGGCGAGGTAAGCCGGACGAGGAGGACTTTCGCACGAGCTCGGACAATGCCCAGTGGTGGTTCGGTGGTATTGCATTTTCTCGGGTAATAATTCCCTGCTTCCCAAAGCTCGCGGACGAAGCAGACTGGCTGTGGTACCTCGTCCGTCTGCTGGTCCTGCTGATTTACGTATGGGTATCTGCTGAAGTCTCGGTTATCTTGAAGTCTGGGATATATCGACCTGCCGTGTCTCGTTTTACATCACGCCGGGTACCCAGGTGGAGATGGCTTCCTGAGAATGGCGCCGAACGAGATTTCGAGCCTGTTGGGAGCAAGATCCTCGCGGGCTGGGTGCTGGTCATGCCCTTCGTACTGACGCTGCTCATGGGAATTCGGCCGTCTGTATGACATCGTGGGTGCGACTCGGTAGACAAGATGGTGAAAGTACCCAAGTGAGGAGGCGGTGGGATACAAACACATGACGAGGCCAGGGACGTTGTCGACGGCTGGACTGAGCTTGAGCTTTGGGCGGGAGGAACAACGGGAGGACGAGAGCTAGCGTTAACATCACCCATCACAAACACGGTCCACAAGCCATAACACGACGCAACACAGTCATTTCCAGGTTCCCTTAAGTTAAGACTTGTATTTGGAGCCGATAATTACAACCAGAATATCCGCCACCATGGCGCGGCGACTCACAGCCGCGCATAGAGCCTCAATCCACGCCAAGCTGCACACCCGCGGCCTGAGCAACGCGCAGATGGCCGCCGCCGAGGGTATCGCGGAGCGCTACGTGCGGAACTTGCGGATCAAGGAGGCCAAGTTCGGAACCCTATGGCCCAAGTCCAAAGCTCCGCAGAACGCCACTTAGCTGATCCCGGCGGCCGAGAAGGAGCGCTCACGGATCTCCTCACGGAAAACCCGGACACGCCCACCACGGAACTGCAGGAATTCCTGTTGCGGGAGTTCAAGATCAATGTAAGTCCCGAGACGATCTGGCGGCACCTCAGGCGAACGGACTTTCTCAAGCAGCTCAGGGAGGCCGGGCGGAGACCTACACGGCGCACCAGTGATCGCCAGCAAGAAAGTACCACCAAGCATGCTTTAGAACCAAATGAAGAACGGTCCCGGACTGCACCTAGAACTCAAGCAGGACCATCAACTTCAACCACCTCTGACAGCTTCCCAGGAGAAGCGGGTCTAGCACCCGCGGAAAACCACCACCCACCACCACCCGCTCCATCTGAAGTACAACCGCAGCAAACCACCACCACCCCTCCTCCCAGTCTCAGTTCACACAGAGCGCTACCTCCACTCCGTCCGCTACCTAGCGTTCCAACAACTAATCCCTCGTCTCTGCCCCCTTCGTGATGCAAGCCTACAACGATAACCCCGACGGCGTTCTACCTAGGCCCCAAGCAAACCCGCCTTATGATCCTGAACTCGTCAATAATAGGTATCTACCATATCTTATACGGCTCCTACAGCCAATCTTCCAATTGCTGGCTAATCTATGGGAAAGCGGACGGGATCCCGAGTTTTCCAGTATCTATGGTCGCACGTGGAAGAATAGCTAGGCAATTCTGTTTATGTTGGCATGGGTAGTGTCGGGTTATAGTTGTCTTACGCTTCGACCTATGGCCCAGGAGTGTGAACAGAGGTTTTACCATATATACTAGCACCTTGAATGGTTTAGCATGTCCATATCAGGTTCAGATAGGACTCTGTATCGTTTGTTCAGGGTGGTACAGCATCGTGTTAACATACGGTCACCAAGAGACACGTTCAACTCAAGTGCATCCTTCGAGCTGATTCCCATTCTCTATTGACGACCTACAAGGAAGAGAGTGATCAACAGATAGATAAGAATTGGGCAGTTAAGTATTTACAACCAGCTTGAATACTGAAGGAACGGTCTCAGGTAACAGCTGTGAATAACAACACTGCAATATTCCTCGTCTTCTTCCACGCTTCATCCACCCGACTGTTCAGCTCATGCCTACCCCCTTGAGCATACAGCTACCTACACTTTATAAAACGGCGCAATCATCCCCTCCAACTCCTCATGGTGCGCCAACGCATCCTCAAAGGTAGGATACCTCCCCTCCTCCCCGCCCTTAGCAAACTCCTCGTACAAACTCGCCACAATCCGCCCAGCAACGGGCAACTCCTTCTGCCACGCCGCCCAATCCCACTCCACCCCCTCGACGTCGTCACTCTCAAAATCATGCACCTCGATCCGGACGTCCTCCGGGTCCGCCGACGAGTGCGGGCTCGTGCCCGCGCGGTTGGTCAGCCGGATCTCCCCCTTCTCGCCGTTGATCGTGAACCACACCGGCGGCTCGCCGGGGAAGGGCTGCCCGCGCCGGAGGCGGAGTTGGAAAGTCGCGTCCTTGACGACCGTGGGGGACGATGCGAGGGTTGCTGTCACGGCGATGAGGTCCGGGACGTCGGACTTCGCTGTCGCGATGGTGGCTGTTCCCTTCGGGTCGCGGATCTTGACTTCTGGTCGCTGCAGCTGGAAGTGCCCCGTTGCAGAAGCCGTCTTGCCCACGACGGATTTGGTCCAGTCGTACACTAAGGCACCCATAGTTAGCTTCGTCCCCATCCAAGTGTTGTTCGAAACAGTACACTCACAATGCCCAACCCCAATGGTGTACACATTCCCCCCCACCTCCCGCCGGAGGAAATAATCCAGCGACCGCGGAACAACCTCCCTGTGAACGGTACCCCCGTACGCCCTGACGTCCGCGCTCAACACCTTCCCGATCCTACCGCTCTCAATCAACTCCCGAACCCTCACCACCGGCGGGGCGAACCGGTTCTGCAAACCTATCATGCTCCTCCCGCCCTTCTCCCGGCTCAACTGCACGAGCTCTCTGACATGCTCGATGTCCTGCGCCAACGGCCACTCCACGTAAACGGCCTTGCCCGCCGCCACGCTGGGGCGGATGGTGTCGAAGTGCACGTCCACGCGGGTGGAGCAGACGACGAAGTCCACGTCCGGGTCGTCCGCCAAGTCCTGGGGTGAACCGTACGCTTTGGTGGCCGAGGGGAGATTGTACGTCTTTATGGCGGCCTCGGCGGCCGAGACGCTGGAGTTGAGGAGGGCTACGATGGTGTACCGTTCGCGGCCGCGCGGAGAGAGCAGGTAGGGGAGGTGCGCGCCGGAGGCCCAGGATGTGGCGGCCGAGGCGGAGAGGCCGATTATTGCTGTGCGGATTGGGGTCATTGCGTGCTGGTTGTGGTGATTGTGGTGTTTCAGGGCTGACTGGAGTTTGATGCTGAGGTTGAGGTTGAGGTTGAGAGCCAAAAGAGCCAAGATGAGATGTCACCCCTTTATATGTGAAGCTAGGCGGTTATGTCCATTGACGTTGGGGGATAGCTTGGACGAATGAGGTGATCGTGGGGTAGCTCTGGTGTGTCTGCGGGAGCTCCTCCTGGCGCAGAACGAGCCAAGTGTGACATTGCACTCACTAGCACTCCTGATGGCCTCATTTGTCAGCAGCGTATTCCATCCTTCGTGATTCCATGCAATCTTGATTCACCATTATTCATCATCTAGATACTCTAGGAGACAGAATCCCACTGCCTCATGCTCATGACTGCTGCCAATAACAAATCAACCGTCCGAATTTCGTCCGTTAAATGTGACGATTAGAGACCACCGCGATACCATGAGTCCCTAACTCCGATAACTCCGATGGGATGGATGCTTCGTCCCCAATATGCATGCTAACCTTGAACGCCTGGATAAATGCTTCCCTTCTCTCGATGGACTAAAGTCGATTGCTTATCGTCTCGAGATATAATATCTCTTCCGGATCGAGCGTGATATCGCCGCGTATCACAACAGCTCCCCTCTTGATCACAATCTCCAGCCCGCCGGCCGCATCCTCCTCCTCGCTCGCCGTCTCGGTCTGCGGCTCCACGTCCGGCTTCTCCTGCAAATTGCCCTTGGGCGCCTTCCTCCTCAGATCCTCAGGCGTCCACCAGTACGATGGGAACCGGCTCTGGATGTTGTTCACGAGCATCGCCGTGAACAGCATGATGAAGCTGCCCATGATGACGACGTAGATCAGAGACCAGCCCAGTGCCGCGTACTGGCGGTCGACGACAGCCAGGAGCGCCGTGGCGCCCGCGGGCGGGTGGACGGTCTTGGTCAGCGCCATGGCCGCCGTTGCTGTGGCGCAGGCGAGGGCGCCGCCCACCCAGCGGATGGAGTCGAAGTGCGGGCTCAGGGCGAACAGCTTGCAGATGCACACGCCGATGGTGACGGATATGACCTGTCCGAAGATGGAGTTCCGCGGTTGCGCTAGTGGTGACTCGATGGTGTAGAACTCGAGCACGGCGGCAGCTCCCTGGACGATGGTCAGTCGACATGCATTGCGTAGCTATCTGTTGCTGGCCAAGAGACTTACGAAACTGCCCACAATAAGAAAGCCCGTCCCCTGCGTAACTGGAAGAGCGCGCACGGCGAGCTCGATGAACATGATGGCGCAGAATATGCCCACGAAAGCCCAGAACGTCATGGCGACGTTTCCTATCCGGTTCACATGGTCGTGCTTCCGGTGTCCCATGAAGTGAGCGACGGGATACGGCACGACCTTCCATCGCGGCGCCGGCACGAAGCGGTTCGTGTATTTGTCGATGTCGAAATGCCATTCTGACGGGTTCTAGCGGTCCTGCACCGTCGTCGTCATCGTCGCGGACGAAGCGTCCGAATCACCACCACCTCCTCCTTCACCACTCCGCTGCTTTATGATTCGCGAGAACATCAGGTCGACCCAGGTATTGTTGTCATGTCAGACCGGCCAAGAGGTTCAAGTCGAAAAAAACATCGAATGTTGATGAGGAGAATATAAAGTATGAAGGGTAGTTCCCCGTATCCGCCACCGGAGTACGTATCTGTTGCACGGCATTTTTTCGCCATTTGTATGTTCCTTTATGCTGGTCGTAAGGTGCCATTTTTTACTACTAACGGTTGAGTAGCACCTGTCGTTTGTGTCATCACCCGAGCGTTGGCGAGTTGGCGAAGCATGCATTTCACAGTATTGGCGTGAGACAGAGGAGTTTTGTCGTGTCATAGCCGCGTCGTTTTAGCTAACAGAAACCCTAAAACGGAGAACAGCCGGCAAATCATTTTGGCCCAGGACAAGAGCACAAGGTCAAAGAGGGACTAACAAGGTGAATGGCCAGATGGCACGGTCGAAACATGGTGTCTGTTCGGTATTGTGGAAGGCAAGGAAGGGGAACTGGAATGTGCGGGTGGGCTCCGCGGAGATATGATCGGCTTCTCCACAACGGTCACAGCCGCGGTGCCGAAGTAGTTTCTTAGCATCGTGGCATTGCACGGCATCCACACGTCATCTATGATCTCTATCCATTGTTAAAGCCGTCGTTTTCGTCATTTTCGTCATTTTTGCAATTTTCTCTCAACTCGACTTCTCCGCTGGACTGACTCGAGTTGCGGCTTCGCTTTGTGTGAGAAAGAAGTGGTAGGCTCAGGTGACTTCTGCCATGTCACGCGCCCCGTCGTAACAGAACAACACGGGTGGACGGTGCTGAAGGGCACAGGATGATTTAGAGCAGTCATTCAACACCGGAGATCTCACATGTCGTACGGTATAGCTACAACTGCTGACCACAACTCCAAAGCGGTCCGATGCTGTGTATCATGAAAGCCACAGGTCTGATCGGGGATAACACAGAGATATGCATATTGGGTAGCCCTGCACGGCATGCTCCCGCAGGAACATCACCAATACGGGGTTGCCGACGCATTGGATGATCTGATACGTCCGTCTGAGCATAAGCTAGGCTACAGGTCTTCTTCAAGTCAGTGTTGTCCGTTCCAAGTATAGTCCTTTGATCGCGATGCAACCTCCATCTGCATACGTGCTCACCGCCCCGCGTTTCGCCATTTGTCTGTATTCTCTCCGGGCTGTAGTCCGTAGAACCCGTGGAACCCGTGGAACCCATGGAAAGGGGACCGTTACACAGCTTACAATAATTCGACTCCGGCATGTCGTACAGTACGGGCGCCAACGAGGACCAGCCGAGTGGCTCTTCATCTGGGGATGCGATGGATGGCTTCGCGGTCAACCTAAGTGTAGGGCAACCCTTGAGCCGTGCCCAGTCTGAGCAGGATAGTTAACAGGAACGGGAACTGATATCAAGGTTGGGTTCGATGAGACCGACTCCTCGTTGGGAGACACGGACAGACTGTAAGACCCTGTTTTTGAAGAAGACCTGTAGCCTAGCTTATGCTCAGACGGACGTATCAGATCATCCAATGCGTCGGCAACCCCGTCGGTCTATGACTTCGTCCAGGAGTTCGGACGTACCTATCACAAATACAAGGAAGGGAGTAAGTGACATCTGCCTTGCCCAGACACGCATCTACTGACCTGGCCACGAAGAATACTTCCTCCCGAATGACGAGGTAAAATGGTTCCGATCGGCCGATATCAAAGCAGAGATGATCCCGCTGACAATGGGGCCAGAAAGAAAGAGACCGACTGAGTACGTATCTCCGTGGACCGAGGCTATAAGCACCGCTTTTCACACCACGGACTAGATCTTCAACACGAAATCGCCCTCCTTAGCCACCAAGGCAAGCTCTGCGTGGCGCCCGTGGGCTCGCCGGCCAGAGTCCTCGACGTCGGGACGGGCACCGGCATCTGGGCCATCGAGTTCGGTATGCCTTGCGTCGCCCAGCTCACAGTCCAAACTTGACTGACTCTCCATGCTTCAAGCCCTCCAAAACCCCTCCTCCCCAGTCCTAGGCACAGACCTCTCCCCCATCCAGCCCCCCTTCATACCCCCCAACTGCAGGTTCGAGATAGACGACATCGAGGACATGTGGTTGTGGACCTCCAACTTCGACTTCATCTACGGGCGCTACATCACGCCCTTCCTGTCCGACCTCCCCAGGTTCGCGCGGAACTGCTTCGAGAACCTCAATCCCGGGGGATACATCGAGTTGCTCGAGGCGACCATGCTCTTCCAGGCTGTCGATGGGAGTTACGAAGGCACCGCCATGCAGAGATGGAACGGGCTTATGCTACAAGGTCAGTACCCCCCCTCCAATACCCCCCATCCCATTCTATCCTCACCACCAAGAACTGATTGTCAAAAGGCGTCAAAAAGATAGGCCGCGACCCCCTACCCCCCCTAAAACTCAACGCCCTCTTGACGGAAGCGGGGTTCACGAACGTGACCGAGACGAGGATGCCGATCCCCACCAGTCCGTGGCCAAAGGGGAAGAGGCAGAAGATGCTGGGGGAGATGGAGATGCGGAACTTGCTCGAGGCCGCGCACGGTATCACCATGGCCGTGTTTACCAAGGCGCTGGGGTGGAAGGCGGAGGATGTGGAGGTGCTGTTGGAGGAGGTGAGGGAGGAGTTAAGGGGTGGGAGGGTTCATACTTATATTCCTTTGTGAGTTGTCCTGTCCCCAAGGCCTTTTTCCGGGATTGGTGCACGGCTAATGGTAGACAAGCGTGTCGATTTGGGCGCAGAAACCGGAGTAGAAGATATATGTTGGATACGCAGGCGAGAGTTGGTGGTGAATACAGGAGAGGGTATGGGAGAGGGAGACAACAGTCTCAAGGAACAAAGGAACGGGGGTTGGGAAAAAGTATCATTGCCCGTGGGAGGGGCAACTGAAAGCCACGGATGATGCAAGTCAGGGAGACATTGTTAGCACGGTCGTTAACAGATCACAGTTTAGAAACAGTTGATACGGATGTGGTGGACGAACGTGCTACGCAAGCAGCTTTTAATGGGTATCTGAAAGACCCAACAGGTCATGGCCGACTCCCTGACACCTCGCTTGACAAATCCTATCGCTTTGCTCCTCCTGTACATCTCGCCGAACATGTTGGCGCAAGATCCCAAGACCTAAGGTCCGAACCTGCATTATGCTTCGGCAAACTGGCGATGGAGATTGACCACCCCGTAAGAGTTACATGTTCCGCGACCTAACCAAGACCCACGACGATATATCATGGACCCGTTCCATCCTCTCGGTGGCAGATTGTGTCGCCCTCGCACGGCCAGACTAAAAGCCCTTGCGCCAGCTCATCGACGACAAGACAGGTGATGATTCCGACGCCGACGCAGGCGGTCCCGACAACGGACTTCCTTGGGGCTCCTACGCCGCCTTGGAACGCCAGTTGTTGGACATCAGGCTCCGCTGCGGCTGGGGGCTGGGCCTCTCTCCGTTCTCGAGGGGAGTCCGCTCGGACCTCCTGGGCGAGCCGTAGCTGCTGGTGCGGTCGGCGTCAGTCCTGGGGCGTGGCGGCTTGGCCTGGGAGACCTTGAGAGTGCCGGCGGGGATTTGGGACCCGTCCAGCTCCTTGATGGCGCGCTGCGCCTCCTCCGCGGACGTCAGGTCGACGAAGCAGTAGTGGTAGTTGCCCGGCAGCTGGCTAGTCTCCTCACGCGGCGTGATGCGCTTGCCAACAGCCTCGCTACAAACATCGCCGAGTCAGCAAAGAAAGATCCGGACATGCGGTGGTTTGCCGAGTCATGGGCACAACTTACACTTCGAATCCGTTGAAGTAACCACGGACCTCCTCCTGATGTTGCTCCAGGTTCTCCATCTTGGTGAGACCGCCGACAAAAAGCCTCCTCCCCTGGCCGCCAGCAGCCGTATCATCGTAGTTCCTGGCGCCGTTCTGGTCAGCCTGCGACCGGCCGGCAGAGCGAGCAGGGCTTCCAGTAGAGGAAGCAGGGTCGCGGGCCGTCTTCCAGTCTCCCCACCGGCTGGCGGGCGAGTCCAGGTTGGTACGCTCCCTCCGCTCACCGCGGGGTGCGGCAGAGCCGTCCCTCTGGCCGCTGCTGGGGGCCTTAGCGTGGCAGGGGCCGACCTTGAGCTGGCGGCCGAGCAGCTCGGCGCCTTGGAGGGCCTCAAGGGCGGCGTCGGCGTCCTCCTTGTGGAAGAACTCGACGAAGCAGTAGCCCGGGTTGCGGGCGCTGATGGGGTCGAAGGACAGGTGAATCTTGTCGTACTTGCCCAGGTTGCACTCCTGGAGGAGCGCGTCGACATCCTCGGGCTTGACCGAGTAAAGGAGGTTGCCCAGGTAGATGCGGCGGCCGTCGGTGATGGCGCTGGGCACACCACCTGCTCCTTCTTGCTGTTGGGAGTCCATGTTGTGTCTGTTGGTGTTGGTGTTGGTGTTGGTTGGGTTTGAGAGTGGGAAGTGGTGAGGTTGAGGGAAAGGAAGGGATGAAGAGTGTTAGAGTTTAGGTTATAAGAAGAGAGTCTTGCAGTTCTAGACCAACAAAGACTGAAGTGGAAGGCGCAGAACGTAAAAAAAGGATGTACCTTGCTGGTCACCGACTTTTTACTGGGGCAAGTCGCGTCCCTGAATCTGTCACGCTAATGCCAGTGTAAAAAAAATTGTGGATGACTGATCCATGTACCGAAGTACCTCATCTTTTGGCTGGTAGAAGGTGCAATGAAGTTGTACGCTGGGGGCATGTGACTTTCAGTCACTTCAAGTGAGCAACTTCTAGAGGGAAAGAGCAACCCAACCTCGTATATTCGACAGGATGTAAAGGTCTGGTGTGAAATAGAGGAGTTTACCTAATCGGGTAACCTGGAAGTCTTACGCTACCTTGGGTTGATTGAATAAGCACGTTTGCGCAGCGCGCACAAAAGTCCCTCCGGAATTCAGCCGATGGCAAGCAGCAGTGGCACGCAGCTCCGGGATCCACCCTCATTGACGTATCGCCAATCTTGCCGGAGCTCTCAGCTTCAAGTAGCTTCCAGCTCCCCAAGTCAACTTCACCTCCTCGCGGCTCAGTTCTCTCACAACCACACTTCATCATGGCGCTCGCATCAGCGCAAAAGATGGCCCTCACATCTACCCTCGGGAGAGGAGGCATAATATCCCCCCAACTCCTCACAGTCACAAGCCGAGCTCTCCTCGCCTCCTCCACATCCCGTTCTCTCATCGCACACCCTGCAACATCCCCCAGGTCTACCACGACAGTCCGCAGCTTCCAAACCAGTTCCCACCATGCCGCGCCCCCGGGTATGATGGGAGGCGGCTTCGGCAACGCCGGCATCCCTCCTTCCTACTTCCAGAAGGCCTCGCTGCCCGCCAACACCATCATCCGTTTCGTGCCGCAGCAGACGGCCTGGCTCGTCGAGCGCATGGGCAAGTTCAACCGCATACTGCAGCCGGGACTGGCCGTGCTCATCCCCTTCATCGACCGCATCGCCTACGTCAAGAGCCTGAAGGAGGCGGCCATCGAGATCCCCAGCCAGAGCGCCATCACGGCCGACAACGTCACGCTCGAGCTGGACGGCGTGCTGTACACGAGGGTGTTTGATGCCTATAAAGCCAGGTACTTTACCACCCCCCTCCTCCCGTTATTCCTTCCCTCCCCCTTAATATTAACGAATTTGTTCCCCAGCTACGGCGTAGAAGACGCAGAATACGCAATTTCCCAACTCGCCCAAACCACCATGCGCAGCGAAATAGGCCAGCTGACCCTCGACCACGTCCTGAAGGAGCGCGCGGCGCTCAACACCAACATCACGGCGGCGATCAACGAGGCAGCCCAGGCGTGGGGCGTCACCTGCCTCCGCTACGAGATCCGCGACATCCACGCCCCCAAACCCGTCGTCGAGGCCATGCACCGCCAGGTCACGGCCGAGCGCAGCAAGCGCGCCGAGATCCTCGAGTCCGAGGGACAGCGCCAGTCGGCCATCAATATTGCCGAGGGAAAGAAGCAGAGCGTTATCCTTGCGTCCGAGGCGCTGAAGGCCGAAAAGATCAACCGCGCGTCTGGTGAGGCGGAGGCCATCACGCTCAAGGCGCGCGCTACGGCGCAGGGGATCGATGCCGTGGCGAGGGCCATCGCGGAGGGCAAGAGCGCGGCGCAGGGGGCGCTCAGTCTGTCGGTAGCGGAGAAGTACGTCGATGCGTTCGGCAAGTTGGCGAAGGAGGGCACTGCGGTGGTGGTACCCGGCAATGTGGGGGATATCGGGGGTATGATTGCCACTGCGCTGAGCGTGTACGGCAAGGTGGGCGAGGCGCAGGCGAGGAGCATGGCGAAGCAGATTGGGGAGAGGGAGAAGGCGGAGGACGGAGACGAGGGACAGGGGAAGGCCAGGGAGGTGGTGGTGAAGGGGGCGGTGGATAGCATTGTTGAGGACTTTGATAGGGCTACTGATCGGAGGTGAGGACACTGATCGGAGGCAGATAGGTTAGGAGGAGGGAATGGAAGGTAGTGTTATTGTACCAACATTGTCGAGAGTTTGTTTGCAATGGAATAGGGGCGATAGCTTGATGGCGTTTACAGCGACAGGAGGATAAACCACTCAAACCCAAAAATCTGTATTTTACAGGGCTGCTGCTTTCAAAATCCTCTCACAACTCAGTTGAAGAAAAGGTAGGTCAAAAAGGGGCTTTTTGCCCACTTAACACTATAGTAACAAACATCAAAAGTAGAAATGGCCGCTTATACATGCATGCATCGTCCCAAAGTCTTAGACACCAAGTTCACCACCAACAACATCCAGCGCCTCCCTTATCAGCCCCAGCACTTTATCGTCTCCGCACGACCCGGCGACCTGGACAGCAGCCACCAGCAGCGGGTAGAGACGGAGCAGGTGTTTCCGCGTGTCGCTGTCCACGTTGGGCGTGTCACGGATGGCGTCCGGCTCGGAGCGCAGGTCGACCAGACAGCGCAGTATGGCTGTGAGTTCCTTCCGTTGGGATAGGGGTTGCGGCATTCGACCCCGGAGGGGTTGGTCGGCTATGTATGCCCGCATCGAGAGGGCGCAACGGAGGATGAGGTAGGGCGCTGCTGTGCGTGCAAGGCGAACGTGCAGCTCCTGGGCGGTTTCGACGGTCTGGTTGCTGTTTTCTTGCTTGATTTCCTTCTTCGGGCTTCCCTTGTTCTTCGCGGGGGAGGAGCCAGAGGCTGCTGCTGCTGGGCGGAGCGGTAGCCCGGGGGTAGGAGGCTGGATCGTAATGGTAGGGGCCGCTGTCTCTTCGTCATACTCCGCCACAAGCGAGAAGAGCTCCTCCAAACAGACGTAGCTCATCCTCACACGCTTGGTTGGCGTCGGGTCAATGGTCCGGCCGGTCCGTGGTTTGTAGAGGGCACTGAGGCCACCCATATCACCACCCTGGCTACCGTCTATGATTGACAATTCGGTCGGAGCGGGAGCATGGATGATGGACGTGTGGAACAGGGCTTCTGCGTAGGCCTTTCTCGTTTTGCTGGGCACGCATTCGGCTCCCAGGGAGGGGATGATGAGAGCTCGCAGTGTCCGGAATGAGGCGATGTCGAAGTCCTCGTCCTCCGCTATGTTGCTGCCGGACGGCGCTCTGTGGCACTCGGCGTTGACGATGCCGCTCGCTATCGTTACGATGATGTGCCAGATGTTCTGGAAGGTGCCGCGCGGTACGTCTGCCGCGCGGATGTGAGGAAGGGTAGAGGCGAGCACCTCGAGGAAACACCTTGTTGCTTCCCGCAATGGCTGGACGGACTTCGGCCTGACGGGGAAGCTGTACTTGAGGATGATCGGTCTCTGCAATGCTTCGAGGGCTGAAGCGAAGGCGTCGGTTCGGTAGATGTCGGTTTCTGCCGCGTTGCTGACGATCAGAGTTTGGAGTATGGACATGCTTTCCTTCGACATGGCCACGTACGTCCGCTTCTGTGCAGCTGACGGCGAGTTGGGCTGCTGCGTGAAAGCCAATGACACAAAGTCTGCTACCTGGCTGATCATTGCAGACGGGACACCCGGCAAATCGGTGCGCACCATTTTGCAGACATCCAGAATCTTCCCCTGTAGTGGCGTGACATAGTCGGCGTCGCTCGTATATGCTCCAGGTGTTGCGTGCTGCATGGCCTCTCGGAGGAGAGTAAGCATCCTCTTGACTCGCTCGACGTCGAGGTCGCTCTCGATCAGCCGATAGAGCTCGATCAATGCCTCCACCCAGACAAGGAGGCATTTCTGGTTGTCCCCGGATTTGTCTGTCTTTAGATCTTTCGGGACGGGTACGTCTCTCGACCACAGTTCCCATGTCAGATCCACCATCTCCTTGTTGAAGTACTGCTGGTCCTTCTCCGTAGTCTGCTTCAGAATGTCCCGCACGGCACTGAAGGTCGCGGCACTGACGTCCAGGATGTTGAAGTCGAGCATGGTCGCAAAGTGGCCGAGGAGCTCCTTCCAGACAGTTGTGAAGTTCTTGTTGGCCGTGAGTACATGGAGATATGATGCGCATAGGTGCGAGACGCCCTGGATGACGACAATCGCTGTCTCCTTCCAATCGTCCTGCTCCGTCTCCTTGGCGGATGCGTTCTGGACCGCTCGTAGCTCGTCTTCGATAGACGACAGCAGCTTAAAGATCACCGAGCGCATCAATATCTGCCACGCCTCGGTGCTGAGGCTGTCACCATATGCTGAGATGATCCGCATGAGGGTTTGTATTGCGCCTAGACGATGTTAGCAACGCTGAATACGTGATTGAAAGCGGAAGCCGGTCACACACTATTTCGAAGTTCCCGTCGCTGGTCAGTGGCAACCGACGTTAACCTCAACAGAAGAAGCATCCATAACGCCGCCCTGGATCTGGGGTGGCCAGCATCGGCAGCAAGATCATGGAGTGCTTTATCCCCGCCTTCTTGCACCATGTCCACAGTGACAGGCATCGACGTGGCTGTCCCGGAGAGAAAGTCTGACACTGCCCAGAAAAAGGTCACGGTCTGGATTGAATTAGAAAAGCGTTACATCGGAACAAATGTGAGCAGCTTACCGTCAGTGCGACATTGAGATCATCGTCCTGCGAGCAGAACTTATAGAGCGTATCCACCAGATGGAGGAAGCACGAGTTCGGTAGGGAGGGCAAGAAGTCGGAGCATATTAACTGAAGAGATGCGAACGAGGGCCGTATTAGCCTTGCAGACCTTGTCGCGACGCCTGGTCGGTCGGTTGCTATATTCTCTCCAATGACAATGGAGGCGTGGTTGCTGAAGATTGTGTCGATGATCTCAAAGGTGAGCTCCCAGCCCTGAACGAGGGACTCGCCGCAGTTCTCTAGGATACCACGGAGACCGTCGAGAATGACCTTGTGAATCTCGACATCTGTGCTGTGGCTTGTGATGGTAGCCCGGCGGTCCTCTGCCTGCATGGATAGTAAGGCATCTCTGAAAGAGTGTTCAAGTCTAGTTTGTATCTTGCCGCGTGGCTCTTCCTCGTACGATGTCGCGACACTCGATGCTTCCATAACAATCTTGACCAGAGTCTCTGCGGCGCGCAGCCGCACCGGTGCTGTGTTCTGGGATGAACTCAGAGTGGTGATGAGCTCTGAAATCAGGGGAGTCCATCCCGACACATCAGGCGAGTAAGACAGAAGCCTTTCGAGGTTGATCGACGCAAGATCGCCGAGTTTGGCCAAAGCAAACTGATTCTCCTGGTTCGGACCAGAATAGCTCGCGATTGTTGATATGCTAAGTTGTCTCCTATGAGGGGGTGCTGGTGTCCTCAGAGCATGTCCTGTTGACGCAGGTGATTGCGGTCGACTGCTCGGCTCGGATGAGGCGTCCGCATGCTTTTCCACCAAATCGCAGACCGCCGTCACCACTTCGACGAAGGCAGAGTTTGGGAAGTCAATCGTGCTCTCAAAGAGCCTTGAGGCAGCGGTCTCAACGGCTCTGATTTCGGTGCTGAAGTTTGCTAGCAGCTGGTTCGCTTCTTGATCCGCCTGGTGGTCTGCAGCTTTGGTCGCTGTCGGTGTACGTCCAGCGGACTTGCCACTGGAGAACAAGACGAAGTCGGCTTGCTGAAGTGTCTCCAGTACGATCCTCCATGATGATGAAAGAGTTGGGCCGAGCGCAATGCCCAGGTTGACAAGAGCTCGGAGGCAGAGCAGGTTTCGGGTGTTGAGAGTAGAAGGTCCGAGATCAGCGGATAGTTGCCGCGGTTTCTCGGTCGATGGGGTGGGTTGGCCGACAAGGCTGTCCACACTAAGCAGGCCCCTAGCATTGCTGAAGATGCTGTTCGGCGTGTCGGGGGGCCCTGCTGGTGTTACTGGACGCGCAGCGCTGGTATTTAAGCACGCTGTAAAGACATTAGGTGGTACAGCGGCTTTGCCAAGGGTGGTCAGGAAGGCATCTCGCGGTGTCGTCAGCTGCAGAAGGCCAGACACGTGAGTGAACTTTTGGAAAGCTCTCACGAGACCATGGTAGTACTCGGAGTCCAGGGCAGCATATAGGAAGGTAGAGCACGTGGCTAGTATGGCGGGCCAGCACTCCTCTATGAAGGCAGCGCAAATCTTGACTTCGGCATGAAGAGGGTGATCCTCAAGCATAAGAGGGTTGGTAGGTACCGGATTCTTCTTAAAAGACGCGGAGCGTTCCAACGTTATGCGACCGGTAGAACTATCTGCGCCCCCGTCCGCTCTTGCTGCCTCGCGTTCCGCATCTTGTTTCGTGCTGCGTTTCCGGTTGCGGCCTTCACCTGGAACTGTAAGAGGAAGTATGAACTTGGCGAGGCCCTCGGACAGCGATGTCATACAGGCAAGAGTCAGGCTGTAAAGATACGACTCGGGAATGCTGGGGGGTTCCGTCTTGTCGAGTTGGTCGATACATGGCACCCGCATAGTGCTCCATTGGGTGCTAATACCGGTGTTATGACCATCGGAGCTAACAGAGCCAGATATGATACCAGCAACTCCACTGGCCTCAAGCATTGCCTGGTCTGTAGATGCACCGATGCTGGCATATGGATTTGCGACCGGTATCGTAGATTGGTGGCCTAGCCCAATGACCGACGGCTTCTCTGTGCTCACGCGGACAAAGGTGGCAGTCAGATTCCTCAATATGGGCTTCTGTCCCTCTTTAGAATCGTACAGCGCGAATATCCTGCGAAAAAGACCGGGCTCGGCGAAGATGCCACGGAACACTTCCATACATAGCGACCGCTTCCATAGCGCAGTGTCTTGATCCAGCAACTGGGTCATGATGTCCATCGCATCGCCGCTCTCTGCCGGTAATATGGCCATGTGTCTGCGCAATAGGGTGTAGAGAATGCGGACTAAGCGAACGCTGGTGGCGAAGCTGGGCTTTCCTCGAAGAGCGCTGATGATGAATGGCATGACCCTGGTTCGCAGGATGTGAGCCTGCTCCGGGTGGGTAGAGAAGACGCCGGCATGGTTCGTCAGGACTGATTCTATCAGTTCTAGACCGAAAGTTTGAGTCAGACCGGCGAATCTCAAGTATTCGGGACGCTGCGATTCGGTCAATAGACATATGTCGTTGAACACGCGGTATGCGTCCAGGGCTGCAGATTTAAGAGGGACGTTGCCCTGGTCTGTTGGTGCCTCGCCGACATTCTGCGAATCAGAGCTTGACCGGTCCTCATTAACAACCTTGTCGAAAACAGAGACCACCAGTTGTTGGAGAGTTGCGGCAGAGGTATTGTTGACGATGGCGTTTTTGCTGGATTGCAGTATGAAGCAGATGTTGAGTACCGTGACCAGGAGTTCCCCCTTAACATCGGCAGCATAGTTGGATAGGAAAGATGGTAGAGCCTGGAGGATCTTGAGTTGGACATCGAGACCGGCTGAAGTTGCTTGCTGGAGAGCCTCAAGGACTTGGTTCAGCCGCGATCGAGGTAAGGCTCCTGACACGATGAGCCTCTGCAAGCAGACAATGGCGATCCCCGTGAACTTTGCATTCTTGGTTCCGCATGCGATGATAAAGGGGTTGGCAAAGTTGACCTTCTGGGACAGATCTGTAGCAACTTGGGCCTCAGAGGTTGGCTTGAGACTCTTCAGGTCTTCCAAGGACTTTTCGGCAGCCTACAGAATAGAATGTCAGCTCAGAAGACAAAATCAAAGGGATGGAGCATTACCTGGCGGAGGTCGTTGTGTTTCCGCTTGCTCTCTTGTATGAGATTGTTGAGCTCGGAAGCGAGCAGCTGGGCGGTCATGTTGTCACATCTGGTACGGTGATGTTGCCCAAATGAAATCTGGTCATGAAAACTGGTAGATGCTTAAGATGAGACCAATTTCTTATAGGTATAAGTTCCAGGTTGGCAGACATAAGAAGAGGCAGCAGCTCGTCCTTGAGATGGAAGCCGCGTGTTGTTGACTCCCTGACAGCTCACATGCCGGCTGTGCTCTTGGCTGTCAGCTGGCACGTCTTGGATGGAGCTAGAACGACCACCCCTGTCCGTTCACCCCGCTGGAACCCGCCAAACAACCCCACCACAACCCTGCCGGCGACATCACTGTTGTTGCTTGATTGATGCCGTGACGCCGATTGCCCAGCCTTATTTCAAACCTACCCCTTCTGGAACTTCAGAAACCGGTCCCTAAGCAACTCAGGCATCATGGCTGTCGCACAGGTGCCGCGGAATTTCAAGCTCCTCGCCGAGCTGGAGAAGGGCGAGAAGGGAATGGGAGCCGGTATGTACAGCTTTCTGAAGTCCTGGGAAGCTACCCTCCACCGGTTTCTACAAACTCTAACTCCATGTTTGTGTCGCTACAGGTGCCTGCTCGTACGGCCTCGAGGACCCCGAAGACATTTACATGACACACTGGCGCGGCACCATCTGGGGACCACCTCACGTTAGTTTAACCCTCCCTGGCGTCCTCCTCCGCCCTGCTGCACAGGCACTGACCCTTCTCTAACCTCTAGGGCAACCACGAGAACCGCATCTACGAGCTCAAGATGGAGTGCGGCCCCAACTACCCGCGCGAGCCGCCCGTGATCAATTTCGTCAGCCAGATCAACCTGCCCGGCGTCAACCAGACAGACGGCCGGGTGGACAAGAACGCCGTCGCCATCCTGCGCGACTGGGAGCGCATCTCCAACGAGCTGTCCAAGAACCCTCGCCCAAAGGAGGACCCCCTCAGCCTCGAGGCCGCCCTGATCGCGATACGGAAGTACATGGAGGAGCACAAGAAGCTGCCGCAGCCTTCCGAGGGGAGCAAGTACGCCATGTACCGGGACCGCATATAAGTGCTGGTGGACAGGCACGTGAGACAGCACCTGTCACACGGTGGAGGAAAGCTTCGTACGACCAACTAGATGTGGTCGAAGGGGAAGCTAGAGGAGAGCTTTGAGGAGTCGACGTTACGAGGCGACGGACTGGTGTTATTCATATTTTCTGGCCTGACTTTCGATCATCATCTCTGCGAGGGTTAGGCGCTGTGCATTTGGCTGAATAAAGGGCGCTGCTTAAACATTCAACTCCCCGTACAACACCGACCATGTTCTCGGCACGTGACTTGGCGCCCAGAGCTCTCGGTGTGCCTCGGTGTGACGTAACAGCATCTCCAGAATCCCCAATCAAAAAAGTTAATGTTTCCCGTCGCTTCCTTCCTCCGCGAGAAAACACAATCCCTGCGCATTGTCAAATGAATGCCTTCATTATATGTCGCCAGCCGCAGCTCGCGGCATAGAACGGCATGCTTTGCCCTCTACAAGGCCCTGATACAGCAGGCTGTTCGGGTTCCCTTGCCCGATGATGTCCTCCGCGCCCCCGGCCTCGAAGGCCCTGTGCACCCCCTCAAGCACCTGGTGCGCAAGAGCTTCCGCCGCAACAAGAACGACACCAGTCCCAGGCTAGTCATATCAGCTCTAAGGAATGGCTACAAGGTCCGTCACCCCTTTCCCAAGCCCTTACTTTCTCAACTTTGACAAAGCCCTCTGTCCAGTTCCTCGACCTCCTCACCTCCGCCCAGTCCCCCTCCACGCCCGAATACGAATCCATACACACCTTCCTCCAGCAACGCCTCCTCCACAAACAAACAGCCCTAACCGCCCGCTCCCTCCGGCCCGCTCCCCCTCCGCCCCCCTCCAGCGCGCCCAACCCGACCACCATCCCCCTCCTCACCCGCGTCTCGGGCCCCGACGAACTACGGCCCCGCTACGAACCCACCATACGCCCCCGACTCCTCTCCGAACTGGGCGGTACCGGCGTCCGCCGCGTCCCCGTCCTCGAGAAGGCGAACCTCTTTCCCTTCCTCCGCCTGACGAAACCCCAGCCCCGCATTATCAGCCGCATCATCCTCCAGAAGACGAAGCGCATGACTAAAGTCGTCCTCGCACTACAGTCTAATGTAGAAGAGACTAAAGAGGCGGCCGAGTACGAGGACCAGTGGGAGGAGATACTGGAGACGGGGCGGCCGCCGCAGCCGGCTTGGGTCGGCAGGCGGGAGAAGAAGACGGGCCCGTCGTATACGGCGGCTGTGAAGCAGGATACGTACGACCTGAGGACGAGGCTGGCGAGGTTGAGGCTGGATGACCATGCGAGGGGCACGGCGCTGCAGAAATTGGTGATGGAGGAGAAGAGGTTGGCGGAGAAGGAGAAGGGGGAGAGGTTGGAGGCGAAGAGGAAGGAGAGGGCGAGGAAGAAGGAGGAGCTGAGGAAGAGGCTGCTTGAGGGGGACGTTGGCATGGCGGATGACAGGCCATGCAATGAGAGTTCAGGGTCGGCAACAAGATGGAAGTGAGATTGATACACCACACGCATCCGGCCTCCATTCCGTTCGCCGCCACGTCGTAGATGGATAATTGCTATCACGGCGATGACAAGTCGTATCCATGCCTACCTTCAAGGCGTCGGTCTGGACGATGCAGCGGGGGTGTCTAGTACAGGTCAGATATGGCCGAGCATTGCTCAGCCATACACATTTGAGAGGCCCGGTGCTAGACAGCTTCGTTCTACACCATTGCAAGGGATCTGTAAGAGGCCCGGTGGCAACCTTCGGGATGAGCACATGTGCTAGACAGCTTCGTTCTACACCATTGCAAGGGATCTGTTATATAAGATGTCCAACATCAACTATACCACAACCATGACTAAATAGCAGACTCATCTTCAGGCACAAATAGGTATCTATCAACAACAAGCAACCAACCAACTAACACCAAACTCCCAACCCATCATAAAGTCCCTCCCCCTTTTACGAATTGTACTTGGTCGCAGTCCGAAAAGCCCCATTGATATCCTGCTTCCTCAGCCCAGGCGACCGTCCAAGGCAGGTAGCCCTCTCAACCATTTCTGTTTTCACTCTTGTTAGCCTTCTCAATTCTTCCACAACACCTTCGGTGAGAAGAACATACCAAAGATCAGCAAGTTAACATCAACAGTAACCCTCTTCGTCCCCGGCGCCACCGCCACCGCCATGCCACCCTGCCCCATCCCAGCAACACCACCACCACCAGTCTTCATCTCACCAAACTCCCCCGCGTCAAACTGCCACATATCCGTGTGCTGCGTCTGCGCAAAGTCGCTCGGCGCGGTAGTCATGTTCGTGTCATCTCCCGAGGACGCACCAGGCGACAGCGTAGGACACGTCGACCTCGCGCTGCTCTCCGACGACGGTCCACCACCCACGGATTGCTCTGTCCCCGATTCATCGTCAAAAGCCCCAACATCAATCTCAACCGTCACAAAGTCCGCCGCGGGCGGGATCACAACCCCCCTCTGGTGCAGATACATCTCAATCTCATCGCAATCGTAAAACTCGGCCCCAAAACCCGCACTCCCCTGCGGAAGGTACTGACTGACATCCAACATGTCCCTAGCAGCACTGGTCTTGGCGTCGAAAGGCCCCATGCTGAAACTCCCCTCGCTCCCGCTCGCTTTACTCCTCATCACGTCCACCGTGCCCTGGTTGCCCAACCTCTGCCCAGCAGCAGAAGTGGTATCAAAGTGAGTACCCCCACCCCCAAGGTGCAAAAACGGGTACTGCCAGTTGTTCAGGCTCTCGCCGCTCGTCCGGTCTAGACCCCTGCGGAGGCGGGCTTTGATGCTCTCCAGCGGCTCGAACAAAAGACAGAACCCGAAGACGCGGGAGAATCTCTTCTGGGGAGGGTTTGGCATCGTCACGAGCGTCCAGGCGCGTTCCAGGGCTGTGCGCTGGAAGCGTCTGCCGAAGGTCACTTCCTGCGAGGCGTACGAGTTTGGTACGGGGAGGGAGGGGTAGAGGGTCGAGCTGAGGTTGGTTATGTCGCTGAAGTCGGGCTGGTCGCCGCCACCGCCTGTGGTGGCGGTTGTGTTCGTGGGGTTTGAGTTTGTGAGGTCGTCGGTGGAGAAGTCAAAGTCCGATCCGAAGCCGAAGGGGAAGGACGCGTTGTCCAGGGTCGGGTAGGTTATCACCTCGTAGTCTGGCGTCGGTTGGGAGTCGACATGTGACAGGCTGGGGAGGGAGGAGGAGGCGTCCATGTCCGAGAGGGAGACTTGCTCTTGGGTCACTAGCAGGCCGCCGAAGAGTTGTCTGTGGGAAGGGGTGGTGGTGTCCTGGACGTGGGAGGGCGGGGTGCAGTCGATGACTTCTACCGAGCTGGATTTCCGTCTAGCATGGCCGCACCTCGTCGTGGTGGCGGCGGTGGGTTGTGTGTCCGAGTCGCGAGGGTCGTCGTCGTGATACCCTTCTTCGTTGGACTTGCGCGCCAGGGAGAGGAACTTCTGCGTCGTCTCGCGCAGCTGCCGGCCGACTTCGGGCATGCGGTCCAGCAGGCCGCAGCCGACGGCGTAGTCGTGCAGGCGGAGGAAGGCGTTATTCATCTCCTCGTTGGTGTCCTTCAATTCCTGAACGCGCCTCTCCAAGGTCTGGATGGCGTTCTCCTTGCGGTTGCGGTAGGCTCGTTGGGCGAGCCTTATTTGTGTGCGGCGGCGCTATGTGAAGGTTAGAGTTCCGGTCATGGCTCCCCAAGGCATAGCTTATGGTGATGCATGGTGATGAGACATCACAAATATACTTCATGAATAAGAGTGGGAAGCATGCAAGCAGTTGCATGTAACACAAGGGACTTACATCTTGAGCGGTCTCATCCTTAGGCTCTAACCTGGGCCGGCCTCGACTCCTCTTCTTCTCCTCTGCATCCTCTCCGCCGGCGTCGGGGCTCGCAGTCTTGCGGCGTTTTCTCGCCGGCCCGTCGTGCTGCGACTCCTGAGCAACGGCAGCGACGTCGACTACAGCCGTCGTCTTCCTGGCCCTGACGGCCGCGGCGGAGGACGACAATACCGATGCTGATGCATGATGCTTCAGTCCATCGTTGTAGCTCTCGGCGCTGAGGATGGCGAGGTCACCGGCGGGGTAGCGCATCGTATCGAATAGTTGATGATTTGTCGACGAGATGTCAGATGCGTAGGACTGGCTAGTAGTACTTCCTCCTCCTCTTGCACGAAGCAAGGTTGGGTCGGTGGGATTGTGATCAAGATCCAAATGCGGCGGCGTGTCCCGTGGGTGATGGCGGGCAGCTACTAATGTTTGTTGGCTTACTCCGGACAGAAGAGGGTGATTATGTTGTTGGGGATGGTCAGGATAAAGAGGGCGAGATTGGTAACGAGGTGCGAGAGGGTCTAAGTCTGCATAGGAGACGTGCGACGACCCAGCATGCGCCAGCGGCTGCTGATGATGCGGGCTGGCTCCCCTGGTGGGCGTTGTGGCTATTAGCCGAGAGCGAGTCTGACTACGGGCAGTGATGGAGCCAGTACGTTGTTCCAAGCCTTGGGGTTGAGTAATAAGAGGTCCTGGGCCAGGCGAAACTTCTCGAGTTGTGATGAGCGGACGGTGACGGTCCCTAACTGTGCTCCGAGAGTTGTCGGATGTAACATGAGATGATGATGCCTCAGTTGGAGCGTACGCATGTGAGTGCCACGAGTTGTGACCTATATTCGTTCTGCTGCTGAGTAGGTGTTCGGCTTCCGGCAGCTCCTGACCTGCTTCTTCTTCTCTCTCAGCATGATATTCATACCGGGACTTCCCACTGGTGGCAGAGTCGCCAACGTCGTCCTGGAGCTGAGTAACGCCGTCTCGACCATGTGCGGGATGGGTGTGGAATGAGGAACCCTCCAGCGGGAGTAATCCCCTGCCGTTCTGATTCGCCGAGCTCATTGTGTGGGTTGGTAATGGGATTTGACGATTACTGAACACTGTTAGTTTGCTCCACAATCCTCGTTCCCTGCTGTTCTAGCCGACTAACAATGTGTAGCACGGTTGGCTAGCTTTACGTCGCCAGGGACGGTAGTGCACGATAGCAGTTGTCCAAGTTCTAGTTGACCAAGCCCGAGGAGACTGCCCTCTTGACCGTCTAATTTGTCAGGTTCAAGATACCGAATTAGGAGACGCGGCTCGTAGGGATTATATGTTGGGCTTGAAGATTCTGCAAGTCTGGTGGACGAAAGGGAAAATGAAGACAGATTAGGAGGAACGGTGCCGTGACTGTCAGGAAGGGCACTTACATCACAATCATAGAGGGAAGTTCCCGGCTTCTTATGAGGACTCAACAAACAATAAATCATCCCAAGATACACGACATAGGTCACGGAAAAAGACTGGCATTCCATACTCGGCCATGAGTAAGGCTGATCAAGGTGAGGGATACCTACAGGGGAGGGAAGTATCCTTCTGAGACCGGCATATCCAACTCGGGAGTCAGGAGAGCATCATCAACAGCGCGCGGCAGAAGTCCGTACTCGCCGGCGGAGATTTATGTAACCACGAGTCCGATTAAGCTTGTTATTGCAACCTAAGCTCGTACAGATCTGGGAGATGGTTGGCCAGCTCTGAAACAAGCTCCATGCCAAAGACTTGCCCAAGTTGCCTGTCAGACCGCCTCCATGTCCTTAACTGCCGTGGCATCACGGACCTTCCCAGTACGTGAGGGGGGCCATGGAGTATATACATCGTACGGCCCTATTTTGAGCTCGTCGAAGGATCGCTATGTGTGATTCTGCCAAGAGAGAGAGTTCATGGGCGACTCCGTGCGGACTCAATTCCGTCATCGACGACACCAACAGATTCCGATAGACGCGAGATCAGGTTACAGATTGTAGTAGGCCGGGCTATGTACCCGTCGTATACTCGTATCATCGCCATGTAGGGCTGTATCTGAAGCAAGGTGATTACTTATCCAAGTTGCGTCACAAAGCCCTCGCATTCCGCATGTCCCCAGTCGTAGTCTTCATGATATCGTCACAGGGAGAGTAAAATATTTCCCCTTTCGTCAGGTTGTCAGGCGGGCTGGTGAAAGAATGCTCTCCCTGATTGCCAACCAAACAAACCCTCGCCGTCCACTCAGAGGCTCAAGGGGAAGTAAGTGTCGCGAACTCCTCTACCTCCTCGCCACATCCGCCCAGCTCTTCGCGGTGGGCAGCGCTGGCATCTTGCACCCGACAACAGGATGCAACTCGGCCTTCACAGACCGCGGTGAGGACAGCGCCGAAGTAGTCAGGACGGGGCTCGCGGCTCCTTCTGCCCCGGAGCTGCTGACCACGCTGGCATGATTTGTTATGCTCTCCTTTCCCCTGACCGTAACATCGAGATTGTTATACTCGAGACTGATGATTCCCAACCCATTGTCAGCGCCAAGAGGAGGAGGTCGTCGATCCAGAGCTTCGGCATGTGCTGTCATGGTATGGTTGTCGTCCTCCACGGCCCTTCTCTCCTTCCTGCTCGCCGCCGCTGTCACCTCGCCCAGGGCAGGGGACCCAGCAGCAGACTCGGAATCGCGTGATTGTTGACTTAGACGGCTGAAGACGGAGCTCGACATGCTGTACTGCGTGCTGTCGGTCAGGGATGGGTCTCGCGGGAGACTTGGTGTGCCAGACCGTATGGGTGTGCTGGGGTTGACCAGTCGCGGCAGCCGAGACCCAGACCCACGAGACCGCAGCGAAAATCCAGTGGCGTTGGGGTTGGGGCTCGGACTGGGACTTGGTATGCCACTCACTGTCTCGGCGGCGGCGGCGATCAGGGCTCTCGTTGGACTGTCCCGGGCCCCTATTGGACCACCCACACCGTTCTGGACAGGCTGTGCGGCAGGACTGCGGAACACACTCACACTGGGTGATCTCAAATTCCCTGCAGCCTGTGAGTAGGTAGGTCGAGACTTCAGCGTTGCAGGGGCCACCAGTGGTATCGTCAAATGTTTCCCAACTGGTGCTGAAGCCGACGGGTCGCATGCCTCTGCCTCTGCCGCCTGGAGGGGCTGTGGATGATGAGCATGAGGTCTCGACCGCATCATCAACCCCCCGGCAGCGGCAGCAATATTACCACCGGTAGCAGCAGCCCTACCACTCTCCACGCTACCCCTTGACAGGCCCCGCCCACCACCAGATCGAGGAATACCTGCTTTTACCCCCAGTGGTCGATGCCTCCTCTCACCCTGAGCAAGCAAGCCCTCAAGTCGGCTCCTTTCCTTCCGCTCCTTGTCAAGCTGCTCCTGCAAGTGAGCGACATTCTGAGCCTGAGCCCTCCGCTCATTCCTGAGACGCTCCTCGTACGTCTCGTCCTTCCCCTCGAGCGCCTCGACCCTCTTCGCCAGCCGCTGCACGTCAGCCTGCAGCCTGTCGCGCTCGTCCGCAACGACCCTGTACCGCACGTCAATCCGCTCGGTCACGAACCTGCTGCTCCGCTTGCAGCACGGCGAGTGGTAGATCTGCTCTATCCCGCCCAGCTCGACGAGCTCGGCGTCCACCTGGCTGGCGTGCGGTCGTTGGGACGGGTCGACGAATAGCATCCGCGAGGTGAGTTCGACGATGTGCTTCGGTGCAAAGGAGCGCGCTTTTACGTCTTGGACTTCTTGTGTTGCCAATGCCTTTGCTTCTAGTGTTGGGTAGTACTGGTTCAGCTTCTGCGCCCGGGCGCGCGGGTTCAGCTCGTCCACCACGCGATCGAAGTTTGCTAGCTCGCCGCCGTAGAGCATCGTCGCGATGTTGAGCAGAACCAGACCAAGGGAATACACGTCGGCGGCCTTCATCGACCACTCGTCTTCCGGGTCGCATATCTCTGGCGCCCGCCACTTTGGTGTGCCTTGCAGGCCGAAGGTCATTGTGTGGTCGCGGTCGTTGACGTCTCTGGCTATGCCAAAGTCGGCGAGGTAGACCTTGCGCGGACTCAGCAAGATGTTGCTTGGCTTGAGATCGAGGTGTCGAATATTCGCCCCGTGGCAGTAGGCGATAGCATGTGTAATGCAGCCGACCACTTGTCGCAGGTATGCGAGCGGACAGTTGCCTTTGGCTGTCTTCCTCTGGTGATGACCGCGCTCCAGAGCCCGCACGTCACTGACATCAAGAGCCGCGAGCCGCCTCAGTATGTCCTCCCTATCCCCCTGACCACTGCGCAGGGAATCCAGGTCATTGAACAAGCTGTCGAGGTTACACACAGCCACGGGCCAGAGCAGGAGATACAGCTCGTTGTGCCGCGTGCAGTACGTCCCCACCAGCTTGACGATGTGTTCTTGGTCAAGCTTCTCCATGACGTTGGCTTCCTCGCGCAGCATCTGTATGGTCCTCCCGCGCCGGTACTGGATCCATTTCCGAGCGAGGCTGATGGACCGGTTGTTGTGCGTGTAGACGACCTTCTCGACTATGCCGTACGTCCCTGAGCCGAGGTTGTCGTGCCGTCGGAAGCGGTGGTGTAGCTTCTTCGCCTCTGCGAAGTCGGACGCCGATGTGTGCTTACCACTGTTTCCGACAAGCGAAAGGGGGTTAAGTCAGTGATGAGGATATTTTGGTGCATCATTAGAAGGTAAGAAAGCTCACTTACACCCCGGACCAGTGCCCTCGGCAACTCTCCCACTCCCTCAGCACCTGGCGCTCATATGCTTCCAATTGCGACTGCGTGAGGCGCTCAACGCCATGATGCGACGTGGGCAGGACGGTCTGCCAGCCCTCTTCGGAGGCGCCTGCCATTGTTCACTGCTCGCTGCTATGAGTCGGTCTCAAAGCTGAAGGTTAGGAGTCCGCCATGACGCTGCCAGCTAGAGTTCTGTTCGCAAAAGCTGCGAGGAATTGACACACTCTGGGGGTTCGCACGCAACAGCTCGGCGTAGATAAAATAATTCTGGCCGGCTCACCCTCACGAACTGAGGCGAAGCGCGTGCGGGGGGCAGTGACAAGGGTTGTGGAGGGGCGCCGACGGTCCACTGCAGTTGGCGAGCTCTCATAAGCTCTCTCATTCGTCTAGTCGGACGGGCTGAGCTCCCCTGCTGAAGCTCTCACGATCTAAGAAACGTCCTCTTTCAGATCAGTCGTTGATAGCCCCAAAGCAATCTTCGGGACCTGTCATATGGTTACGCATGTTACCGCTGTACCTGAACACACAGTTGAACGATTCCACGATTAGGCGGACGAGAAGGTGGTCACCTTGTCACCGCGCAAACATGCGAAATCCTACCACAGGCGTACCATTAAACATATGAATTACCTGGAGAGATGGACACATCTTCCCCGCCCATGTCTCCAAATGCGACCACATCTCAAGCCGAACATATAGCGCTGTCCAGCTCAGACACCGCAAATTCCACGACTAAAGATCAAACCACAGAGCCGACCAAAGCACAAATCATCCTCGCCCCCTCCCGCGAACCCCCCCGATCCCCCCTCGCCATCTTCCTAGCAGGAACAACAACAGCCCCAGACTGGCGCGACGCGGTCGCGGCCTCGCTCTCCCACCGCTCCGTCACCATCTTCAACCCCCTCCGCCACGACTGGGACTCCTCCTGGAGGGAGGACGAGACGTTCGGACTTTTCCGCGAGCAGGTCCAGTGGGAGCTAGATGCGCAGGAGGCTTCGCGGGTGGTGGTGATTTACTTCGGCCCCGACACGGACGCGCCTATCAGTTTGCTTGAGCTCGGGCTGGCGGCTCGCGAGGGGAAGGCGCTTGTGGTGTGTCACCCGCGCTATGGGAAGAGGGGAAATGTGCAGATTGTTTGTCGACGGTATGGTATTACGGTGATGGACTCGTTTGATGGATTGGCCGAGGCTGTGATGAAGAAGTTGGCCGCGTAGGACGATATCCCCCAGTTGTAGAGTCAGGTAGTCCATATGGAGCGTAAGATCAGGGCCATGTGCCGCATAAATAAGGTAGAGTTTCATTCGTTCTTCTTGGGCTCTTTCTTGCCAAACTTCTTAAAGAAGCTACCAAGCTTCGTCTTCAACCGCTTGAGGCTGACCTCCGGTCCCTCGTTCGCGGCCACGAACCTCCTAACCAAAATGTTGAACATGCCACCGAACGCTAGCGCAATGGCCGTCGACGTAAAGATGATGACGTTGTACGGCATGCTGAAATCAGGCGTCGGCAAGCTGAGCAGCAGCGTCGTGGTCCGCAAGTTCGACGAAGTGAACTTGTCGCTCGATATAGATGCGCTGCCTGTCTTGCTCTCGCCATCATTCAGGATGGTGATGACGGCGGCTGCCACGTCGAACCCGCGATTGGCGTCTGGCGGATATTCGGTGTAACGGAGGATGGACTTCTCGAAGTCATAGGTCAAGTAGACGGTGGAGGCTGGTGGAACGCGCATCCGTAGTTCCAACTGGGTACCACGTGCGCGGTCCAGTGCAGGACGGTAGTAGACTTCGTCTATGAGCGAGCCCTTTTCTGCCGACGGACCATCCACACGCGCCTGAAGGGTGTGGAGGTAGATGCGCATGAACCATGGCAGCGACTCCATGTAGACGAACTCGACTTCCTTGTCAGGGCTCGGATTCCGGAGAATGGTCTGGACGCCACCGCGCTCTTGGCCGTATCCAGTGAAACTCCGCTCGGCATACAGCGACGGCGTTTCTGGCTTGACGATACTGTCAGCCAGCGGGATAGGCGCCTGGCCGTCCTCCTCCACGCGCGGCAGTACCAGGTCAAACTCGGCCTCGGGCTCGACTTTGAAGCACCGAGATACTCCATCCAGGTTCTTTATCTCGTGGCTGCCTCCAGAGTTGTAGACGCTGCGTGTTTCGGGGACGTGGATGCACACCGGAGGCACGTCCGGATCTGCCAGCGGGCACGTTCCTCTCATTGGCCTGCCGAAGATCTGGGCCAGGGTCCATTCTTGGTTCGCACCGTACTCGGCAGGATAGCAGGTGTCGTCGCTGTTGTATGGTTTCGACGGTTCGCACTTCAGCTCGTGACTCGGCGGTGGTCGAGGGATGGGGTTGTCTATTCGCACTTGTCAGTATCTGACCCAACCCATCACTGGAAGGCAAACGCAGCTTACCCCTGGGTCTGGTGGACCGGTCAATGTCAAGCACCATATCAATAGTCTGCTCGATCTCCAGAATGCACTCCTGGCCAGGCAAACAGACGGGCCGCACATCAATGGCCATGCTCTGCCACGAAGCGTCGAACAGCTTGTGTCCGTCCAGGAGAGAGGCGATGCCGGCCTTGCCCTTACAAGGTAACAGCTTCAGGAACGGCGTAAGATTCTCAGTACAGACCACCTCACGGGGTAGTACCCCGTAGAGCAGGTGCATGTTCGTACTGTTCGAGCCCGGGTGGTTGCCCTCGGGGCGGAAGGACATGACGGGTCTCGTCGTTCGAGTGCCGTCGATGAAGTTGAGCGAGGCGCAGAAGAGACCTGACAGCGCGTTTGTCAGTGTCAACCACTTGTGGTCCGCCTCGTCTTCTGTTTCGGCCTCCAGCCATGCCCACAGCTCGACACCGGTGCCTCCCTCCTTGGCGCCGTCCCACGGCCTTGCTCCCCAGCTCTCAGCATCCCACCGACCGAGGCTGAACCTCAGATGTAGCTCTCTGGTGCCGGCATGTTGCAGTATCTGACCGAGCGATCGCGGAAAGAAGCGGTAGTTGTGTGCTTCGAAGGCGGATAAGCTGGTGTTCGACCTGAAGTTGAAGCTGGCGAGGAGGGCGGAAAGGGGCAACGGCCGGATGTCCAGCTGCTCGTGGTAGTCGGCTGCTGACACTGATAAACAGAAGGAAAGGAAAGACAGCAACAAGTAGGAAAGAGATTGACGCATTGTGTCACCGGTCCGCATCCATTGGCAACTCCGGGAACTGTCAACCTGTTGGATCTTTGAGTTGAGCTGGGGAATCAGTGAATCGTGACCCCGGATTGACGAACAAGACAGACACGAGCTCGGACAAGGACGCCGCTAACATATGCGCTAGTACGCTAGTGGCTGACCCCCCTGTCGAAGTACCCCACTTAAATGTCCGCCAGCTGCAGCCTTACGACGCGGCTGAAAACGTCCCTCTGCCTCAGTGTTCCTTTGCGACAGACGCATCATTAGATTCAAGCTTGACCATCACGCCCAGACGGTGCCTACGCCTCGCCTCTTAATATACAGCTATTGCCAGATACACCAGAGGATTCAATTTTACTGAGGTTCATTATATGCAACCGCGAAGATGGCAGCAGAACAAAGGAAGCTCCTAGGTATGCCTCCCCCTTCCTCCCCCCTCCTGACCATTCCGGACCGCTAACATCCCCCTCAGAGCAGCTAATGGGCGGCGGCTCCTCCTCCCGCGGCGCCCAGCTCTCCATGACCGACCCCAAAGTCTGCCGGTCCTACATAGCCGGCACCTGCCCCCACGACCTCTTCACCAACACCAAGCAGGACCTCGGCAGCTGCCCGAAAGTCCACTCCGAGGCCCTGAAAGCCGAGTACGACGCCCTGCCCGACGCCGAACGAAAAAAGTTCGGCTTCGAGTACGACTACATGCGCGACCTCCAGAAGTACATCGACGAGTGCAATCGCCGCATCGACGCCGCCCAGCGCAGGCTGGAGAAGACGCCCGACGAGATCCGGCAGACGAACGTCCTGCTGAAGGGAATAGCGGACCTGACGGGGAGCATCAACACCGGTCTGCTGGAGGTGGAGATTCTGGGGGAGATGGGAGAGGTGCACCGCGCGTTGGACGAGTACTTCAAGGTGCGACAGGCCATGGCCGCCAAGGCCGAGAGGGAGAGGGAGTTGAAGGCGCTGAGCGATACGTCGGGTCCCAGCGGGCATCAGAAGCTGCAGGTGTGTGATGTGTGTGGTGCCTATCTGAGTCGGTTGGACAATGACCGTCGTCTGGCAGATCACTTTTATGGAAAAATGCATCTGGGCTATGCGCAGATGAGGAAGACGTACGAGGCGTTTCCCAAGGAGATGAAGCAGGGGCGCGGACGGCCGATGGGGATGGGCATGGGTGGTGGCGGGATGGATGATGACCGTGGCGGCGCGGGTGGTGGTTATGGCGATGGTGGATGGGGCCACCGTGGAGGCGGACGCGGTGGTGGATTCAGGGGTGGAAGGGGAAGAGGGTTCCGGGGAGGCTGGTAATGAATACCGTAATCGGAAGCTAGAGTCGGTGTTTTACATTAGGTCAACATTGGGCGGCGTCATGGCGTTGGTAAAGGCAGGCAGGCAAAAGGCTTCGCACGGCTGGTTTAGGATCCAAATTATACATCAATTATTTTCTGCTTCGCTGTGTCGCTCTGAGCTATGCTACGTATGGTATATGGTGCTGAGGAACAGAGTCAAGGAAGACGACAGGCCTGTACTGGTACAAGGACAGCCTCCACGGGTACATAAGCAGTGGTATCCCCCTCTAGATAGACATGTAGTTGAGTGGTCAATCAAGCATGTCAACCACCCATTTCAACATATGGTGCATGCTACTAATACAGCACCGTAACGATCCAAGTGCCAGGTCTTTTTCTTGCCTACTGGTTTCTCCAGTCAAACAAAGTATCATAAGTAGTATGACGCTTTGGTCCGCTGCGGGAGCCGTCGCCGCTGTTGGACACTTCAGCTTCAGCTCCAATTTCAACCAGCCAATCCTGCTGGGGTGCCTCTTGTGACTTCAGCCATGAACGAACACGGTCGTGCCCCTAGGACTCCTGTTTTGCGTCCATGGCGGCCATCTCGTCATCCCACCCGCCCACTTGAGGCGATAGCGGGGTGAGAGCTTCGAGAGGAGGGAGCGGTGTCTTCGTCGACACCTCCGTCTTCTTGGCATTCGGGAGCGGTAGCGCGGGGAAGTCGTCGACCACGGGCGGCTTCTGCGGCGCCGGCGTTCGGTAGTTGGAGTTGTTGTACCCGTCGCCGCCGTCACGCCTCTCCTCCCCAGCCCGGTCGTCGAACAACCCTCCACGACCTCTCCCGCCTCTACCTCGGCCCCTCCCTCTCCCTCCCCTCCCTCCGTCAAACTCCCTCCTCTCCCCAAACTGCCGGCCCCCAGACCCATCCTCCTCGTTAGCCACCGCAAACCGACTCCCTCCCAACCCGCCACTTTTCACCGCCCCCCTCACCCCGCCATGCGCACTCCTAAACCCTCTATCTTCATCTCCCCGTCCAACAGCATCCTCATGATCCCTCCCCAAATCCCAACCGCCCGCATCCCTCCTCCCCAGCTGCGCGGCCAGCTTCCTCTCCCTGTTCTTTTCTCGTTCATCATCCATCCTCCGTCGTTCCTCCTCCCCCCTCCGCCTCTTCTCGGCCTCCTCCGCGCGTCTCTTTCGCGCCTCTTCCATCCCCTTGGCGTAGGCGACGGCGTGATCAGACTCGTCGCGCTGCGCCTTCTCGAAGCGCCGCGTCTTCTCGGCGCTGAGGATGCGCATCTGCTCCATCTTGGCGGCGAGCTCGGCTTCCGTTAGCTTGGTGCGCGGGTTGGCGCCCGACTTGAGGCGGGCTTCGCGGTCGGGTTTGGCGGTGGCGCTTGCAGCGGCGTTGGCGTTGGCGTCGTTGCGCGGGGCGGAGGGTGCGTTTGCTGGGGGAGTGGGGTTGGTGGTGGCTTCTGGAGTGTCCGTCGTGGCGCTGGGCTCGTCGGTGGAGGGTGTAGTTGATGAGGTTGCGGTTGCGGTCGCGCTGCTGCTGGTGACGTCTGTGTTTGCTGGAGCATTGCTGGGAGCAGCTGCTGCGACGGTATTGTTGTTGTTGTTTTTTGGCCCATTCTTATGGCGCTGGCGAGGTTGTCTCGGCGCCGCTGCCGGTGCTGTTGTCGGCGCTGCTTGGGCATTGCTATGGGCGTGTCGCGACTGTCCTAGACCTCTGTGTGCGGAAGGCGCTGCTGCTTGAGGCGCAGTCGTGGCAGGTTGTTTCGGGACTGGCGCTGCAGCCGCCTGAGACGGTTCTGCTGGCTGAGGTTGCGCAGGTGCGGTATTCGGTTCATGTTGAGGAGCGGGCGCTTGAGGTTTCGTCGTCTCGGGTGTAGGCTCTGGCTCTGGAGCCACGGGTTCGAACTCGTCAGCGAACAAGTCGTCGTCCGTCCTCCCTCCGAACTGATAGTCGTCCATGATGTCTGGTGGTATAAATAGCGAAACCTGGAAGACAAAGAATATTATGTATCGCAGAGGGATGCAAGCGCAGAATTGGGGGGCTAATATGTTCAACCGGACGTTAAAAAGAAAGGATTTCCGAAGTATGGTAATGATTATAATGGATGGTTTATGTCAAGGTTAATACGAAGCAGAATCCGGGGTCTCGAAAGCAGGGATACGGTCAGGGTCCAAGCGCTGATCTCCGGCTGATTTACTTAGCCCGGTAGGGGTCGGCTTATGTCATCCATAGATGTCAACATTCTCGCTCACACTCAATATGACAACGACTTTACCAAGTGAATGAACTACTGCCGTTTATTCATTGAAGCTTCAAAAACTTGCTCATAGACTTTCGGTCAACTAACAATCTGGCTTCCAAAAAAAGGAACAGAGGAAAAAGAAATACAAAAAATGAGAGTAGGCGAGAGTAAACCGATCAAGAAACTCCAATATCCCATCCTCCAACTCCATACCCATAATCGTCATTGTCATACTCATCAATTCAGTCACTCCCCATCCTCATAACCTTAATCCACATCCCCCCCCGAGGCCTCAACTGTCCTGCCGGGTTAACTACCTCCACCTTCCCCTTATTGACAGCGTCAAAGTCAAACCTCGTCACGAGCTCGATAACGATCGTCTTGAAGTTCAGCAAGGCGAGCGCCTTGCCGATGCACGCCCGCGGGCCGTGCCCGAAGGCGGCCCAGGCGTAGGGGTCCGCGTTGGGGCCCGACAGACAATCCCAGCGGTCCGGGTCGAAGGACTCGGCGTCCGGGCCCCAGATGAGCGGGTTGAAGGAGATCACCGAGGGCATGGGGATCACGGTCGTCCCCTTGGGGATGAGCTGGCCTGCTATAACGACGTCTTGGATGGCGAGGCGGGGGATGCCGTTTACTATGCGGTGAGGGCGGTCAGTGGAGGGTTCGAAATTGGGAGAGGGATGGGGGACACACCTGGGCAGTAGATACGGAGTGATTCTCGAACAAAGTTGTTCAGGTACGGAAGGCTCTCGATATCGCTGAAGGAGGGATCGGGGTTGCGTTTGAGGAGGTCCAGGGCTTCGGCGCGGAGTTTCCTGGTGATGTCGTGGTGCATCCCCAAGGCGTAGGTGGCCCATGTGAGTGCACTGGCCGTCGTCTCGTGTCCTGTGCATGGTCAGTAACCGTGTACTCCTCAACCTTCCGTCAGGCAAAGAGCGGGAGAGCATACCAGTTGCTATAAAGTTCATGACCTAGCACAGTCGTCAGCTAGGAATTTCCGTTTAGACACGACGTTGCAAGACGGACCTGTTCCACCAAGTCCTCCTTACTCCACCTATCCTTAGCCGCAAGATACTTCGTCTCGATCATGTAAGTCAACAGATCCTTATCAGGCGCGTTATACTTCTCGACATACGACCCCTTCTTGCCGGCAAGTACCTCGTCGATCCGATCCGTCGTGAAGTCGCTGACAATCTCCCTCAGCCGCGCGTTAGCCCGGACGAACTCGCGGTTAGCCCTCGGAAACGGAAGCCATCGGATGGGGAAGATCATGTTGATGGCGGCCAGAATCAGGCCCGATCTCGGCGGGTCAAAGACCGTCTGGTAGCAGTCCACAAACTCGGTCGGGGTCTCGAGGTTCTTCAGCTCCTTGCCGAGGGCGAAGATACCGATGACATCGAGCGTCACCCTGGTGTACGCGTCCTTGACTGCGATGTTCCTTTTTCAGCTCACTTACTCTTCGGACTGGGTGCCTGCATGATCGGGTTGCACAAGGACGAACTAACCTTCAATCCAACCTCCGTTCTGGGTGACGGCCTTCTCGAACTCGCGCGCCAGGCAGACTGCCTTCTCCTTGAACATGGGCACGTAGCTCTTGACGTTTGAGACAATGAACAGCCCTATGTTGCGTCAGTCAGTACGCTGCGAGATTATACGGCCGGAAGATTATATCAAGCCCGATCATGCAGGAACACCCCGGATCGGAGAGTGGAGAGACGTCATTTAACTCACCACCGAGAGCACGCCTCTGCCTCCGATGCTCCTCGCCCTCAGCAAAGACGAGACCGATCCCGATGATGTCTTGGATGAGGCGCCGGAAGGCGGTCGTCCTGACGAAGGAGTAGCACTTCGTGTGCAGGACCTCCTTGTACCCCTGGAGGCAGTTGATGAGGACGGCGTCCGAGTTGGCGAAGCCGAAGTACCGGATCAGCGGCACCTCGGGCATCTTCCGCATCCAGGTGCGGAAGGGCTCCTCGGGATGGCCGGAGGTGAACTGGTGGATCGTCTGGCCGAGGAAGAAGTGATGATCCTGATAAGGAGTGGCAAGGGGTTAGTAACAAAGTGACCTCTATGTTTCGGATGCTGGCAGCGAGGGTTTTTTTATCGGGTTCAGGGTTTTGGTCACCTTTGGTCCGGGCAGATGGCGGAGGGGCGAGACAAAGCATGGGTATACAAAGACTCGGTAAAACTGGGATGCCAGAAACAGGGCTGAGAGGACGAGGGCAGCTGTTGTTGCCGTCTGCAAGAGGATTGGCTGTGTGGGTGTGAGGAGGGAAGGCATGTTGCCGCTTGGTGTTGGGTTCAGGGTTTGTTGTGTGGCGACTTATAGCGGGTGTAAGTGAGACTCGATATCCAAAATGGGCTGTGAGGCTCGAGTCGAGTATGAGAGGCAGAGAAATGAGGCAAGCAAAAGGAAGATCCGGGTACCCAAGGTATTAATCTATCTGTGGACTTGAAGGAAAACTTAAATAGGCGAGCTCACGAGTCTAAGGTCCGTGGCAAGGTGAAGTAACAGAATCCATAGGAAGACAGGACAATAGGGCTGGATCGTCCGGATAGTCGCAAGTTACAGCAAGATAGGTATGGCGTTCTTGATCTCTTCCGCTGTGGCTTGTATTCGAGTCGATTATTCGTTAGTGACGCGCATAAATGAGGATGTTTGCATTGAGTTTGCCCCTGGGGTATGTCGACAGCGCAGCTGCAGCATCAACGATAGGGTGCCGTATCGGCGTGTCTTAGGTCTCCTCACGGAGTATTGTTTGTCAGTGGGTTCGAGATCTTGCTAAGTGTTCTCCTGTTAGTTTGTTCGGGGTGCTTGCATCATATTGAACAAGGTCAAGGGTAATAGGAAATAGACCTCTTATATAGTTGCCGGCGATCTCGACAGGTACCAAGGTGCTACAGATGTTCAACTTCACTCCGCCGCCTTGAGCCTCCTGCTGCTTCATATTCAGTGCCAGTCCCCCGGCTAAGCTTCACTCTCCTCTACGCTCGAGGTGGAGGCAGTTGCAAGGTGAAGCATTCACCAGGTGGCCCAAGTCACCCCAACACTCACCACCTGAGCCCTGGCCAACAAAAAGCGCCTGAACGTCTGTGTCGAAGCACAAAAAGAGCAACTGACTTCCTGGTCGACCCGAAAAAGCACCTGATGCTGCACCTCTACCCATATACCTCCAACACCTGGGCAACACCCGACGTCTCCAGTGTTGCGCCGAATCTTAGCGAGACCGGCGGTCAAGATCAAGATCGATCAAGATGGCGCACGCGCACAGCATCGTGCTCCCCAACATGCTGGCCACTTGGAAGTGGCCTCGATGCATTAACCCGCACTACGACGAGGTGAAGCGGGCGTCCGGTGCGTGGCTGGCAGGGTTCGGAGCTTTTAGCCCCAAGGCACAGCAGGCCTTTGACCGATGCGACTTCAGTATGTGGATAGCCGTTTTCGAGTATCTTCATGTCGTGGAACGATGACTCGAGCAGAAGAGCACTGACCATTCTTTTCAGGTCGCCTCGCTTCTCTTGCGTACCCTCGACTGGCCAAGGGTAAGACTTCTTGCGTCCTGTTACGATCCGAACCTTGTATCAAGGGAGCACTAACTCCAAGGTTGTACCACGACACAGAGCATCTCCGCACCGGCTGCGATCTCATGAACCTCTTCTTCGTGATCGACGAGTACACCGATGTCGCCACCGAGTCTGAGGCCCGAGAGATGGCGCGAATCATCATGGACGCGATCCACAACCCGTGCCAGCTCAGGCCCGAGGGCGAGTGGGTTGGTGGTGAGATTGCGCGACAGTGAGTAACGATTTCCTTTGCTTGTCCTTCTCTCCTCTTTCCTCTCCGACCCCTTGCGCCATCTTCCACGACAGTGCGCCACGTTTCAAGCCCGTTAAAACGTTTCGCTAATCCCGTGATTCCCTTTCCGTGTCCTACTAGGTTCTGGGCGCTCGCCAGCCAGACCATGGGTGACACCGCCTCGAGGCGATTCACAGCAACTTTCGATGACTACCTGAATAGCGTCGTGACCCAGGCTGCTGATAGAGGCACTAAGCGTGT
This sequence comes from Coniochaeta sp. 2T2.1, assembly GCA_009194965.1. NCBI lineage: Eukaryota > Fungi > Ascomycota > Sordariomycetes > Coniochaetales > Coniochaetaceae > Coniochaeta > Coniochaeta sp. 2T2.1. The sequence continues at coordinate 238,393 of VSMA01000036.1, forward strand.
CCGCAACATCCAAAGTTACCTCGCCCTTCGCTGCCGGACGGTAGGTGCCTACCCTTCCTTCGCTATCATGGAAGCTGGGTTGAGTATTCCGGACTCGGTCATGAATCTCCCCATCGTCGTTGAGTTGACCAACGTCGTGACGGAGATGCTTTGTATCGGCAACGTAAGTTTTGTCTTCGCCATGAATCCCAATACACAAAGATCGGACGAAGATAAAATACTGACAATCGTTGATAAAGGACCAAATTTCGTACAATAAAGAGCAAGCCTGCGGAGACGAGCACAACATCGTCAACATAGTCATGAACCAGCTCAACCTCGACGCCCAGGGCGCCCTGAACTGGGTCGCGGGTTACCACGCCGCCCTAGAGAACCACTTCAACGCCGCCTACTCGTCGCTTCCTCGTTTTGGAGGCCCGCTGGACCTCGAGTTCCAGAGCTATGTTGACGGTCTGGGTAACTGGCCCCGTGCGAACGACCAGTGGAGCTACGAGAGCGCCAGGTACTTCGGCAACCGCGGGCTGGAGATCATGAAGACCCGGACTCTCCATCTGCTCCCCAAGGCAGAGGTGAAGCAGGATGAGGAGGTTGGTCCACAGGCGATCGATGAGTCTCTACTCTAAGCGAGCAACCTTTTGGGACGATTGACGGAAAATGGGAATGGGAATGGATGACGGTTGACGCAGCCCAAGAATGCGATGGGATATGCCTTACAATGGAGTATTGAGAGCGTTGCTTGTTTCGGGGAAGTTGGATCAGGGCGTTCGGGCTTGAAATTAGGCTATTTGCTTTCGACTGTATTCTACCTCGCTGCTTGCTGGGGAAACACCACTCTGATAATAACATCTTCAGACAGGAAAATGTACTGTTCTGCCGGTTGACTCCGTGACCTGCTTCGGAGACTCTACCGCACCATCTGCCATGCCCATAAGTGACTGTGCTCCCAACTCGGCTTACCATTTCTAGCGATGGAACATATTCTCAGCCCCAGAGTTAGACTTCTGTCGCAACCCCGTCGAGCTCGTAGCAATAAGGTGTGAAACCTCCACCCCGGAACTCACAGCCTCCTGCTTCGCCTTATTCTTCGCCGGCACAGGCGGGACCTTCGTCAACCCAACTATAGCCTGCTCCTCAGCAGCTAGCTCGGCCTCCTCCCTTGCCGCCTGTCTCGCCATCCTCTCCGCCTCCTGGAACTCGGCCTTCGTCCTCTCCTGCTCCCGACCATCGTGCTGGGCACCGGCGATGTCAAATACTGCATCGACCGGCTTGCCCTCCGCCTTCGCCTTGTCCACAACACCGTTTTCTCCATCCTCATCCCCACCCTTCCAACCCATCTTCCTCTCCTGCTCCCCATTCGACATCATAACAGTGTAATTCGGCCTCCTCTCGTCCCCAATCGGCGGCGGGTTCCCGATCTGGATCCTCCGTATGGCCGACACGAGCTTGCACATGAACTTCATCGACCGCGCGGTCCGCAGCGGCTCGACGGACCAGTTGCCCTTGTGGTTGAATGCGCACTTGAGCTCCATCCTGTTCAGCTCGTGCACGTTGACGATGCTGAACCCCAACCCGGGTTGGTAATCCCTCTTGTTGTCCGGGTGCTTGAGGAAGTCCTCCAGCTCCTTTCGCAAAGCCATGAGGTCCTTGAAGGTCGTCCGGAAGTCGATCATCATCGTCACGCTCTGCCTGTTGAAGCCCGAGCGGGTGACGTTCTCGATCCGTTTCTGCGCGAGCCGCTCGTTGGCGATCTGGATGTCGCTGAAGTTGTCGATGCGCCGGAAGACGGTGTACAGGAGCGACTGCCGCTTCACGATCAGCGACACGGAATGCGTGGCGGCCATGTTGAACACCTCGACGCGGTCGCCGATGTCGAAGGGGTGGTCGAAGAAGACGAACACGCAGCCCGTCAGGAAGTGGTTGAACGTTCGCCCCACGGCGAAGCTGAGACCGACGATGATCAAGGAAGCGGTCTGCTGGATCGTCTTGATGGTCGGCACGTAGAGGACGAGGATGAAGAAGACCATCACGGCGGCGAGCATGGCGAGCGCCACCCAGTCGAAGGTGTTGATGCAGTGGTCCATGTCGTGCATGTTCTGGAAGATGGCGTGGCGGACGCGGCCCGCCTCGACGACCGTCCAGATCATCTCGTCGAGCTGAATGTCGCCGCTTTCGTTCTCGTCGAGGACCATGAAGAGGTTGTGGGCTTCTTCGCGGCGGAAGGGGCCCAAGACCTCGGCGATGTCTTCCGCGCGCAGGCTTTCGTTGCCGACGACGACGAGGGACATCCAGATGCGCTTGGCTAGTGCGGCGGCTGACTTGGGGTTGGCAAGGGCCCGTTCGACAACTGCGTAGGTGGATGCCGGGCGAAGCCAGTGGGACCTCGTCGGGGCACCGGCGGTCATGAAGTTGCCGAAGAAGTGCGTCATGCCGTAGGTGTCTATTCCGAGTCGGCTGAGGTAGCTGGTGGCTCGGACGCGGTGCTCGCCATGCTCTGCACCCGTGGCGTTACGGATAATGACGTCTTCGTCGTCGAACTGTCCGGATCCGACGGGATAGAGATACACTGAGGCGTCGTACAGCGTCATCAGGGTATTCTGCATCTCCTTGGAGTGCTCGATGCGGGTGAGGTTGGAGCGGTAGTGGTAGTGGACGGTGATGTAGACGATCATCAACTTCTCGACGAGGTAGAAGGCGCCCCAGAGCGTACACTGCTCGAGGACATCTTCGATGGCATCGTCCCACCCGAAGGTGTCTTCGTTCTCCTTGAAGTTAACGACCAGCAGTTCGTTTCCGTTGATGAGCTATTGAGGTCAGTATGGTCTATCACGTATTCAGACAGGGAGATGCCGTACAAATGTGAAAGATATATACGCCGTCACGACAAGCCCAATGATAGTAATCGGCCTGTGCAAGACCCGGAACACCCTCCAATACCTCTGGTGTGCCGGATTGACATATCTATCTCCTGTCAGTCAAACCCGTCCGCACCCCTTTCTCAAGTGTTCTTCTACTCACCTCGCCACAAACCGAAAAACATAAGGCAACCCCAGCCCAATAACATCACTAGCCCAAAACCCCAGCCAGCACGTCTCGAACCAAGCAAACAGATAGTAAACAAGCTGCCGGTACTGCCTCCTCTCCACGCTCTCGACGGTGGTAGTATCATCGACATTGGCCAGGACGTCCAAGTCCTGCCGGAAAATGATGATGGGGATGGCGAGCGGGATCCCCACGACCAGGACGACGGCCACGTACCGCGCCGCCCAGAGGAGGTGGTTCATCGCGTAGACGGAGTACTGCGACCCTGTGGCCTTGTCGAGGCCGACGTTGTCGCTGTCGTCTGGACCATAAGGGGGCTTGTTGTTCTCTTCGAGGGAGTTGGAGGGTTGGGGGATGGGGAGGAAGGTGGTTGTGGTCGTGGTCGAGTGGTTCTGGCCCTTTCTGGTTGAGCCGCCCATTGTCGGCCGTGTGTCTTAGGTTAGGCACGGCGCGGGAGGGATAGCTTGGAGGAAAGGAATGGAGGTGTCTTACAACCGTGTTAACGGGGACGAAGAAGAAGAACTCTCCCAAACGGAATGGAGAAAAGAACGATGAGAGGCGAGCAGATAAAACAATGTCAGCCGTCTTCCGTGCCCTGACTTTTTGCATCTCTTCGACGCACAGGGGTCGTGCTGGTCAGCGTCGAGTAGATCGACGGTAGTCATCCTCGACAAGTATGCTTCCAAGTAATCACCCACATGATTTTGACGGCCTCAAATTTGCAGGACTGCAGCAAGCACCGCCAGCTGAGTCCACTCGGGTTGGGCACAGTGTGGCATCATATGCCGGTGATCACCAACACAGGGAGGCGCGGCGGTGGTCTTACCGGGACGAGACGCAGGTCGAAGGCGTAGTGACTGCATTCAACGCCTGTCCCTCAACTCTTGGAGCGCGGGTATTGGTTCCCTCGCGTCTATAACATCCAGATGTTTATGTAATCCTGGGCCACCCATCATGCAATCGTCCTGCATGAGTGTGAGGTAATGTGATCGGAGGTCGATCGTAGGGATATCGTACATGGTCCTGGGGTGTAAGTCAGCTCAGTGCTTCTGGTCCCCGTACGAACGGGGCGATTGATGACTTGGCGCTATTCAGCTCTTCAGACATAGGTATGCCAGCACAGCTTCGCGCGTAAATGATCGGTAAGCTGACAGGAGTTGTCGCTATTTTAGCGTCCAATTGATCGCCCGTCAAATAAGCTTAATGTCCTGTTTCCCGGCAGTGGTGCTCCAGAAGACCTCCCCAAGGGGGGCTCATTAGGCCTGCAGAATCAGGCTGTCTCAGCCACAGTTCTCAGTGTCGACTACAGCTCAAAAAAGTGTTCAATGTTAGCACCACAAGTGAGTCGGGGAAAGGGTACTTGATTCTGAAAGATATTGGTATTAAGTGTAGCTCGTCTATTTGTTGTACAGAGTCGTAAAAGTCCATGTCTAGTCCCTAGCCCCCGGCCGGGCCATGGTTTCGGTTGAGGTGGTGGTGAGCCGCACCGTGACTGACGGAAAGCCCTTCACAGCTTCCGAAACACCTCCCCGAAAATCTCCCGGCTCTTCAACAAGTTCGTAACCCTCAACCGCTCATTCTCCAAATGTGCCGAGTCACTCGCCTGCCCGCACGGCAGGTGCGCGGCGGGAGCGTCGAACTCCTTCTCCAGGAACCTTATCGCCGGGATCGAACCCCCCTCCCTGATATAGAGTGGGCGCCTGTTCTTCGGCGCCGCTTGCCTCTCGCCGTTGGCCATCACAGTCTCCGTCTCTTCCCCACCTTCGTCAGTATCGGAGTTGTTCATTCCCCACGCCCGCATGACGGCCTCCTCCAGCGTGCGGAAGATGTAATTCCCCGGCACGCCCAGCCAGGGCTCGGCCTTGTTGTCTACCCGCACGGTGAGCGAGTTCGTGCTCTCGCTCTGCTCGAACTCGTCGCGGAGGAAGGAGACGAGCGAGTCGATCACCTGCTCGACTTCCTGTCCGGGAACGAGGCGGAGGCTGATGTTCGCGCTCGCGTGGCTCGAGACCAGGCTCCCGTCCGGGCCGGAGACTTTGTACCGGTGGATGGTGAGGTTCGGTTCCCGCCAGCGCGCCAAGAGGCTGCGCTTCAGCACGTCTGCGGGCCCGGCGTCGGGGTTGCGCCGGATGAGGGTCTGGGTGATGTCGTCATACCGGCTCTCTTCTTCCGGCGTGACGGCGAGGATGCCATCGTAAAAGTTGGGGATCATGACGCGGTTGCGGGGGCCTTTGAGTTTCGAGAGGATAAAGGTGAGGTCTGAGAGCGGCTCGGACATCATGTAGCTTCCGTCGACGCCGGAATGTAAATCGGGCCGTTTCGAGTCGACGCAAATAGTGGCGTGGAGGACGCCGCGAAGACCGTACGTGAGGCACGGCACCTCGTCGTCCAGCCAGTAACTGTTGGCTAGAAGGATGTAGTCGATGTCTCCAATCAGCTTTTTGTGTTTCCGAACCGTCTCCTGGAAGCCGCGGCTGCCGGATTCTTCCTCGCCTTCGATCAGGAATATGACGTCCGAGTCGAGTGATTTGGCTTGCACGAGGTCCGTAATGGCGTACAAGGCAGCGGTTATGGGTCCCTTGTTGTCACTGACACCGCGGCCGTAGAGGTATCCGTTCGTGCCCGTCAGCTTGAAGGGATCCGCCGCCCATTTGCCTTCCTGCGTATTGGCGGCTACCACATCGTAATGCCCGTAAAATAGGATGCGCTTTCGCTTCTCCGCAGGCTCAAGCTTGCCGGCAAACTTGGCGTACACGACGGGGTTGTGCTGTTTGTCGGTGCTGAGTATCTCGACCTGCCCTCCTAGACGCTTGAAGAGCGAGGCTAAGAAGTTTGCGCCCTTCCGGCAGTCCTCCGCAAACTCTGGCCGAGAGGAGACGGTTTTGTAGGAGACGAATTCGCGAAGAGTGGTGATCATCATGTCTTCCGACTCTTGGGCGTCGGCCGTCTCTGAAGATGGCTTTCCGTTGACCCGCCATATGCGGACCTTGTCGTCGTTTGCGCCGGTGATGAACAGCTGATCTCCGTGGTAGGTTGTGACAGCCGAGGCGAGGATCTTGCCATTGTGAGCCTTCCAGCGGCTCAGGCACTGGTATTTCTGGCTGACGTTTTCCGAGACACCATTTGCATCGCGGCCGTAGTGTACCGTGCTGTGTTTCTGCGAGGAGGTCAGTACTTTGCCGCAACTAAAATCCGAGTCGCAACACTTACGCAAGCCGAGCCGCCAGCAGCCGCACTCCACAAGAGACCCCAGCTCATCTGCAAAGTCATGATGTCTCCGGCGTGAGCCTTGATAACCCTCAACTTCTGCTTGGTATCCATGTCCCACAGTTCGATTGCGCCGTGCAGCTTGCCGGCATAGAGGAAGGAGCCGTCAATAGCCAGCGACAGGACAGACTCTGCGTCGTCCTCGCCCAGAACCATAATCTCCTCGATGTCACCATGTATCGCTTCGTCGTCGTCGTCGTCGTGACTGTCCGCAGAGAGCCCCCACAGCTTGATGGTTCCATCGCCGCCACCCGAGATCAGCACTTCCTCCTCCGGGTCCACCAACACTGTCGGCCCTTTTGCGACCAGCATAGAGTAGACGTAGCCAAAGTGCGCAAACTGCCGAATGGCACCAGTCTGGACTTCAAGAACAGCCTGTGACCGTGGTATCAACCCCCAGCGGTCATCATTTCTCCTAGGCGTACTCGTGCCGCCGACAGCCTTCGAGTCAAAGAACCGGTGGTATCTCCGATCGGGATGCTTCTCGGAGTCATGCATCACTCTCCTCTTCGGATCCTTCAGATTCACCCATTGTATCGACGCATTCTGCGCCCCCATATACACCGTCTCGTATTGCGCCGAGTAAGCGACGCTGAACATGTCGCCGACATCGAAGGTGCTGTAGATCTCGTACAGCCGCTTGAAGGTCTTGGGGCACCACACGCTGATGACTGCGTCGCCGGCGCTCGAGAAGAGGAGGGGCGTCTCGCCCGAGGTCGAGAGGAAGAGGCAGAGGACGGTCCGCTTGTGGGCTTGGATGGTGTGGACGAGCTCGAAGGAGCCGAGGGACCAGACGGCGATCTCGCCGTTGTGGGTGCCCGCAAAGATGTAGTCGTCGCTCACGGCCAGGGCGAGGACGGAGCTGTCGTGGTTCAGCTCGTGGATCTGGTCCGGATCGAGGTTCTGGCAGTCGTCGAGGCCTTCGATCTTGTCGCAGGGCAGCGACTGGGCGCAGACGGAGGGGATTGCCGAGGGCATCTTGTTCGTGTCTGGAGGGTAGAGAGGCGTTAATTAGCAAAGGAAAGGGATGGGAGGCAAGGGCCCATGAGCAGGAAACGAATGAGAATGGTTGAGGAAAAGGATGTTCAAGAGTCATTCAGCCGATGATGCCATTGTTCCCAGCTGTAGTAAATATGGAAACGCGAAATGCGCCATCGCTCTAGGCGTTGGAATGGCTCGGGGATGGCTCTAGCGGGCGATAGCGGCTTCAGTGGATAACGTGGGATCAGGGCCATCGCTGCTGCACCCCCCCACACTCCACCCTCAGCCCTACCGCTGGGTCGTCCCAAGACTCGCGGAGAGTGGATGGATCGTACCGGATGATTGTACGTAAAAGGGCATAAATATCTGGTAGTGGGTAACCTGGAAGGAAGGGTGAAGCTTTTGAACATCCGTTCTGTAATGAAGTTGAAATAAGCTTGCCTTAGTGCCTGCAAAGACCCCCGTGGACAGCGTCTCCCAACTTCAACGGACGACCTTGGGGGAAGGTGCCGCCGACGGAGTTTAGGCGGAAGAGGAAAGGAAGGTGGGATGAAACAGCAGATCTTGAACTGGAAGGGACGGACGACGCTGCACTGCAGTGCGGTGCAGGGGCAGTTCAAAGAAGTTCAGTTGGAACTGGGAAGGCGCGACTCACCGGTATCATCGAAGGAAAGAACGACACTGCTCGGACGCTGCTTCCTTCCCTCGTCTCTCCAGATCTTCTTGCAACCTCGACATTCCGATTCTCCCCCCGAATCGTGCTCGTCTTCATCGTCTGACGCTCCCTCCTGACATTCCAGTTCGCGTATACGCTCTCGATGACTCCAGGAGACGCCGACCAGCGACTCTTTCAGGGCCATAGGTCTTCTCGGTACTGCCTCCGCGATGGCCATGTCGTCTTTGTCTCCAGCGCCGTTGAGTGGAAAGGTTGGATGCCGACCGCCGTGGAAAGTCCAGACACACTTTTTGCGAGGCGTGTAACCCGAGGAGTGGATGAGGTCCTTCATCGTGCCAGATCACTCGGTTAGGTGACTCTTATTGAGCACGGCCAATAACCGTTCTCAATGACGCGAGAGCAGGGCCAAAAGGTACCATAAGAGATTAAAGAGATATGATATCTCTCTTCATTTCCCAACAACACGAACGGGCCTGAACAAGAAAGACGGATGCATTCTCACCGCTGCACTTTCTCGCACATGTCGGATACTTTCTATAGGATTCCCCTGCGCCCCGGTGGAAGCGGCTTTCTTATTCACGGAAGTTGTGGACCGTGGATATTGGGACAGCGACTGATGTGAGACTCGAGAGGAGGAGGAGGATGATGATGGATGGAGTGATCTCTGTAACTCCTTGCGGTCAACTCTGTTTGCCTCACCCTGCTGCTCCTTAATCTCACGCCGAGGTCTATATGCTGTGCTCAGTAGTGCGACTACGTGGGGCTACGCACAACCAGCAAGCATCAAGCAAGGCAAGCCAACGCACGGGATGCACAGCTCGGAGAGATATCGCTGCGTTGTTTGGCCTTGATGTTGATCGTATCAGCCAAGGATATCACAGCACATTGTACATTCGGGACCGCAACTCTGCAACGACAGCGGCGAGTGGCACTTACACCGCAACTCCGGATGCACCTTGTTCAGGAGGCTTTACGGCTGGTGATTCGCTCTCTCGCCTGGCTGCAGCTGAGGTTTAACGCCGCATACCGCCGCGAGTTCGGAGCTGGCGCCGGGTTATCGCAGAAGTGGCTGTCATGTTCCCAACCAGCTCTCATCCGCCCTGTCAGACCTCATCCGGCTCACTCTTAGAGCTGATTCAGTAACTCGTGTCCGAGTATGTGAGGCTAGACCAGTCACCTCGTAATCCAAGTAGCATCTGTGGCCTAGAGAGATTCATGATTACCTCAATCAGTGATGAAAGGTGAATGATCCACGCAGCTTCCATCTAGGAACTTGAAGTAAGCTACATGCAAATCAGTTGCACATGATCAAGGTGAAGAACCCACACCTCACTTCACCTTGACTTCACCTGAACGCGGTGGAGAACCTGATGCCCCATTAAATGCATAACCGCGAAATATGTTTATCAGCCCAGGACGCTCGGGCCTTGGCGCAACAATTTTCTGAGATCATCGAATCCAACCAAGAGCCGACTGACAGACTTTATCGTCAACGACTCCATCCGATTCCGCTGCCGACAATCAACCTCTCCTCATCAGTCGCCGTCTTCCCGATTTCCGGTCAACCGATTCATTTACTGCCGTCTTCCGCGATCTGTGCTTCCCTGGACACACATAACACTTCGCTGCTACCGCGAGACCGGCTTGACGCCCCCTCCGACGAACTTTCGAGATGGATCACACACGCGACCCGTGCCCTTGGGTTATCCTCAATGATTTCGGCGGTGCTTTCTCCATGGGTGTACGTGCACACCCACCATCTAGAGGATATATACTGGAGGAGAGCTAACGTGCTGTTGCAGGCGGTGGGAGGAACGATATGGCACGGCATCAAGGGATTCCGCAACAGCCCCTACGGCGAGCGACGGATAGGCGCCCTCACAGCCATCAAGATGCGGGCACCAGTACTAGGCGGCAACTTCGGTACTTTTACCAACAACCAGAGAATCACGAGAGCATCCGTTGCTAACACAAAACAGGCGTCTGGGGTGGTCTGTTCAGCACGTTCGATTGCACAGTGAAGGGCATCCGGAAGAAGGAGGATCCATACAACGCAATCAGTCAGTCCACCACAGCCTTGAGAGATTAAAGACCTTCTACTGACACGGCATACCTACAGTCGCCGGGTTTTTCACCGGTGGTGCGCTGGCCATTCGGGGAGGATACAAGGCGGCGCGGAACGGCGCTATTGGATGCGCCGTGCTCCTGGCCGTCATCGAGGGCGTCGGTATCGGTTTCCAGAAGATGTTGGCGGGAAGCACAAAGCTAGAAGTGAGCCCTTCCTCTCTCCCCTCTTCCCTCACCTTCCCGTCATCTTTCCTCTCCCTTTGCTAACAACATCACGCGCCAGGTGCCACAACCCCCCCCGACCGACAAATCCTTCGCATAATCTTGTATAATTCCCTCTCCCTCTCTCTCACTTCGACGGCGACGAAAAATCCCAACTCTTCTTACCGCTGTCCGTACAGGATGGGCGGTCTGTATTTAAAACACAACTGGAATTACCACGGGTCAGCATAAACAGCAGGGGTCGGCGTTGCATGTATCATAGACGACGGACTGGCTCGGTCATGGCTTGCGATGGATGCGCGAAACCACGAGGGCCGGCACGGTACAACCAAAATAATCAGTCAACTTGGACGTCACTGAGCCCTTGGCGCTTACTTGCTACGTGGTTTTCATGCCTTGTCTACTGACTTCCTATAGGAATCTAACATGCGAAAACGCATCACCGACAGTTCTGCAACTCCTCATCCTCCTCCCGAAAAGCCTTAAAACAAGCACACCCATCCTCGTCGATCCAAGCCCGTAGCATCCCGCCGCAGTTAAAGTCCTGGACGACCTCGCTCTTCGTCTCGACCACGTTCCCTTCCTCGTCCTTGATGACAACAAGCTCGATACCGATAATACCGCCCTCTCCCTCACCCGTGCGACCCCAGCGACTGCCCGCGCTCTTCTGAAGCTCTCCACCGGGGCCAGCCACCCTGCTCAGCGCGTCACTCGTTGACACACCGCCGAATCTCGCTATCGCACCGACCGTCCTCGCCGCTGCTACCCGCAAGAAAGAATCACCATTCCCCGTCCCCGAGACGGCCATCGACCGCGTCATCGTCAAGCTCTTCCTCTGTGTTTCCCGGTCAAGAGGAGTATACACCCCCAAACTCGGCAAGCAATCAGCCACGAGGCCCCTCAGCGGCCCCTCAAAGCTCAACATCGGCCCCGGCCGTCTTATCCCCCGTTCACCATGCTCAGCCCACTCCTCGGCCCAGAAACCCGCCCCGACAACAGGCGTATCCCCTATCCTACCCGTCAACTTATTCGTCAGCCCACCAGTGCTAGTAGCGCAGCACACCACCCCTTCCGCGTCCAAAGCGATAGCGCCCACCGTCCCCTGCGGTAGATACTCGTCCCCACTCCACGAACTCAACCCACTCCCCTCTTTCTCCCGTTGCAAAGCACGAATGTGCTCATCCCACCTCTTCTGCGTAAAGAAATACCCCGGCTCGACCATCTCCAACCCGTACCGTCTGGCCAAACTCTCCGCCGCGGCGCCGTGGATCTGCGTATGTCCCTGCGCACTCGGCACATCCAACTCCCCATCCCCCGCCTCTCCCTTCGGTTGCCGACCCCCCGTCCCAAACACCCCCAACAAATCCCCATCCCCCCTCTCCAACACAGCCCTCGCCAACAAAATCGGGTTCTTTACTCGTCTCAGCCCCATCACCCCGACCCCGCGCTTCGCGTACCCCCGCGAGACCATGACGCTCGCCTCGAGCTCGTTGATCCCGTCCCTGGTAAACACGGCGCCGCGCCCGGCGTTGAAGAGCGGGTCGTCTTCCAGCAGGCGGACGGCGAAGGTCGCGACTTCCAGGGCGGAGGGGGGGCGGCCAGTTGATTTATTGGGGGTGGTGAGGTGAGAGTGGGTTTTGGAGATCTGTGAGACAGCCCGGGCGGGTCAGTAAGAGAGGCAGCTTAGCTACAAACATGGAGGGCTAAGGTAGGTAGGTTCAGAAGAGGAGCGACTGACGATGGAGAGTAGAGAGGCGCGGTAGGCGGCCCATCTCTCCGGCGGCACGGTGGAGGGCTTGATGTTGCCTGCGCCGCCGTGGATGATGAGGCGCGGCGTTATGGGAGGTTGGTGGTGCTGTGGGCGTTTGTACTCCATTCTACAGATTATGTTATGCAGTGGGTAAGCACATGTAGAGGTAGCTGGTGAGTATTCGTATGTCGTGGTCAACATGAGGCCCGTGATGTCGCACTCAGAGGGGAAGGTTATCGGCCGATAAGGACCGGGGCTCTTATCTTATCGTTATCGCAATGTGCTTGTCTCGACTAGACTAGACAACAGCAAGTTGTCGGAATCATTCCGGTCAATGTTTCTACTCTTTTACCACAACAACTCTAGGCGACAGTCATGATCCGGCGCAATGGTTGGGGCCAGTCCAAGGCCTCAACTCGTTACTCAATATGGCGTCTCAAGTCATCCTTTTCCCTCCATTAAATGATATACCAGCTTTCCGAAGTACCGCATTCGGAATCGCACTCGGATAGATCGTGCGACCGGAGCTAGTCCGGCACGCTGTTGGACCAGTCCGTCCGTGCGGAGTCCGTTCGGGGGACCTTAATGCATGACATGCTGGGCTAATCGTGCTGGATATGGACTCCAGATCGTTCGGCCGGAAAGTACCTCTCAAGCTAGGCGGGATCGAAGTTGTGGGCGCCATGGTGTTGAACATCAAGGGGTGTTGTATCAAAGGATCATGTAAGGCTGGTCAGGAGGATGTTGAGGAGGCTTGGCCATTTCTTGTCAAGGCATCACAGCACTGTGATCATCAACGTTGCTCTACCACAGCACCTAGATCACTAATCACTTTTACAGGGGCTAAGGGTAAAGTCGACTCTCTTCTCGTATGTTGACATCTCCTATTCTCACCCCCCTACACGGGGCGAACCATATCTCCTTTTGGCATTGACGAAAGCCGACAATCTCGGTAGCGATCATCCTGCAAAGTCAACTACTAACTCCTACCGCCGTATTGGTAATCCCTCTGAAACAGACTCACACCGATGAAGCACCTCGCACTGAAACTTCGATCTCAAACGCGAACGGAGAGTGGTAGGAACAGGATCGCCAAGTTCAGGCCTTCACACCCCTATCACCGTCAAGATGGTACTTCCCATCCGTCCACCCCATCCTGCCGTACTTACTCCGCAACTGGGAGTGCTTATAATCCACCAGCGGGACGACATACTCCTCCTCCCCAGTCTGCTCGTTCAGCACCTTCACGTTATTGGCGGCGCCCAGCAGCGTGGGCGGCATATCGCCGTAGATGGTCTCCCACTGTCCCGCGGGCGCCGCAAAAGTCTCGTGGAAGATTCCCAGGTGCGTGTGGCCCGTTTTCTTGAGCCAGCCGTTGAACCAGTCCCACCCGGCGCGGTGCGCCTCGTCGTGCGCGAAGGCGTGCAGGCCCTCGACCGACCGGAAGTAGAAGACGGCCATGCCCGCGTTCTTGCTCTCGCGCCCCCCCGTGCGCCAGAAGGTGCTGCCCAGGCAGCCGTACTTCTCGGACTCCTGCCTCAGGGACGCGTACATGGTGGCGATGTGCCGGTGCATCTCGGCGGCGCCGGGGGCGAACATCCCCAAGGGGTGGCTGTAGCGGAGGCCGAGGTGGAAGCAGACGATCTGCTCTGCCGCCGGGGTGGGGCCGAACAGGGGCTTCTCATCCGGGCGCGAGGGGTCGTAGCTCTTGTTCGGCAGCGCGCCTGCTACGCGGCCGCGGATGACGTCCTTGTCGAACTGGCTTGTGGAGGGGAAGAAGACCTGGATGGCGGTGGAGAGGATGCCGTATAGTGCGAAGCCGTAAGCCGGAAGTACGGCCCAGCGGGTGGGTAGGACGAGGAGGAGACTTGCTTGGAGCACGGCTCCCACGCAGAGGAGTCCAGGTAGGCCCATGAGGTCTTTGAGGCCAGACTGGGGATGATGTTTTAGTCAAGAGAGGCCGGCGCTTTATCAGGACTCGCGAAAGGACTTACGGTCAAAAGGGCCGCTTCTAGCGGGAATCGCTTGGTTCTGGGACTGACCACGCCCCTGAAGGGCTTTGGAGTGCTCATGGTGGGTGAAGTTTGACCCTTCTCAAACTTGAATTCTGTATTCGCAGCAGCAGCAGTTCACTGCGTTATTTCACTGGCAATGTAGGGAAATGCTAAATGGATCTTGTGTCATTGTCAGCCACAGAGCTCGACATGCGAAAGGTCATCCTTTAAGTATCCAGGTCTACCCTCGATGACCGTCGGGGTTTAGACATGGCATGTACACCCCCTAGGGTGGACCAAAAAGCGAGTCCGAGCTGCCCGTTGTAGTCGATAAGGTGCAGTAGAGTGATCCATGAACAAAGGCAGCAAGGAGCAAGCCATGTTGGCGAGTCCGCCCAATCACAGCTATCCTGATTGCATTAGCCACGTCTCCAGGGAGCCCTAACCGAATGCGACACGCCTCTAACCTAGTGCCAATGCCTCCAAACCTCTCCCCCACGAGAAGTAGCTACCTACTACAAATCTCGCACTCGGTCAAGAACAAGAACACACTACTGCCACATTGCGCTCGACGGCTCAGAGACAAACAACAGAAGGGGAAGAGGTCATTGACGGTCACCGCCCTCCCCATCACCACGACTTTCTTGGGACATCCATCACCCCAGGCCCAGGTGATCATCGACAGGGCTCACATAAGCCAACCACTCGGCTTTTCACTTCCTCAATCCGTCAAAGTACTCCTCCTGGGCCCGGAGGAGTACCCAGGCGCAACCATCTTTCACCGCGCTGTGGCAATAACTGCGTGCCCAGTTGTTGTTGTTGTTGTTGTTGTTGTTGTTGTCCAGCCGAGGTCCCAGCTAGTCCATCCCCCCAGTACGCCTCCGCCGTAATCATCGGCACACCCTCAACCGCCATCACGGACTCGAGCAGGTCCCCCGGGCTCGACAGCGAGCCGGAGTCGTCCACGGGCACAAAATCCAACGTCAAGTTCGTGAGCCGCCCGGGGAAGCGCCGTAAGGCCTGATTCAGGCGGTGTATTTGCGCCATCCACTCGTCCGCGTGTCTCTGACATGGAGGCGACGGCGGCCCGGGTTCGAGGTCGTACGAATAAACCATATACTTGTACGGGTTGTAGTAGAAGCAACGCGGGAGCCTCGGCGCCAGGTGTACGCTCCGCACGTGCGGGAGTGCAGGGCCGAGACTCGAGACGCAGGCTGCGAATGCCTCTAGGTCGTCCAGGTAGTTGAAGCAAAACGTCCACAGGGGGAAGAGCTCGATGTATCTGGGAGGTAGCTTGTCAGTACTTCCTTTCACTTAACCCCTATACCCTACACCTCAGCTGACGGGGCGTGCAGAGGTACTAGTAAGTTACTGATGGTCATGATGTTACTACTGACATTCTCTTGCAGCTGAGCATCAGCGATACAGACTCGAAGTTGATGAAGTGCATCTCCCGCTCCATGTCCAGGCACTGCCAGAAGGTACTGGCCGAGCGACAGCAGCCTGCACTGGCGTTTCTGGAGTACAAAGCGTTAAGAAGATGTGATTCGGCCGGACAGTGTTCGAAGAGAGTAGCCACCGAGGCATGTTTCGCGGCTCCTGCTAACCTCTCAGCATCGTTGGTGCCGCTGGTCCCGGCGACTCTGATCCACAGCTGCTTCTCGGCGGGAATGACCTCCTCGTAGATTTGCAGCCGGATTTCGAGCGGCAGCCGGCTGAGGAACGCCGCCTCGGCCTGAGGATTCGTCTTGGCCTGGTCAGAAAGCAGGGACATGCAGATGACCAGGCCCTTTGGGGGAGGAGGATCGTATGCCCTGACCCTGGAGGTGTAGGATGAGATCCGATCGAAGCCGAACAGCTGTAAAGTCCGCTTCAGGATTCCTTTGCGCCGGAACATGTTGCGCACCGGGTTGGTGATCCCGAATATTGTGATACTGCCCAACGCCCTCAAAAGGAGTGAGCCAGCTCCCCAACCCCAAACGATGGCATGGAGCAACTTGCGAGATGGTTCTGTCATTGTTCGTGGCGTAAACCCCTTGTGTCTCGTCTGCTTTGTTTTCTTTGCAATGTCAAGAGCGCACTCTTGAATCTAACAGCCGTGTGTGTATCTGTGTCGAGTGCACCATATTGTAGAGGGGAGCTGTCGATGCCTACCTAGCCTTGGGCGCTATATCTAGGCACACAACTTAGCACATCGACGCAATCCCTCCACGTAATCCCTCGACGTAATCTTCTGTAGTCTCATTAAGGTATGCGGAAAGCCTGACAGGCGACTATATCCTTTAACCTCCTGTTGGGGTCCAAGTATGATTGCTGTACGCGTCAGCTGCATCTCTGGCTTTGGACAGGACAGTAACAGCGGTTAATTGCAGTTGGTGTAACCAAAGCCGAAGGATTAGACCTAGGTCTAGAGCTTATCCTCCATCTACCTATTCGACAGCTCTCATCTTCCGTCAACCGCCCTGTCCCTCTTCAAGTTCAGGTTCTTGAACACCATAAAGTGTCAGATTCTGACATGTGAAACAATGAGTCCCAGCATTTTGTGCCGGAGACGGGCAAACACTTCAGGCGGAAGAAATCCCTGAGCACCATCGCCCTTCGAGAAACAAGTAGCTCAGAAGTGAAGATATTGAATTCAGGCCATGGAATCGTACTACAATCGAGCCGGGTGGCCTAAAATCAGGCAATTGCATACGAACAAAGCAAACTCTCTTCCGCCTCGGGCCTACACACCTGATATCTGCTAACACACCACATCACCTACAACTCCCTAATGATTTCCCACCAGACGACCGACTAAGAACAAGTGCCATTCGCAATCCCCTGGAGATGCGGATCGCACCAGATGTAGATCCGCGGAAACCCGCCCGACGACTCCTCACGCTTCCGGGCCTGGCACCGGTAGCCCGTGGCGTTGTGGTGGTCCTCGCAGAAGGTGACGCAGCAGCTCGTCCCGTTCGGCAGCCAGACGTAACTCGAGACGTCCCAGCCGAAGTCGAAGAAGCCTTCGTCGCGGTAGATGTCGGTCACGTTGCCGGTGTAGTTGATCCCCGAGAAACCTTGAAACCCGAAACCCAGGGGCCCGGTTTGGTTGTTGAGGAAGGTCGGTTCGGGTGATGGTGAGGGGGTTGTGCTGGTTGTTGAGGTTGAGGATGATGTTGTCGTTGTGCTACTACTGTCACAGGCGCTTAGTGTCATGCCTTCTTTGGTGGGTGTAAGGGGGTGGGCATGTACGACTTACCTTGTCTCTGTTGAGGGCGGCGTTGATGCAGTCGAAGACGTCGAGGTTGAACTCGAAGCAGCCGAGCCGGATCCTTCTCTTGACCTGGCGGCAGCAACGCCGCCCCCGACGCCACCCCCAATAGCCGCTCCAACAACCACCAAAGCGGCGATCAAGAGAAGGAAGAAGACCTTCCGTCGCACGCCACATATGCTCGGCTCATCAACTGCTTTCTCTGAGTTGTTCTCCTGGCCACCAGCACTACCTTCGCCCGCAGCGAGTGTCTCCCATGGTACCGAACCCACTGGACTCCTAGCCAGGAACTCAGGATGGACTTGATCGTAGTTCACTTCGCCGGGAAGCTTGGGCGCATCATCGTACACGACGTGATACTTGTCGTGTTGGTCTTGCTGGTGAGATCGCTGTTGCTCTTCGAGGCTCGTCAAGGCTTGAGGTGATGGGTCGGTGACAACCTCCGGGAGACCTTCGTCAGAGGCCTGATTGTATCCCATTGTCGAAAGTAGAGTCTGGAATTAAAGCTAGTCGGCGATTAAATGGCAATAGTGTCGCTGGCTTGTAAGGGTACAATCGCAAGTCGAACTAAGCATCTGGCGGATCTGGATCTAGGAGATCGCGAAGCATAAGTGCATCGGGTGGCGTCAAGGGTTTCGAGGCACGACATATCGGTAGTTAGTAGCTCGCGATCTCGTCGAGTTCAGATCCAAGGTTGCTGAAATAGAGGTGGTATGCCGTCTTGGCGGGTTAATTTGAAGAGTAAGACGGAGGAATACTTTTAATGTAGGGTGCCATTGGATTGTTCACGACATGGCCCTCGGGGTTGCATCCGTTCGAGGAGCTGAACTTGAACCTACTCGTATGGCCAACAATGGCCGGGCCTTATGCCACAAGCCGTACGCATATACCCGCCTCATGTTACAGAGCAGGCGTACATGAGGAGGCCGTCTGGATGATTGGGGAGAAAATAGATTGCCAGGCAACACAGAGGTGTTCCAATCGGTTCCGAAAATGGCATGCATTTACCTTATTGGACATATGCTACTGTGCTGGAAAGAGACCCGAGGAGTGACTGGGAGGGCCTCAAGAGACAGGCTACACCTGTAGCAGGATTTTGCATGTCAGTGCGGTAACATGCTCATGGTCGTGTCGTCGGCTAACCGTGGTGTTTGCGGCGCCACAGATTGTCGGGACGCACCGTCGAAGGCTTGACCGCAAAGGGTCCCTGCCGATGCCGTTCGCCAAGCCGGTAGCTCACTCCTGGCCAAGTATGGGTCCCCTTGCCCGGCTCCGAACCGGCGATACCCAGTCTCCCGTCACGATCGAGACCGACATCTGTTGGTATGCTAGCCAGAAGATTTCGGACGTACGGCTTGAGTCCTGGCCATCGTCTGCCGAAACACCAAGCCATATAGCAGAAAACCTTGCGTTTCAGCTCTGTGATGCCAAGGTGCGATCTGTGATGGCCCTGACTTCACCTTCATACCTACCCTTCTTCAATTGACGCCATACAACCATCAGCAGAGGCCCAAAGAGCACATGTATGTCCATTGGAGTTGCCAGTCATTCTCGAACGATGCCCTCCTTACCGCCTGTGGTGTCGTACGAGGAGAGACGAGTAAACTGCGCGCCGGAGTAGCGCACTTCCGTCTGCGATGTTTCCACTGCACTGCTCTTGGGGGGCAGGTGTTCATCGATAGAATTGCGCGATTATTTGGCGTGCTAACGCAACAATAACCGAGCAAAAGCATGGGATCCCGAGGTCGGAGAGGATCTTCACCTTGGCACTGACAAGTTCGATTGGCTTGCTGGAGCAAACGAGGTTTCAGTCTCCAGGAACCTTCCGAGTTTCGCCTGTAGCAAGATGGGACCAGTGGCTGTGATAGGTCGATCAAGATCAATTATCTTATCAGATGATCAGATACCGCACTCCGCTCCCCACGTTGTCGAGGCTAGTCGGAAAAATCAGCTCGAGAGAGGACCGTCGAGGTGGTGGAAGTACCGGTACATAGGGCGGGCTGCTGTCCCCTTCAGGACTAGGGATTCCCTTGGCGAGGGTAGGTGGAACATCAGACGGGTCAAGCCTCGACTTCGAAGGGAACAAGAATCCTGGGGGTTGTCCGTTGCGGAGTGAGAGCTTTTCGGTGCCAGGCGCGGTGTAGTGCCGTGGCTGGGCGGCATCCCTTTTGCCGTTCTTATTCGTTCTGGACAGCCGAGACACTTGTAAGCCCTTGTAAGCCCTTGGGGGCGGGACGGTGCGCGGGAGTTGTGCCTGGGTATTTGGCAACAGTTAGACGGGAAGAGAAGACAAGCAACCAACAAGCCATAGATACAAGCTTGGGAGGTCATAAAGGAGAGGACATCCGGGGTTGCGAGAAAAGGCGAACATGTTCGTCCCCTAATCCAAAGCTTCAACAGAGACACTTTGTTTCACCGATATGACGGACGGCGAGAGGAGAATCCACGGGGCGTATTTGGCGCATCCACCAGGCACCGAGCTGGCGTTTTTGTTGGGAGATTCGCGGGCGGTTGAAGTTCCATCGCGGACTTACACCTTGAGATGTCACTGGATGAACGAGTTTTCGCTACCCCACCGTCATCACAATCTGATAAGATAAATTAATGTGGTACATGGGTACCGCACTGGGCTTCCCCACTTTACGATCTTGTTCCCCATCTGCCCACCTCATGCACTTGCGGTCTCGTCCAGCTGATGACTTCACAGGTTACAGCGACTCTAATCATCACACATCACTTGAAGACGATCTTAAGATGGCCGAAACTGAAGCAAAGCCGTCCAACCCCCCCAAGAGAGCCTCAACATAGTTCACAATGTCTTCGGCCACCCACGATCAAGATTGACGGCTACCCAGGTCACCAGTCGCTCGGCTCGACAATGTGCGTCAAAGGATCTCTTACGTAGTGCATTTCCTTCCCGGCCAGGGGCAGGCTGGTTCCCACTGGCATGGTCCCCGCATGGCGAAGGCCGCCAGCACACGTAGTGGTACAGTCATGACAGCCATGATGTATCGGTACATGCCATCGTTTTCCCCATCCTGTTGTCAACCACAGACATTCCGGAGTGGTCTCATCTGTCCTTTTTCTCAGATGTTCAGATCTACGGAGCATAAACCTCGCCGGCTTCCCAGTCTCGAAGCTATTTCTGTTTTCTTTTCTCCCTCTCCTTGCTCATCTTCTGTTCGTCATATCCGTGTCTGACACAATAAGCTTCGAATTGTCTGCTATCAGTGACGCAGTCTACCATCTCAGGGCCCCATACCGCCTTGCACTGTCACTACGAACCAGGGCAGATGTCGCCGCACAGTACCTACGACAGCGACATGTCGAACGGCGTCAACGGAAGCCATACCTCCAATGGGGTTCACCAGGTGAACGGCGTCAACGGTGTATCTACCGACAACTCGAACGGAATCCACAACGGCATAACTAGCACCCGGCACAGGAGGACGCCTCAACATCTCAAGCCTTCGGCACCAGGCGCTGTTCACGATCTCCTCTGCGTAGGGTTCGGGCCTGCGAGCTTGGCCGTTGCCGTCGCCCTCCATGACTCCATGGAGAATGGCAGCCTCAAGGAGGCACCGAGCGTTCAGTTTCTTGAGCGTCAACCCGAGTTCCACTGGCATGCCGGCATGCTGATACCCGGCGCAAAGATGCAAATCTCCTTCATCAAGGATCTTGCAAGCCTCCGCGATCCCTGCTCGCACTTCACCTTCCTCAACTACCTGCATGAGAATGGCCGTCTCATCGACTTTATCAACCTCTGCACCTTCTTGCCCGCTCGGAAAGAATACGAGGACTACCTGAGCTGGTGCGCCGGCCATTTCGGGCATGTCGTCAGCTACTCTACCGAAGTTGTATCCATCACCCCGGTTAAGAACAGCGATGGCCCCCTGAAGACGTTCGAAGTTGTTTCGAAAAACACGATAACCGGCCAGATCACAACCTCCCTTGCCCGGAACGTTCTGGTGGCCGTTGGTGGTCAGCCGTCTATTCCTAAATGCCTCCCGGCAGGTAGCGCGAGGGTGATTCACTCCTCGCAATACGCCTACACAGTTCCCAAACTCCTCACCGACAGCAATGCCCCTTACCGGATCGCTGTCGTTGGCGCCGGACAGAGCGCTGCCGAGATCTTCAACAATATGCACACCTTGTACCCCAACTCGAAGACGTCTCTCATTATGCGCTCCGAGTTCCTCAAGCCTAGCGACGACTCTCCATTGTAAGTGCAGGACGCCGGAACCAGTCATCGTCCCAGTGAGCTAACATGCAATTCTTAGCGTAAACTCCATCTTCAACCCCGACTTCACTGACACTTTGTACAACCGCTCCTCCAACTATCGTCGGAATCTGATCAACGAGGCCAAGACCACCAACTACGGCGTTGTTCGTCTTGAGCTTATCGAGCATTTGTTTGAGAAGATGTACGACCAGAGGAGGGAGATTGGCCCTGACGAGAAGCAGTGGCCACACCGCATCCTCGGAGGCAAGCGGATTTTGAGCTGCAACGAGGGCTCCAACAGTCTGCAAATCAAAATCTGCTCTGCACCCCCCGGCGACGATGACTTTGAAACCACCGGCTACGAGGGCGAGGAGGAGCTTTTGGAGGTCGATTTGATCGTCGCTGCCACGGGATACCAGAGGCGTTCGCACCTCGAGATGCTCAGGGATGCCTGGCATCTGCTGCCGGAGAGCAAGGATGAGGCCGCGCCCCTGGGCGACAAGTGGCATGTCAAGGTCGACGATGGAAGCAAGGACATCCCCACCACAAGAGTCCTCGAGGTCGGCCGCGATTACGGAGTGAGGTTTGCTGAGGGAGCTGTCGCCCCTGGCTCGGGAGTTTGGCTTCAGGGCTGCTGTGAAGGCACCCACGGGGTAAGTTCTCCGTCACATGGCCACATGTACTGTTTCAAGAAACTAACAAACTCGCAGCTTAGTGATACCCTTCTGTCTGTTTTGGCGGTCCGTTCGGGAGAGATTGTGGACTCCATCTTTGGAAACTGAGTGGCGGCGGGCGTGGAAGATGGCACAGAGTGCATAGCAAACTAATCGCCGTACCAGAGCAGCGTGGATTTGGCGGGAGTTTAGAGATAGGGGCGTTTCAATGGGCATCAATACATGGGGGAGAAAAGTAGAAGATTTATATGGTCTAGAACTAGAGCTTGAATTTCTGGCCCTACAGTTGTTGAAATGCGATCATTTGGACGACCTGTTGGCTCGTCTTGTCACAACACCCTAGTACGAGTTCTTCTACTTGTTTACAACAGGACAGACAAACGCAATGTTTCTTGTTGATGTCAACAATAATAACATCACAATCCAAAATCGGCTCCGAACATCGGATAGCTGGGGAAAAGTTCAGAGCCCCTTCTTCACAATCCAACACCTCAGATCTCGGCATGACGCAATCACGACGTTTAGACTTCCTTCTAGCGCTTTGGTGTTCTCCATCCACAACTTTGAAGACAGCAGGCACATCCAAATCCGATCATTGACGGGGATATTGATCCAACAACTGGGACGGCGAAGTTGCACACCAATCTCGTGCCATCCAGCAGGTGTACTTGGAACCTAAGCTCGTCGTATTTCCGAACGTCGCCGACCTGTCTCATTCACCCAGACTCCCCAGAAATTCACTCATCACAAGGTGGAAGCATTGCAGTAGAGGTAGGTACCTGTCAGACCCTGACGGCACTAATAAGCAGCACCTTCCCAGGCCTGTGTGGCATCACCCTGTTTGTGTATTACCTTCCTGAACCTGCAAACACTGGTCTGTTAGGCCGGGCCACTCTTCCACCTGACGGATTGGAATGGCGGCTACCGCGATTACCTCGTCACAACCACGTGGAGCTGTGCCAACGCAAACCGGAGCAGAACCGTGGAGCACTGGAGTCATCATCCAATGGGTGGATTCACCAAACAAATCTTGGTCATTCAACTCGTCTCCATCGTGGGGTGTTGACCAACCACGAGCAACCTATTTTGCTACTTCATGACCGTCTCACCACACCTCCCTGAGCAGGACTACCAGCACAACAGGCACATGCGTCCCTAAAAAAAGGGTTTCCTGGTGTCCTGCCCAGTCAACTATTGGCCCACTCTGGGAGCTCCGGGTTGCAGTCATTCTACCTTTAGGTACATGTACCTGCTACCCACGCTCCCTACCCCTCTGTGCCTTACTTTGCCTTACCCGGTTGCTTATAACCCAGCGGAACGGACCGCCAGATACACCATCGATCAGACTGCAGTCGCATATCTCATCGGTGTTTTAGAATGAAGGCAACCCCTGAGAGCGACACTGCCGCCGCTCCCTTGGCCATATTAAATCATCCACCCACTCGATTAGCCGGCCCTTCATATCTGCATGAGCTGGTGCGGCAGTTGGGAGACTCAGAAAATGCAGCCATTGAATACCTCTCGGCGAACGGAGATCGGTCCGCGATCTCATACGAGGACTTCCATTTTCTCTCGGACGGACTAGCACAGAAGCTTACCTCCCTACGACAACAACAACCTGACAACGACCAGTTTGTTGTACCAATTCTCGTTCCTCAGCACCCGAGTCTCTATGTTGCCCAGCTGGCAATTCTGAAGGCCGGAGGAGCTTTCTGTCCCCTGAATCTAGATGCGCCCCTCGCGCGGGTCAAGTTTATTCTCCAGGATGTCGCCGCAACCGTCGTTGTCACAACAAAAGAGTACGCTACGTCAATACCAGCCGTCAACAATCTGGTGGTGTTATTTCTGGACGAGGAGTTGGCTCAGCCGGTATTAACGCAGTCGACGTACACACCACGAGCGCCGAAACCGACAGACTTGGCCTATGTGATGTACACATCAGGGTCGACTGGCACGCCCAAAGGAGTAGGAGTCTCCCACGAAGCAGCAACTCAAAGTCTGCTGGCACATGACCGTCACATTCCCAAATTCTCGAGATTCCTGCAATTTGCGGCACCTACATTCGATGTTTCCGTTTTCGAGATCTTCTTCCCCCTATTCAGGGGGGGCACTCTGGTCAGCTGCGACCGCGGACGGATGCTGGACGACCTACCGCTCGTGCTTCGAACCTTGGATGTCGACGCTTGTGAGTTGACACCTTCGGTAGCTGGCAGTCTGCTGCGGAAGAGGGAGAACGCACCGTGCCTGAAACTGCTTCTTACCATCGGCGAGATGCTGACGAAGCCGGTCGTGGATGAGTTCGGTGGCGGCGATGGGCGGCCGAGCATGCTGTGGGCTATGTACGGACCGACTGAGGCTGCCATACACTGCACGCTCCAACCTGCACTTGCAACGGACGCCAGTGTCGGCTACATCGGATTCCCTCTCGATACCGTCTCCGCTTTCGTACTCGATATCTCGGAGGACCCGAATGTGGACAAGACGCCACGCTTTCTGGCAATAGGAGAGGTCGGGGAGCTTGCTATCGGTGGCTTCCAGCTGGCGAGCGGTTACATCAATAGACCGGAGACAACCTCTGCCGCCTTCATCGACAGCAAGTACGGACCATTATATCGAACCCTCGACAAAGCAAGGATACTACCCGATGGGACGATAGAATGCCTCGGCCGCATCGGAGGTGGCCAAGTCAAACTGCGCGGTCAACGGATCGAACTTGGCGAAATTGAACAAGTCGCTCTACGGACTCCTGGTTGCCATGGAGCAATGGCTGCTGTCATTGGAGGGATACTTGTCCTCTTTTGTGCGGTCGATACTTTGGCCGGTATGGAGGATGAGGTTCGCAACGTGTGTGAGGCATGGCTGCCCAGCTTCATGGTACCCGGCGACATATTAGTCCTCACGGCCTTTCCCAGACTACCGTCCGGCAAGCTGGACCGCAGGAAATTGCTGTCTGACTACTCTTCGGCGCAGGCGGAACAACAGCAAAGCGTCCCGGAGTTTAAGGATTCTACAGAACAGGAACTGTGCGAGCTAGCTGGAGCAGTCCTGGGACAAGACATATCGCCATCCACAAGACTTGCGGCAGCTGGGATGGACTCTCTTGTGGCGATCAAGTTTACCTCAAGTCTTCGACAAGCTGGCTTTAAGCTCAGTGCACTTGACGTGCTCGGGTCACTGTCTATATCTCAACTACAACAACTCATGGCTGACAGCCACACCAGTGCACATCGGCAAGCTTCGACACTAACCGAACAGGTCTCGAACGCCAACATCGGCACCGCTTCTATACCCATCCTTCGAAACTCCCTTGACGATATCGAGAGTGCCATACCCTGTACTCCTCTTCAGTCCGCCATGCTTGCCGAAACATGCGCCAACCCCCAAGCCTATTGCAACTCGTTGGAACTGAGCGTCAGCGGTAATCATGATGCTGCCGAAATCTGTTCCTGGATCTCGGAGGTCATCAGCAGGAACACCATTCTTCGGACCGGGTTTGTTGTACATGATGGCAAATTCCTACAAGTTATATGGAAACATCCCACGGCGGTCCCGATCTTGGTACTAGACGATTTGGACAGAAACTTCACCGTCACGTCCGAAGAAGAGTTCCTACACCCCATTCGCGTACAGATTTGCACAGGGGAGGGTGACAGTCGCATCCTGTTCCTGATACACCACTCGCTCTTCGATGGCTGGACGGTGGATCTTCTGCTCGAGGACCTCAATACGGTTTCCAGCGGACGCCAACTTTCGTTCCGTCCGCAGTTCGGCGAAGTGGTCGCTTATGGCCAGCCACAGTTATTCCTGGAACAGTGCGATAAAGCCAGGAGTTTCTGGGCAGAGACCTTGACTGATTTTCAGCCCAGTCCCTTTCCAGTATTACTGGAGGCGCCTCCTCAGCAAAGCCAGGTGAAGTCTCGGATGTCGAGTCTTGCTCTTTCCCCACAGTTAGTACGGGACACGCTCCGGAAGGCTGAGTGCAGTCCTCAAGTGCTTTTCCAAGCCGCTCTGGCCTGGATCTGCAGCTCATTGGTGGGTAACGAGGACATTATCACAGGGTTCGTTACGTCTGGCAGGACGGCCGCCATTCCTGGGATTGAACGCATCATGGGGCCCTGTATCGCAACCCTGCCCTTACGAACGAACCTGTCTCAAACACGAAACATCCAGGACCTGTTGACGAGCATACAAGTGGGCAACAGATCGGCTTTGGGTCACGCTTCCTTGCCGCTGGCGGAAATCAGGAAGGCAGCGGGAATTGCACCGGGTCAATCACTCTACGATGTCCTTTTCGTTTACCAAGAATCCCTCTTCAGTTCACGGAAGGAGGGAGATCTCGTCAAGGAGGTCGTTCACCTGGACTATCTCGAGACGAAATTGCTCGTGGAAGTTGAGCCGAAGAAGGATCATTATGAGTGCAGGGTAACCTACCATACGGACGCCATTTCGGATGCACATATCGCGGTACTTATCGAGCAGCTCCTATACGTCGCAAGCCATATGCTAGAGAACTTCGACTCGGATCTAGCCTCAACGCGGAGTGTTGTTCCTGAGCATCTCCTGTCTACGTACAACCTGGAGCCACAATCATTTCCAGGAGTCCCAGACTTGGCGCTTGCGATTGAGAGTGTGGTGTCAACCATACCTGATAAAACAGCTCTCTGCTTCGCTCACCGAATCTCTGACGGTTCTGTTGATGCAGAGTACGTGTCGTACCGAGAGTTCAACTCCATGGCCAACAAGATCGCGCGGTACATCCGAACATCTGGCTGCTCAACCGTGGACGTGGTTTCCATTGTCATGGAGAAGTCAGTACTACTATACGCTGGAATCCTGGGAATTGTGAAAGCAGGGTGCTCGTACCTCCCGCTCTTACCGAGTACGCCAATGGCCCGGATCGAGGTCATACATGCACAAGCAAACGTCAAGCTCTGCCTAACTGACAACTCCGCCTGGGCGATGCTTTCTCAACTGGAAGGCCATCAAGTATCGAACCTAGAAGAGACGGACCTCAAGGCGACAGAAGACACTAATCTCAACATCCCCGCCGATGGCGCTCGCATCGCTGTTATTGTCTACACTTCGGGCAGCACAGGCGTTCCAAAAGGAGTGTGTGTCACTCAACTCAACGTCGCCAGCAACATCGACGTTCTTTCCAGAATCTACCCAGTCAAAGTGGGTTCTAGACTGCTTCAGTCGTGCTCCCAGGCATTTGACGTCTCGGTGTTCGAGATGTTCTTCACCTGGACCCAGGGCATGACGCTTTGCTCAGCAACCAATGACACTCTGTTCGAGGACCTTGAGCGCTCCATCAGGGCATTGGAGACCACCCATTTGAGCATGACACCCACTGTCGCGTCCCTGATCGATCCGCAAAACGTCCCATCTGTCGAGTTTCTTATTACATCAGGCGAAGTCATGACCGACAAAGTCGCCAGGAGCTGGTGGCGGCAGTTGTTCCAAGGCTACGGACCTTCCGAGACAACGAATATCTGCACCGTCAAGAAGATGGGTCCCAGCGATGTTATCCAGCATCTCGGCTACTCGTTCGAGAACACGTCAACGGTCGTTCTCTTCCAGAATGGCATCGAGGTTGTCCCTCGCGGATGCTTGGGAGAGCTTTGTTTTGGTGGAGACCAAGTTGCTCAGGGGTATCTGAATATGCCTGAGCTTACTGCAGCCAAGTTCATTGATCATCCCCAATTCGGCCGCCTATATCGCTCTGGTGATCTGGGACGAATGCTGCCGGATGGCTCGCTGGTGATAACTGGACGAGTTGATGACCAGATCAAGTTACGCGGCCAAAGGATTGAGCTCAGTGAAATCAACGCTACTATTCGGCAATCCAGCGACGTCGCGGACTGCTTCACTGTTCTCGTCAATCGTGAGGATCAGTCAGCTACGCAACTCGCATCTTTTTTTGTTCCTCGCAGCTCCCCCAGCGCTGCTCCAGCAGAAGTCATGCCTCTGGACGACCATTTAAGCGACTTGACCGCCTCGTTGTGCCGCCTATTGATGGCAAAGCTTCCGAGCTACATGGTGCCGTCCTATCTGATTCCCGTCTCCAAGCTGCCGGTAATGGCATCAGGCAAGCTCAACAGAGCATGGTTCGTCGAGGCGTTCCACAATCTGGATCAGTCTTACCTGGAATCGACGGCTTCAACCACGTCCATGAATGAGGATCACAGCGAGCTGACGGACACTGAACGGAAGATTGCGGACATCGTGACTTCATGTCTCTCAACAGGTGGTTCAAGTGTGCACAGGTGGACGCCGCTCGCCAGCTTCGGCCTTGACTCGATATCGGCGATTGGCCTCTCGAGACAACTTCGGAAACGGTTTGGTCGTCG
Organism: Coniochaeta sp. 2T2.1; assembly: GCA_009194965.1. Classification (NCBI taxonomy): domain Eukaryota; kingdom Fungi; phylum Ascomycota; class Sordariomycetes; order Coniochaetales; family Coniochaetaceae; genus Coniochaeta; species Coniochaeta sp. 2T2.1. The sequence continues at coordinate 266,888 of VSMA01000036.1, forward strand.
AATTCCTATATCGGTCATACTTCAGAATCCATGCGTTGCCCAGCTTGGTCAGGTTATTGAAGGCCAAGAACCTGACCCTCACTCAGAGCCGATCTGTCTGGACATCTTCCCGGCTGATTGGGTCGACATTATTAAGTCCAAGTGCCGATCCGAGGGCAAAGATGTCCTCAAGGTCCTCCCTTGCACGCCATTGCAGGAGGCGATGCTGGCGGCATCTGTGAGCGGGAAGTCTTACCTCAACAATATGCTCTTTCGACTCCAGTCAGATCCTGCCGAAATGCAAGGATACTGGACAGCGATGTGTAAGAGGCACGACATCCTCCGCACTTGCTTCGCAACAACGGACATGGCGGATCATGCCTTTGCTCAGGTTGTCCTGAACGGATGGGAGCCAAATTGGTATCAGTTTGTGGAGGCGGACGGGATTCTCGATAACTGCATCTCACAACACTTGGCTTGCCACACAGATGTCGTTGATTCATGGGAGCCGCCTGTGTCTTTCGCCATCATCCGCCAGGGAGGGTTCGCATACCTCTCCTTTGTTTGTCACCATGCACTTTACGACGGTATTGCCATCGAAGTTATTCTTCGGGAGGTGGAACAGCTTGCAACTGGCTTGGCCCTCGAGCCCCCTCCACCTGTCGAGCCCTTCTTGAGGGTCATGATGGCAGATTCGCCCACTTCCGATGAGTTCTGCAAGAGACAACTGTTGGACTTCCGGCCCAGCGAGTTACCAACAAACCACGCCCCAACGGCAGAAGGAATCAACAAAACCCACGACATCCGCACCACGCACATCCACATTCCCCTCAGCGACATAAGCGAGAGAACCAAGAGTCTTAGTTGCTCTCTTTTATCCATCTGCCAGGCTGCTTGGGCACTAGTCCTGACTACACTTCTCGAAACCGAGGACATCTGCTTCGGCAACGTTGTGAGCTGTCGCTCCGTCGACGTCGTCGGGATCGACAGACTCGTAGCCCCTTGTTTTAACACCGTCCCCATACGGACGGATCTTTCCAGCATCAGGCAGAATATTGACCTGATCAAGGCTCTCAACGCAATGAACCCGAAGATCATTCAGCACCAGTTTACTTCCCTGCGGCGAATACAGTCTTCAGCATTTCCCGGCGGTACTCAGCGCTTGTTCGATACCCTTATCATTTTACAGCAACAGGCGCGAATCCTTGATTCTAGTATTTGGAGTTTGGAGCGGGATGATGGCGAGATGGATGTAAGTGTTCTACAAGAGTATACTAGAGTCGGAAGAACGAGTTTAACAAGTCAGATACCCCTTGTTTGCGAATTTAGACCCGATACCCAGAGCGACCGACTTGTTGTTCAGCTCCATCACGAGTGGTAAGAGAATGAAGCCTTCCATATTTCCAGATAAGCGAAGCTAACATGCCAGTGCTCGCATTTCCGAACCGTTTGTAGACTTGATCTCAGACATGCTCCAGCATTTCATGGGCAATTGTCTGAACTATCCCTCTTCACAACTTCCTCGGCCGTCCTCACTCCCGCGATCGATTACTTTAAAGCTCTCCGACCTCAGACTCGAACGAAATTCACATTCCTCCATCGCATCTGTATCTGGACCGGACAACGAGACATGGTCAGACCCCGAATCGCGCATTCGAGCAGTCTTGGCGAAGCTGTCGTCCGTCCCAGAGCACAGAATCCGACGGAGCACGACTATCTACCAGCTTGGTCTGGACAGTATCAATGCTGTCCAAATCGCGTCCCTCCTTCGGAAGCAAGGCATGACTATCTCGGCAGGCGACGTGATTCAGCAGAGAACATGCGCGAACCTGGCCGAGAAGATTTCGACGACGGAAGATCCTGCCAGCCAGAAATATGTTTTCGACTTCTCCGGATATTGTCTTGGAGCCGAGACCGAGCTCAGCCAACACGGAATATCTCCAGAGACAGTGGAGACGATTCTACCTTGCACTCTATTACAGGCTGGGATGATCGTGCAGTTCATCCAGTCAAAGGGACACGATTACTTCAACTTCGTGGACTTCCAACTCTGCGACAACGTCGAGCTGGCTGCCTTGAGCAAGGCTTGGGAGCAGGTCTCTCGCATACACCCGATTCTAAGAACTGGCTTCATTCCCGTCGACGATGCCAACTTCTCATTTGCCATGGTGCAATACAAACCATCTGACGACCGCCACCAACTTTTGCAGGTGAGCGGCAAATCGGCTGAACAATGGAATATCGACAATTGGCGGCAGGACCAGGCCAGTGAAACCCTCAACGGGCTGCACAACCCGCCATGGCGCGTGGCTTGCGTCGACCGTGGGGGTGATGGTGGTGTTACAATGCATCTCGCCATACATCATGCGCTATATGATGCTCAATCCCTGCAAACGATACTGGAAGACTTGGCTTTGATACTTGATGGAGAGTCCGTGACGGCGGCGCCTGCTACTGAAGCCGCGGTCAAGGATATCATCGGCCAGAGCTCCCAAACGAACAGACAGGAGGCTTTCTGGAAAGCACAATCCGAGAACATTGTCATCAACAACTTCCCAACACTGACGCCTCTGAGACTGAGCTCGAGGACAGTAGCCACCGAATCGATTGTCAGCAACTACAAACTCTCTACGCTCGAAAAGTCTCTCGGTGCCAGCGGGTTCACAGTCCAAGCAGCTCTCCAAGCCGCCTGGACCAGAGTTCTTTCGTCATACCTGGGAGAACCCTCGGTCACTTTCGGCGTCGTGTTGTCCGGGCGCAACTCGCAAGTAACTCAAGATGCCGTCTTCCCCTGCATATCGATGCCCCCGGTTATTGCTTCCAACAAGCCTTCCAACAGAGAACTGCTTCAGGCAATGCTGGAGTACAGCGGACACCTCTACCAGAATCAGCATATACCCTTGAGCAAAATACAGAGGTGGCTCGGATTCCCAGAAGGGAAAATCTTGGACACTCTTCTTGTCTACCAGAAATTACCGCATTCGTCTCGAACCATGCTGCCCTGGAAGGTGATCAATGACCAGGGCTCGGTGAATTACCCGGTCTCCATCGAGGTCGAGCCAAGCTCGGACGACAGCTTGAGCTACAGGATGACATTCTTTGACGATGTCGTGCCAAGAGAACATGCTAGGTTGCTCTTGGAGCAGTTCGATGCTAACTTCTGTGATTTAGCCCTCCACCCAGATGGGCATGAAGATGACCTCTTCTTGCGAGCTCCAGACATGTTTTCGATCACCCCAGCAGAGGAGCCAGAAGTGGACTGCAAGGAGAAGTTTCTTCACCAGTTTGTCGAGATACAAGCCCTCAAGACGCCGGACAAGACAGCCCTCGAGTTCGTCACCGGGTTTCAGGGGGCACAGCCCATCAGCAAGACATGGTCGTACAAGTCACTCGACGAGTACGGAAACCGAGTGGCTAGAATATTGCAGCCGCATGCCAAAACCGGCGGCACAGTTGCGATTCTCTTCGACAAGTGCCCTGAGGCTTTCTTCTCCATCCTTGGAGCCTTGAAGACCGGGTGTGCTTTTGTTGCTCTGGATCCTGGGGCGCCTTCAGCTCGGAAGCGGTTCATTTTGGAGGACTCGCGAGCGTCGGTCCTGTTGACGTCGAGAGATTTAGAGAGGACGCTGGATTTTCCAGTTGCTATCCCGCTTTTGGCCATCGAAGAACCGTCTCTGTCCAAGATTGAAGGTAGCCCTGTCACTCTGGAGAAGGAGCTCACTCCACAACACACATGTTACTGTCTCTACACATCCGGGACCACTGGAACTCCGAAGGGGTGCGAGATCACCCACGAGAATGCCGTGCAGGCAATGTTGGCATTCCAGAAACTGTTCGCCGGTCACTGGGATAAGCAGTCCAAGTGGCTTCAGTTCGCATCCTTCCATTTCGACGTTTCGGTTTTGGAACAATACTGGAGCTGGTCTGTCGGCATGACCCTGATAGCGGCTCCTCGGGATTTGATCTTGGAAGACCTGGCGGGGACTATTTTGAGATTGGAGATCACGCACATCGACCTTACGCCCAGTCTGGCGCGCCTCATCCACCCCGACGAGGTCCCCAGCCTGACCAGGGGTGTGTTTATCACTGGTGGCGAGCAACTGAAGCAGGAAATATTGGACGCCTGGGGCTCCACCGGAGTGATCTTCAATGCTTACGGTCCAACCGAAGCGACAATAGGCGTTACGACTTTCTCGAGGGTACCACAAAACGGGCGTCCTTCCAACATCGGCAAGCAATTTGTCAACGTTGGGACATATGTCCTGAAACCGGGCACCGAGAGCCCTGTGCTGAGAGGCGGCATAGGGGAACTGTGCGTTTCAGGGAAGCTAGTTGGAAAGGGCTACCTCGGCAAAGACGAGCTCACAGCGGAGAGATTTCCAACTCTGAAAACATTTAACGAGCGAGTGTACCGCACGGGTGACCTAGTTCGGATCCTCCACGACGGATGCTTCGACTTCCTGGGGCGCGCAGATGACCAAGTCAAGCTCCGTGGGCAGCGCCTCGAGCTTGGGGAGATCAACCACACTATCCGGACTAGTGTTCCAGCTGTGACCGATGTTGCCACCCTCGTGGTTCGAAACGAGAAACAGCGCAAGGATATCCTCATATCATTCGTCACCACTGGGAATAAGCGCAGTCGAGATCGAGACCTCCGTATTCTCGATGGTCCGGAAGCAACAATGCTCTCCGAACAAGTCAAGGCAGCTTGTCGTGACAGACTCCCCGGTTACATGGTGCCAACCTATGTACTGGCTTTGCCCTTGATGCCGTTGTCGTCGAACAACAAGGCGGAGACCAGGAGGCTCAAGGACCTGTTCCTCGACCTCGACCATGGCCGCCTCATGTCTGTCACAAAGTCAACCACGGATGCGAGCACTGACATGAACGGTACAGGGCAGGAGGTCTTGCGAGTGCTCTCGAATGTCACTGCTCTCCCCGTACAGGAACTCGAATTGGACTCGACCATATTCGACCACGGTATCGACTCAATCTCTGCTATGCGGTTTACGGCGGCCTTGAAGAAAGCAGGCTTTACCCAAGCCACTACATCTCTTGTTTTGACTAACCCCAGACTTCGTGACCTTGCTTCCAAGCTGTCACAGAAGCAAACCTCATCTGGGACCGACCACACGTTGGCAGCCAGACAGCTCGTCCAGGCCTGTCACCATAAGTACCGGACTCTGGTCGAGAAAGAGCTCGGTCTTGATGCATCGGATATCGACTATATCGCCCCTTGCTCTCCACTCCAGGAAGGAATGATCTCTCGCTCGAACATGCCAGTCACTAAAGGTGCATACTTCAACACATTCAAGTTCAAGCTCTCCAGCGAAGTCTACGCCTCCCAGTTGCGGAAGGCTTGGACAGAGCTCGTGTCATCCTGCTCTGTGCTTCGGACTCGCTTCGTCAGCACGCCAGATGGCTTTATCCAGGTAGCCACAAAGACGGCACGTGTACCCTGGACAGAATTCTGCCTTGCCACCGAGACGGATCTCGAGGTCTTGGTCAAGGAGAAGCAACAGTTCTGGATCGAAAGGAATGTCCTTCATGTCAAGCAGCCATTGGATATCATGGTCATCAGCGTCGGTGAAACGGCGAGATACCTGATTGTCAACATCTCGCACGGTATCTACGACGCAATAAGCTTGGACATCATGCTTGATCGACTCCAGCAGTATTACTCAGAGCTTCCCGTGTCAACTTCATCACCCAGCTACCTCGAGGCACTGGTCCATGGTCCGCTCAGAAGTCATATCGATTCGAACGGGTTCTGGCTTGAGCACCTTCAGTCAGCTTCGCACCAACCGTTTCCTATCATTTCTCCGCGACCAAGTCAGGAAAGCCTCAGTTGCAGTCGCCTTGTCCCGGCGGGTGACCTAGAAGGTCTGCGGGCTCAGCTTGGAGTAACACTTCAAGCAATTCTTCAGGCCGTGTGGATCTCAGTCTTCCAGCAGTTCCTCGCAGACGTCACGATTGGGGTCGTGATCTCCGGACGGTCTATCGACCTCGACGGCGCAGATGGTGTTATCGGACCCCTTTTCAACACTGTGGCGTTCCATGCGCCTCTTCAGCGAGGCGAGACGTGGACAAGCCTGATCAAGAAGTGCCACAGTTTCAATGTGTCTATCATACCATTCCAGCACGTCGCGCTGAGGGATGTGCAGAAGTGGTGTTCAGGCGGTAAGCCGTTGTTCGACACGCTCTTCTCGTTCCAGAGGGCCGGGGATACCCATGCGGGCGAGGAGCTATGGACGTCCCAGGAATCGACGCCAAATCCAGACTTCGCTCTCGCGTTCGAGGCTACCTTGACATCTGACGGTCATCTGCAATTGCAACTGGTAACAAAGGCAGGAGTTGCCGATCCTGATACACTGTCAAGTCTTCTTGATCAGGTTGAAGCAGCACTGCAGTCTGTATCTTCCCCTGAGCAGCCGATTCCTTTGGCATCACATCACCATACAAAGCCCATCCAGAATGGGACGCAGTCTCGGAAGACGGGGACTCCAGAACCAGACTCCTATGAGTGGACTGCCACCGCGCTGCAGATCCGCGAGGAGATCGCAGCTTTAGCAGACGTTGCAACTGAACATATCACTCCGGATACGTCTTTGCTAGAGTTCGGACTGGACAGCATAGACCTGATCAAGCTCTCGTCAAGACTCCGCATTCGTGGTATCGCCATCTCTAGCGGCCAACTGATGAGAAATGGGGTGATATCCGCCATCGTCCAGCACCTGGAACGACAGTCCTCAGATACTCCAGCTGCCAGCAACGGCACCCAGTCAATTGACTCAACGTCGATGGCACTCAAGAAGTACCTCCTCAACGCCGGATACGCTCTCGATCAAGTCGAGGATGTTCTACCCGTGACCCCACTGCAAGACTCGATGGTTGCCGAGATGGTGCAGTCTGACTTCCACCGATACTTCAACCACGACGTCCTCGAGTTAGATCCAACTATCGACGCGAGCCGCCTCCAACAGGCATGGCAGCAAGTTGTCGCGGCCTCTCCAATTTTACGGACCACTTTCCTGGAGATCGGTGGTCCGGAGTTTGACAGTGCGTATTGCCAGCTCATCAACAATTTTGCGCCTCTAGTACTAGAAGAGGCCGCGGTGATATGCAAAGATGAAATGTCGCAGGCGATGGAAACTGCCAGAAGACGCGCTTCCGCAGCGGCTGGCAAGTCAGATCTGCTGCAGCTCGCTCTTGTCTCGGTCAACGAACGCCGCTACCTCGTGCTGTCCATCGCCCATGCGCTTTATGACGGATGGTCGCTTGGTCTGCTTCATCAGGACGTCCAAGCCGCTTACAAGGGGTCCTTTGTGTCCAGGCCTCCATACAAGGAGTATCTGACACGTATCGTGACTGCCTCGACAGCGGAAGCCAAACAGTTCTGGGCTGGTTACCTCGCCGACGCACATGCAACCCTCGTACCTGGCGTCAAGCACTTCGACGAGGGCATCCAAGACGAAGTGCATCGGACAGACATGACATCCTCGATCTCGGCAAAGGTGATCAAGGACTTTTGCCGCAGGTACGCAGTCTCACTCCAAGTCCTAGGCCAGGCATGCTGGGCAGCAGTCCTTGCATCTCGCACCAAGTCTTTGGACGTCACGTTCGGTGTCGTTCTCCGCGGCCGAGACACTGAAGAGGCAGAAAAACTCCTCTTTCCGACGATGAACACTGTGGCTGTTCGCAGCGTTCTCCACGGCATAATCGCTTCATGGCTACGGTACATGCAAGAGAACATGACCAACATCAACACCTACCAACACTACCCTTTGCGAGACGCTTTGAAGCTGGCGGGCCAACAGAGAGGACCGCTGTTCAACTCCTTGTTCATCCAGCAGAGGGCGCAAGGCCCAGTGACGAGGGACGAAACAGCGTGGATGACGTCTGTCGATGGTGACTCTGCAGTGGAGTATCCAGTTTGCGTTGAGGTTGAGGTTTCGGACGAGAGCCTCATCTGGCGCGCAGCGTGCAACTCTGGGTGCTTATCGCGCAAGGAGACGTTACAATTAATTCGAAACCTGGACGCTGTGCTCAAGCATTTGACGGGATCTTCAGGTGGAGATGTTCTCTCCTTCCAGGACGGAGCAGTTTCGATTTGCGGGTTACCATCGTTTGAGCTTCCTAGAAGCGAGCCGGGCAACAGCGCCACAGCCGTTCCTACCGGAGTTGAGGACGCCTCTTCGTGGTCCGAAACAGAGAGCCAGATCAGAGACGTCATCTCGGAGGTCTCTGGCGCCCCGACTTCGTCCATCACACGGAAGCACACGGTCTATCATCTTGGGTTGGACTCCATCAGCACGATCAAGGTCAGCTCGCTGCTTCGGAAGAGGGAGATAGCTCTCGGTGTTCGCCAGATCCTAGGCGCAGAGTCCATATCGGAGATGGCTGCAATAGCCACTGCCCAGATCGCAGTCAATGGAATTCATGTGAATGGTACTTCCACAAACGGCACATCCGACGGTGCTGTTGCTGTGACGGATGGAGATGACAATATCGCATCAACTGTGCGGACTCTTGACATCTCGAAGCTCCAAGACGGCGCTGGTATCACCGAATCAGCATTCGAGGATATCCTGCCCGCAACTGCAATGCAGGTCCACATGCTTAGTGTCTGGCAGAACACAGACGGCGCGGTGTTCTTCCCAGAGTTCACCTACGTACTCGAAGGCGACATTGCTATGAGCGACATACGCTCGGCGTGGACGGCCCTCGTGGAGCGTCACCATGTCTTGCGGACGAGCTTCCTCGCCACGGGATCTAGGGATACTCCCTTCTTGCAACTCATTCATCGACATCAGCCGAATGCCGCGGCAGAACAAGACTTGGTCGAGGTTGGGACCGAATGTGCCATTCCTGGGCCGCTTGTGTCATTTCGCGCGCGTTCCACAACCAAGAACCACTGGCAGGTTAAGCTCAAGATCCATCATGCGCTTTATGATGGCATGAGCCTGCCGCTGATGATGGAGAATTTCCGGACACTGTGTCAAGGAGTCAGAGACGAAGAGGCCGACTTTGCTCCGAGCACATGGAGGCAGTGGCTCTCCCGCCAGGTTTCAGAGGCGGCCAAGACGTCTAAGAAAGCCTTTCTGGACGCACTATCTCCACGATGCCAGGACGTCCCCTTTTCCACTCCGGACTAGTTCGCCTTCAGACCACACAAGGCGAACATCGCTCTTCCAACGCGGCGCGATTGAGAACGTCCACTCCCTCTCGTCAACATGCGCATCTTCCGGAGTAAGTCTCCAAGCCCTCTTCTTCGCCGCCTACGCCAAGCTTCTCGCTCGAGAAATGGCGACGAAGGAGGATATCGTCTTCGGCATATACCTCGCCAACCGCACGTCAATGAACGGACTAGAGGGCCTAGCGTATCCGACTCTCAGTCTAGTACCGCTGCGTGTCCGTCAATCTGCTGTTCTTGACATTGTCGCACTGGCGAAGAGCGTGCAAGCCGATCTACACCGGATTTCGGAGCCGGCCGATGCGTCTGTTGGACTGTGGGAGATCCTTGATTGGACTGGCATCAGGGTCGACTCGTTTGTCAACTTTTTGAGTCTTCCCGAATCTCAGCAGGTCGATGGCAGAAAGACTGTCGTTCTGACAGAGGCACCGGGTAGTGAGATTGAGCGGCAGGATGAGAAAATAGCAGATTTTGTGCCAGAGCATCAGCGCTGGTTGGCTTCAAACTCGGTCAAAGACGCTTATCCGGTAAGTACTTCGACCCAGAACATCCAGTTAGGCATTGGAAGCTAACATCATGCGCAGGATGCTGTTGATGTTGAGGTATCTGTGACCGGCGAGTCAATGAACATTGGTGTATTTGGACCAAATACCATGGTTGATACGACAGGGGCAAAGGAGATCGTGGATGGTATAGTCGACATGTTGATGTCAGCTGATGGCGACGCAACCTCATAGTTCACTGAGTAGAGCAAAATGCAATTCTCCTGGTATTGAACATGCTCAATCGCCACTCGTCACTCACAGCGCTCTAATCCATCCATCCATCCCATCACTTGTTCTTCCAAGCCTGATCAGCATCCGGATGAATCTGCGGCTCCTCAATGTACTCCCTCAACTCCTTCTTCCTCCTCCAATCCCCGCCCATCCTCTGATCCCTCTCATCCATAGCCTTCTCATCCAGCTGTCCCCACTCCGTAAAGCTAGTCATGAGCTGAGGCGGTCCCAGCGGAAGCTTATCCCCCCTGTCCGTCTGCCAGAGATGGTACACCTTGCCGTAGAGCGTGACAACCTGCTCCATCTCCTTGTTCTCGGCCTTCTCCCACACGGCCGTGGGCACAAGCGGCGAGGGCTGGGGCATGATGAGCATGCCGGACTTCACCTCGAAGACGTGGCTGTGCCAGAGCTTGCGCTCCTCCGCGTCGAGCCCCTGGTACAGCTTGGGCGTGATCATGTACTCCACCCCGATGAGGCGGGCGTTGGGACCCGGCCCGTCGTAGAGGATGCACTGCCGCACGTCGTCGGTCACGTGGGCGCAGTAGTGGTTCGCCTCGACGAAGCGCGTGGGCTCTGAGGCGTAGGCGTGGAAGGCGTTGAGGTGGGCGCAAATGTTCTTGACGGGGGCGAAGTCCTGGAGAAGGGTTAGATACAATGGATCTTGATATTGGAGGTCCTTATAGTATTCACCTGTGTAATTGATGCTCCGGCTTCGAGCACTCGGCTCTGGAGCGAGACGGGCTCCTCGCCGGCCACCTCTGGGTTGTGACAAGAACTCATGGCTGGGCAGGTGCTATATAGTATGTACTGGGACGAGATTGTTGATGATATGTTTGAGGCGGTCACACAAACGCTTTTTCTGAAATTATGAGCTTACTTGTGAGTTGTAACACTTCAAAAGCTCCCTGTCGTCACTTGAACCACCTCCCCTTGCCTTGTGCTCGCCGTGACGTCACGATGAGCCTCTTGGCACTTGCCGAGATCCATCTTCCTTTCCCAGCTTTTCCATACCCACGTACAGTCCGCCTGGCGGTACGAGATGACCTGCAGTCAGGCACAAAAGATTCAGTAGTTATACGCCAGCCTGCCAAAGTATTCACCCGCCCAATCGAACATGACTGTGGTTGTTGCAACATTCTGACAGTCATTGTCGTCGAGGAAAGGAGCAGTGCACACTTCAATGATTAGAGTCTCCGTTACAGTCTAGCGCCATCGCTGGAGCAAACTTCACCGAAGTGATTGGATAACAGGGAAGGCTCTGAACCTCATCGATATCGATCGACTCTTACACAACCCTAACCCTTACCTCTGAGTGACTCCCACTAGTATTTGTCCCTGAATGAGAATGCTTGTCGAATACACAACGGGGGATGATGTTGACAGGAACTCACTAAACTTAAACCTTCTCGCTCTTTGCAGTTAGTCATACGTTGGGACCATGTTCAATGGCACAGGTTATCACTACGACACGGGCACATATGGGGGGCTGTCAGTTGCATCCTCGCACAAGCAAGACAGGCCATGCTAGAAAGATCACTGATAAGCAAAGACGGACCGAACACAGCTGGGAGTGGATAGTGAGACGTCTCTCATTGAAGTCTATAGAAGTGTAAAGTAGGTAATGACTGCAACAGGAGCGTTCTTTAAACTCTGTGGACCTTCATGTGCTGATATCTCCTAGAAAGCTAGGAAGACGGGCCGAAGACTCGAAAGTATGGGCTCTACTTCTGAATCTGGTAATCGCATGGGTGACGTTGGTTGACCGACAGGAGGGCGGAGGAGTCTCAACCAGCAATATCCGAAGAAGCAGGGCGACTAGTTACGGGGAGAGTCGGGAGGTGTTGGTGTGTCAGGGGGCGGATAGAGGGGGGGAGTGCGAGGTCTGGGGCCAGGAGAAGGAGGACGTGTTGGTCCTGACTTCGGCATGTTGGCTTTCCAAATGCTAATGCGCGCTTACTTTCGCTACTTGAAGTCGTGAGTCTCCTCAGTTCGAGTGATGCTGCTAGCGATATGAAGAACTGGACGAGATCAAGCTTGAACTAACAGTGATTTCTTCCGACGGTCTCTTGTGGCTATGTTTGATTAGGGCTGTTGCTCTGCTTGTTGAGTTCAAACCTGTCTGGACGGTAAGAACCCTCAATACTTATACTTTTCACAGGCGCCATATTGAGCGCGCCGTCATGTCCAGGACGTGATCCGTTGTGAGTGCTCCTCTGACGTGGGCCTTCCTGTCTAAGGCGGCCCAAACTCAAAGCATCTAGTCATGCTGCCGTGCAGTCCAAGGCCACCACGAGGAATCAACAAAGGAGTTGACACATGTCTGTCTATCTCAAGAAAGGTGTTGGAATATATACGCCAGGCCTGTACGCAAGCCCAGGGTAGGTAGTGGAGGATAGGTGTGGTGAGCCTCAGGGAGTCCCCCTGAGGCTCTGCGGAGGCCGGAGGCTGAGTTAATCCGCAGGTCACGTGACCTGCGGACTCCACCAGCCCCTATTTCTTTCCACAGGGCTGGCCACCCACCCACCTTCCTTCCTTCCTTCTACGATGCGTATCAGAATATACAGTACAGGACTCCTGAACTTGGTGCGCCAACAGTGTGAAGCCCTCCCTACGGGAGGCAATATACGTCCTTACGTATATACCCTGGTGAAACCAACACTGATCAGTGGTAAAAATCACCACTGCTACCGCGTAATGGGGGCGCGGCTTCAAGTGAGGGATAACCACGGATCAGCAAGGTATCTACAGAAGAGACGCCCTCGCCCTGGCACCTCTTCCGCAAGGAGACTGTCGCCTCGACGAGGGAGTGCTAAGGAAGCTCCTCATACTGTCGTCTAACGCAAAGGGGACTCCAAGCCGCAGCCTGTACAAGCCCTGAGCCGACTACTCGGGGGACTGTCTGTTTTTCGCGGCGCGTCTATCACGCCCTGACACTCGCCCGGCTACCTTGCGAGCCGCCCACCAAGTCACGGCCCTCTATAGCCGCCAGCCTGTACAAGCCCTGAGCTGACTACTCGGGGGACTGTCTGTTTTTGGCGGCGCGTCCTACAACGTAAGAAGAAGCTCGCCAACGTGGAGGCGAGCCGCCACAAGTTACCTCCGGGAAGAATAAGCCCCCGCCCCGGACCTTCGATTCATCCTATCCCACGGCCTTGCGCCGACCTTTTTCCATCATTTTGAGTAGCCCAGACGACTGCGACGCTCTCTACGATCAGATCCAGCCTACTCTCGCCCGGATCTATCGATTTTTCATCAACTTTTGCGACTTTGAGGGATTTTCTACCACTATTACCGACGACGACCACGCCCGGCAGCGACCACCCCCCCGCCGCGCCCACCACCGGCTCCGGCGCACAAGGACGACCGGCCCGGCCTCACCCACTCGGCCGGCCGAGAAGAAAAGACTGCCAGAGGATGAGCTCCTGCACGGCACCGCGCCGCGTGGAAACGTGACGCCCATCGGCGAAGAAGGAGCTCCCCCACCGGCGAGCCGCCCTCGACGAGAACGAGCCGCCTACGGAGCCGCCCACCAGCGAAGAAGGACCACCCCTCCTCGAGAGCCACCACGTACCGGAGCACCCCCCCGGAAGCCAGACAAGCCCAGCCTACCACCCCGACCCCGGGTGCCCACCAGGCTGCCGCACACTCACTACAAGGGCAAGCCCACTACCCCCAGTAGTGGGAGGACATTTACAAGGCAGGAGACTGAGGTGCGGAGGAGAGATGGGAGAGGAGGATTTGCAAGCGCCGCCACCAGATCTGCCCCTCGAAGACGTCCCAGTCTACTCGACGGAGTGGCTGTACTATGAGGGGAGGTATACTGATGGGCTGCAATGGAACGAGAAAACGGGCCTGTATCTAGTCAACAGTTGGCCTGCGGACCTGGCGTATCCCTGGCCTCAAAAGAAGAGACTGCCAGTGTTGGAATATATACGCCAGGCCTGTACGCAAGCCCAGGGTAGGTAGTGGAGGATAGGTGTGGTGAGCCTCAGGGAGTCCCCCTGAGGCTCTGCGGAGGCCGGAGGCTGAGTTAATCCGCAGGTCACGTGACCTGCGGACTCCACCAGCCCCTATTTCTTTCCACAGGGCTGGCCACCCACCCACCTTCCTTCCTTCCTTCTACGATGCGTATCAGAATATACAGTACAGGACTCCTGAACTTGGTGCGCCAACAGTGTGAAGCCCTCCCTACGGGAGGCAATATACGTCCTTACGTATATACCCTGGTGAAACCAACAAAAGGGCATAAGCCCCGTGAGATGCTTCATTTCCAACAACGGTGACACGAGTGACCAGTCGTTGGCCGTTCACCAGGCCATGGGTACCCGGCACAAGCGTTCGAGCGGCACAGCAGACCTCACTCGCAACGACTTGACAAGGAACGCGGAAAACTGTCGCCGCCCTAACAAAAGCGTGGTGGATGGGACCGTTGGGGGACCTGAGTGTATACTCCCGCGTGTGATGCCCACGAGCCTGCGAAGGAATGCGAGAGGTCAGCACCTGGCCCCAATCACACAACGTCTCTCGGTTATTTAGACAAGCTCGCCTTCAGAGTCTGCTTAATGGTGTCATCAAGGCCTTTACAAAGGCTCGGAGGGTGGTGATGAAGGTTCATCTTATGGCTATAGGGTCCAACATAACAAGATCAAAGTAATGTCCCTACTTACTTACAGCGGCTGTGCTCTCGTGATGGCCTTCCCCTACTGGAATCGGACGTAAGCATTCCAGTCCAACCACGAGATGGTGTACTTAACTAGGTATCCTCAAAGATTGGCTTCCAGACCCGACTTTCTCTACGTGAGCCTATGGGCAAGGTCATGCCCAGAGCTCAGTGAGGAAGGCCATCGCGTCGTTGGAAGCCTTGGCCTTCAACGTCGGATTCCAGGCGATACACTTTTTATCTGACGAAATTCCAGACCTCCCACTGATCAGGAACGAGTCTTCGAAGCTGTTGTGGACATCTCAGTCAGGCATACTAGGTTGTCTTCGATCTTGAGCCACTGAAGTTGTTCCCGACCGGCCTCTTGCTTGAGCGGTCGCCGTGACGATCGCAATACGAGCTTGTGAAACGATGGACATTGACACACAAGCATGCTGGAGCTGAATAGGTTCGACAAGTGGTTGTTCAAATGGAAAAAGGTCTGGTATTTCATTCCTCGCAGTCTACTCACCGCAACACTGCGGTTGACGGAAGGTTCTGACAGGGCTGAGGAAGCAGCCCCAGGCTATACCCCTTGAGGCCTTAGCGCAACCGCTTCACGTGAAACAAGGCCCTCCGAGCCTCCCTGTTCTAAATACAGCAACCATCGCGAAACAAGGTCGCACCAGTGCTTCCTTACAACCCTAACCCTTACACAGATCCCTCGTCATTCACAATGTAAGACCGAATGTCTTGGACAACAACTTCTCATCAACAATAGAGAGTCTTCAACATGAAATCCGTCTGTCTCCTTACTTTTGCCAAGTGGTAGGTATCCATCCAGGCTGCGGCGGCGTTGAAATGCAAGGACAATGGCTGCAAGCCACCTGGCCGATTGGGGCCCGACAGGTTGAGGATGCGTGCGGCTGAGGAACTAGTGTCCCAACCCTCACCAGATCTGGCATGATATGGCGTCGAATACGCCTCGTCCAGAGCCTTTTGTGTAATGGAGGGCGTTTCTGTATTGTCCTCAAAAGCAGCCTTGGCCCGGGTTTCCTCGCCCTGTTCTTCTCTCCAATCCGTTGCATGTCCAGTGTCTGTTCTGCGTTGATAATCCTCCTCCACCTTCCAATTATTTATTTGAGAGCAAAGTTGAAGATGTCCGAGTTCAAAAGTTCAGCCGGCTACAGGTCGACGACGGGCGGGGCCGACGGCGGCTTGTTCATGGTGCACACGCCCGTGTGGTGCACCGTCGTGCGGGGGTTCCAGGCCTTCTTTGGCTTCATCATTCTCATACTGGCCGGCCTACTCATCCACGGACTCGCGCTTGATGCCGTCGTGTTTGCGCTCGTCTGCGTATGTTGTTGACCTTTGCCCGGTGAACGTGAAACTTTGAGCTGACAAAATCAGGGGCTCTTCACGATGATCGTTGTTACCTATGCCTTAGTATCGGAAAAGGCACCAAATTGCCGGTCGGCGTACAATATCTGGGCTCACCTTTCTCTGGATCTGTTCATGGCCATCCTCTGGCTGTCCTCCATGGGCGCCAACGCCGCACTACGAGCGACGTTCACGGTCAACGTCAACGCCGATTGCTGGGATGACGGTAGCGCCGTGAATGCAGGCCACTGTATCGTCTCCAGGAGCTTTAGTGGACTGAGCAAACGCTACGCTGTGGCTGGTAAAGGTGGTCTGGCGCAGATGAGCGCTGTCGCTGGACTGAGTGCTCTTGAGATGTATGTTCCCTGCTGGATGAGGTGGGTTGACAAGCAAAATATGGCTGAGAACTAACACGCATGCACCCCAGGCTCCTCTTCATCGCCACCCTCGTCTACAATGGCCACGCATTCCGCATGCACCACCAAGAAAAGAAGGCTCGCGGCGGAGATATCGGGCACATGGAGATGAAGGGCCAGCAAGATCCGTCCATGAACGCCCCGCAACATCAGACAAGCCAACAATACGCTCAGTATTCAGACCAGAACCAGTACGTGTCGCAAGTCTACCAGCAGCAGCCACTTCAGGCCCAACAGCAGCCATACGATCCTACCTACTACGAACCAAAACAGCCGCAGACTGCCGTTTATGCGGTCGCCACGCAGCAGCCGCACGAGGTTTACGGTGGTGGCGCGTATCCGCAGCAGACGACATCGGATCAATTCCAGCAGCAGAGTACTTACAGCCCGCATACGTCGCCTGTACAACAGCACCAGGCTTATTTGCCGCCTCGGTGAGAACGTTTGAACATATTTTAGTCTTTCAGGCAGAAGGTGTATATAGCTTTGGGATTTTATGGCATTGTTTTGTAGATGCTCTTCTCTTCGGGATACTATGGGACAGTGGGCTGGCATGAGGTATGATCTAGGACCATAGACGGCTCGGGCGGTGTAATCTGATTATTATCACGAAATCCTCCCATGCTGTAAGCCTTCTTTCTCCCGCCACCTGAGGCGTTGAGCTTTCTACGGCTTTCGCCGGCATCTAAGTAAACTTATATGTGCCCTGCATGCGGTCCAGACCGCAGACTCACCAGTGACGTTCTACTTCGTGTTACAAGGCCAGTTTCCAACCAGCCGGGCGTCCCGTATTGACGTGGAATGGATGTTTATCTGAGCCAAGTTCAGGCAAGCTGGAGCCAACTCCAACCACGATCGTGCAACAGCCTTGAGGGCGAGCGAAAAGCACTGTAATTGCGTACGCACATTTTCTGTCATTATTTCTTCGACACTTGCGAATAATGGCCGCGATGGGATTGGTAGAGTCAGCGTCGCTGGAGTAGGGATATCCAAATTCAGTTCAAGTCCGTGAGGTCCTTTCCAAAGGTAGCCTGAAAGAGCGTAATCGAGAACCCTCGAATGGCCTTTGGGGTTCGAGAGAGTCGACCCACGGCAAGCGCACCTACTCGATGTGTTGCTTGCGGTGTATGACATAGCAAGGAACTCAAATCAGAGTTCATGCGAAATCCGGATATCTTTCGTTCCTGAAAAGGGCTCTGTCCTGGTTCAATGACGTGTGCCAAATGCTGGGGCGGTGGTTAGAGCAAACAGGAAGGCCAGTCAAAGCAGGCTGCATTGCCCCTTCGATGCCCGGAACTGCATGCATTCAGTCGTCCATCTCGCCCTGACAGAACCCGATCTGGAGACCGGAGCAATCCATCCGGCTGGTGGAGTGAAACTCGATGACAGAACAGCACACGGCCATTCCGCGTCCACGCACCATCTGTTCCGTTCTTGGTCTTGTAGATCAGTTCGGTTGTGAAAAGATTGAAAGACCATCGACGTCCGAGGTTTAGCTGGCGTATACGCAGGCCAAACTCGTACCAAGACTCGCCTCATGCACGTCAGCAAGGCTAAACAGCGCAGTCTGAAGGTTCAGAGCAGCCACACCATACATGCTTGGCGACAGTCCGGACGGCAGTGTGACGTGAGTTCAGACTGACATATAACATGAACGGTGCCGTACAATCCCATCTTCCCCCTTTCCCTTGCAACGATCAGACCAGATACGCTCGCTTTCCCCAGGTCGGACAGAGTGACAACCCACGATTGTTGAACCCCCTTCGTTCACCTCTCTTTGCAGCTCGTTCATCCCAAAAAGTCAGATCAGGCTTGAAGCTTTTAGCACTTGAACTCCAGTATCGATCAGTATCGATTGACCTGCCCGAACTTGGTCAAGATGAAGGTCACCGGCATCGCCCTCCTTTCTGTGGTCGGCTCAGCTGCTGCTCAGGCGGTCACGGAGCAGATCTCACCGTCGTCACCACCTCCACCTGGCTGTACCGAGACTTTTGATGGCAACTTCGAAGTCCAAGTTAGGAACCCTGTCGCCAAGAGGGACTCTCCTGGCCTGGTAAGACATGATGTCGCAAGCTCCCATGCACGTTACTGACAACCTTGCCCAGGTACAGAAGAACAAGCGCCAGGACGACCAATGCTCAGGCGAGGGCGTCCTCGTCGCCGCACTGAGTGGTGGCATTCTGACAGACTCGCACCAACGGACGGGATACATCGCCTCCAACTATCAGCTCCAGTTCGACGCTCCCCCACAGGCCGGCGCCATCTACACGGCCGGGTTCTCGATCTGCGAAAACGATACCCTCGCCCTCGGAGGTTCGACTCAGTGGTGGGGCTGCGTGTCGGGCAGCTTTTACAACATCTACGACCGCAACTGGGCTCCACAGTGCAACCGCGTTGAGATCGACGTGTTGCCTTGCTCGGGAGGTGGTGCTTCTGGTGGTAGCTCTTCTGGCGGCGATTCTTCCGGCGGAGAGTCATCTGGGGGGTCGAGTGGAGGTGAAGAGGGGCGCGGTGAGAAGGGAGATGAAAGCGCGAGTCCTCAGGCGGTGCAGCCGGCACCTACTGCCAGTGTCCACATGTGCCAGATCGATGATGGTGAGTTCTTCGCTCCGTAGACGTATGAATGGTTCGCCGCTAATCCAAGAATAATAGGTCAAGTTCAACACCACGAGTCGGAATGTCCTCTGCCCAAACAGACCGCCGCGCCTCAAGGCGTAAGTGAGGAAAAGCCCGTGAGCCAGAGCACCGATGGTCAGATCGAGGCCACCCAGCAGGCTTCCGCCCAGCCTCAAGGTCAGGAGCAGCCTGTAAGCCAAAGCACTGATGGTCAGATCGAGGCTACCCAACAGGCCTCTGCGCAGCCCCAGGCCCAGGAGCAGCCGGTCAGCCAGAGTACGGACGGCCAAATCGAAGCAACTCAGAAGGCTACCGCGGCCCCCCAGGGTCAGGAGCAGCCTGCAAGCCAGAGTACCGATAGCCAAGTCGAAGCGACACAACAAGCAACCGCAGCACCTCAGGGCCAGGAACAACCTGTCAGCCAAAGCACCGACGGCCAGATCGAGGCTACTCAGCAGGCCTCTGCCCAGCCCCAAGGCCAAGAGCAGCCAGTCAGCCAAAGCACTGACGGCCAGGTTGAAGCTACTCAACAAGCAACTGCCGCACCCCAAGGCCAGGAGCAACCCGTCAGCCAGAGCACCGGTGGTCAGATCGAGGCTACCCAGCAGGCTTCTGCCCAGCCGCAGGGCGAGGAACAGCCAGTCAGTCAAAGCACCGACGGACAAATCGAGGCCACCGAACAAGCCACCGCGGCCCCTCAGGGCGTCGAGACCGCACCTGTGAGCCAGAGCAGCGACGGCCAGATCGAAGCAACATCCCAAGCCACGGCCAAGCCCCAGTCCGTCAGCGAGACGCAGACCACCAAGTTATCCGAGACGAAGAAGCCGGAGGAGACCAAGAAGCCGGAGGAGACCAAGAAGCCGGAGGAAGAGAAGGGTGGTGAGTCTTCCAAGTCCGAAGTGGCTCCCAAAGAGAGTCGTACCGAAGAAGCGAAGGCATCCGCCGCGCCGGAGAGTGCGGCTCAGGAGAGTGTTGTTCAGACTAACTCGGCTGCGTCATCCTTCAGCGTGAACTGGGGCTCGAGGTCCGTCACTGCCAGCGTCACGCCGGGCTGGCTGGGGGGAGCTGGTGGCAGCGGTGGTGCTGTTGCCGGCGGACGGCTTATAGGTGGTGCTGGGGAGAGGTGTCAGATTGGAACTGCATACTCGTATGCGCTTGGAATCCTGGGCATGATGTTCTGGATTTTCTGAGCAGTGAAGAATGAGGGGGGGCTGGAGGTAGTCATGGTGGTGATGGGCCCGAGCAGGCATCTCGTTGTTGTTGGATAATCCCTTGTACATAATAGCTGCGCATTAACAATAACCTGTACTTCTGTGTTTTAGTGTTAGACGGTAGGGCACGCGGCTGTAGACTGGCTGTTGTAGGGGACGCTTCTGGTTTCGGGTTCTTGTTGGATGCGAGCAAAAGGAGAGAATGACATGGTCGCAAATAAGTAATGGTGTACTTGGTTGGGTATATTGAGAGTACATAGACAGATACTGGAATGGTTTTTGGATCAGTTTCAAGTTGGCACAACGCTGACACTTGTCATCAAAAGAAACGCACCTGGAATGAAATCTGGTGTGATCGTAGGAAGTTTGACTGGTGCGGTGCAGTGTCGAGAGATGGAGTTCAAGTTTGATAAATTAAGTTAGGTTCCAGGTTAGGTGGTTTCCGAAGTTTTGCAGCTGTCAGATACTCTTCCGTAATTGTCGGGCCGGCGACCCAAAATGACGTCGGCCAACCACGGTCGCGTGTCTGCAGTTCGGAATTAGGTATTTGGCCTTGGTTCATATTTCTCTTCTCGGCAACACTCTGCCTGCCTCCCGTTCGTTCCCAACCCCGCCACCGTCAACATGTCCGAATACTGGAAGTCAACCCCAAAGTATTGGTGCAAGCACTGCCAGATCTACGTGCGCGACAGCAAGCTCGAGCGAGCCAACCACGAAGCGACGGGAAAGCATCAAGGCGCCATCAAGCGTTCCCTCCGCGACCTCCACCGAAACCACGAGCAAGCCGAGCGAGAGAAAGACCGTGCCAGGCGCGAGATTGAACGCCTGAATGGAGTGGTTTCCGGCACAAAGCCTTCCACAGGCTTCAGGACGCCCGGCGCAAATGCTTCGAGCAGCAGTGCTAGCGGCGGTAGTGGTAGCCAGACGATGACCAAGGAGGAGCAGCAGAGGCAGCTGGAGCAACTAGCAGGACTGGGCGTCAACATACCAACAGAGCTGAGACCCGAGCTAGCATTGGCAGGAGAGTGGACCGTCACATCAACAAGGGTGGTTAAAAACCCAGAGAACGAAGACAGCAAGGACTCGACCGACCCAAGTGGCCGCGCCGCTGGCGTCCGGAAACGCGAGAGAGAAAAAACCGAGGAGGAGAAAGAAGAGGAGGATGCACTCAAGTCTCTGTTCAAGAAGCCTAAGAGATGGGGGAGGGAGACGAAGTCCATGCCTACGGAAGGGGATGACGAATTGGACCAGCTGCTCAGCGGCACTATCGTGAAGGCCAAGAAGGAGGAAGAAGAGGACGTCAAGGTGAAGCCTGATCCTGACCTGGAAACGAAGACCGAAGACGGCGTATCGCAAGACACAGGTGCTCCAGATTCCGTCAAGCAGGAAGACGCGAAGGATGTGCCACCTCTGATCAAGCAAGAATCGACCGGTGGTCTGGGGGGGCTTTCAAGTGACGTACCGTCTGCTCCGGAATTTCAGAGCGAAGCGAACGAGGCACAACCGGCGGTGGTTTTCAAGAAGCGGAAACCAAAGAAGCACTGAAGCGGTGGGCTGCTGGATTGCGTCTCTTTCTGTACGACATGATACCCTGGCGAGATGCTTCATCCTCACTTAGACCGCTAATTCACCACGTCGGTCTACACTCTGCATCAATTTCTCTTTCATCACACATTTTGAGACATCTCCACTGTCTCTTCTATCTGACATGTTAGGTATTGACCAGCTGGGAAATGTTACCAGTCTGGCGGGACCGCACGGGAGACCACCAAGGGCCTGCATTGCCAACCTTAGCTATGCGAATCTTCCGATTTGTCGAACCCCCTCAGTCTGCTACGATCACAGATCTGCCATCCAAAACGCGGCAGTGACAGCTATGCGCATTGGTGTTGATACCAAAGTGCCTGGCATAGATCGCCGTTTGGGCGATCCATCTTTTGCAATTGAGCACCACCTGTCATCCAAAGTCCACGAGCCGTGCCATCGACTGTTGACCAACTGGCAAGGGGCAACCGGATAATCTGAGGGATCGCACAAAGAGATCACCATGCGTCTGGCCCGTGCAGGTTCGTTACGAGGACGCCGTTTGCAATGCGGTTGTCCACTCGGCCGTTCCTCAGCTGCAGTCCTACATTCGAACCAAACTGCTCCTCGGTGGCCTTTGGACTGCTCAAAAATAATACTCAGTCAAAGGCTATACTCAGCTAGGACAAGTACGATGTTGTGAAATGCTTGTGGTACAGGGGCTCAAAATAAACTCCCACACAGCCTCTCCAACTATCCAGCATCGGACCGAGGCTTCATCGGGTCGAACTTTGGCTTCTGGGTTGGGCTGGGCCTAAAAGAGAGGAAGAAGCATTGCAGAGTCCTGCCATTTCCCCCCCAAAGCAAACCTCCTTTAGCTTGCACCAACTGCATTTCTCCCTATTGGTCAGCAAGGGAAGCATCGACAACCCGCACAAGGGTGGCCGGAAATCACCCTGAACCACATACGTCAAACCCACGGCTTGACCGACGTAAAGAACTCAGCTCCCGATGCTTGACGGCGGTGGCTGTTTTACCTTGTGTGACCAGATAACTTGCCAAAGCAAGGCTGGCTCCCGCAAGTCATGCACCACCAGCATGGCAGATCCCAGCATCCTGGCATCGCCAGCACAGCCCTCTGCGCCAACCCGGTTGAATTGTAACAGAAATCTGTACGAAGTACTTATGCAACCAACAGACCAACGAACCCCACGCCCAGACTATGATCATAAACTCAGCTCCGCGCCCGACACCTGCCATGCTCCTGCTCAGGATCGTCCTCTCGCCTCCAGGTCTGCAAGATGGCTGCAAATCCCTTCATCAGCAACGGCACATGTTACTTCACCACCGGCCTAAAAGCTGATGAGGATTTCATCCCCTGTGGCAATGATGCCGCTGGCCACAAGCCCTGCTGTCAGAAGGGCGATAAGTGTGTCTCGAGCCGCGCTTGCTACAACGATAAACTCGGACTCACCTATCTGGCCGGATGCTCCGACCCGGAGTACAAAGATGCGAACTGCCCGGAGAAGCCAAACCTTGCTGGTGAGCAGAACATGCCACTCCTAAAACAACGTGGCCACCGCGTTGCTGATACTGAGCAGATTCACCTTGGGTTGGCCTAGTAACTTGCGCAGGTACAAACCTTTGGTCGGCTTGTCCTCAACGTGGAAAGCCCTCAACTCTCAAGACGCCTGATGCCTGCACGTGCACCAGAACCGCTGGCGCAGCTTTCACGGACGCTATACCTCTGACGGATGTGGCTCGTCTCCCGACGGCTCTCGGCGAGAGTGTATTCTGGCTACCAGGCCATCTTCCGACGTCCATGACCAGCTCGCCCTCGTCCAAGACAACTACCTCGCCCTCCGTCACCAGCAGCAGTACACCAACAGTAACCGCACCGCCTACTACTTTACCATCATCATCGCCCCCTCCTTCCTCGTCATCTTCAGCGGCACCAACCGCAGAACCACAAGTCTCAAGCTCAAACGGCATGAGCACAGGCGCCAAGGCTGGATTAGGAGCCGGTGTGGCCCTCGCCGCCGTCCTAATCATATCAGCTGCTATCGCATTCGTATTCTTCAGACGGCGGAATAGGAACAGGCAGTCGAACGCCGCCATTCACAACCATGAAGAGACACACGATCATGTCCATGCCCCGGAGCCCAAATTTGCGTGGTCTCCTGCGACAGTGGCAACGAGTACTGTCAGCGAGCTGGATTCGAGGGCTGCTAGACCTTGGTCGGAGCTTGAGGGCAGCAACACTTCGCCCAGGCCGGTTGGGCCGGGGTTTGAGGATAACATCGCTCCCACGCCGCCGCCTAAGGGAGCGCCACAAGGACTGGGACTGTTTGCCGAGTTGCAGGGATAGCGGAGGAGGTCCAAAGTAATGGTGCAATTGTTCTTGTGTGGGTGGTTGTAGGATAGCGAGCCAATTGCATTGAACATTGTCTTTTACAGAACGGTCGATGATGCTGTGATTGTATCATATTACAAGACTGAATAGGCTGCAAGTGTCTCACATCCCTCTCGCAACGTTTGTCTCCGGGCAGTGGCATGGTTACCCTTTAAGTTGACGACCGCGGTCGAACCCTAACCCTCCGCAAGACCAGTCGAAGCCATGTTTCGGACTTACGACTGGGTGCCGGAAGCTTGTCCAAGAATGGAATGAGACATGGGAAGGATCGCAACCCCCGGAGCGATAACCGAGCGACTCCAGACCGACAGTAACGATGGCACCTCATTGCCCGGCCGCGCTTCTCGAAGTCAGTCTCGACAGGAATTCGCAGGATCTCGATTCACCCTTTATACCAACGTCTGTGCCAGGAATCATAGAAATCGGAACGCCCTTGACACGGTAGCACAAACAAACCAATTCACCCGCCAACCAGCCTAACGAACCATGGCCGACTCGGCGCCGGTCTCCACATCACCGGCCAAGGCGTCAACTGCCGGCAGCCCAACGAGCAAACATCCCAAATCCAAGTCACCGACTTCAGCAAAGTCCTCCCCCCCAAAGACATCATCCCCCACCGCCGCCGGCGGACGCGACGAAGCCCAAGACCTCGCAGCAGCTCACGAAGCCGAGACGACGATCGAGGCCGATCCCGCCCTCGCCGGACAGGGAGCAGGAGACGATGATGACGACGAGGCGTACGGATCCGACGACGAGGCGTCGCGAGCGTCCACGTCCGTCTCGAGCAGTGTGCGCGATTACACCTTCGAGAATAACAGGCGGTATCACAAGTTCCGGGAGGGAAGGTATCACTTTCCCAACGACGAGCCGGAGCAGGAGAGGGAGGACATGAAACATGCTATGATTATCAACATGTGTAATGGGCGACTGAACTATGCGCCGTTGGAGAATCCCCAGACCATACTGGATATTGGAACGGGGACGGGGATATGGGCCATTGACAGTATGTATCCCCTCTGCAAGGACGAAGAGTTGATCGTGGCTGACCGTCGCTGTTCGCAGTGGGTGACGAGTACCCCGAAGCGGAGGTCATTGGCATCGATCTGAGCCCTATACAGCCTGCGTGGGTTCCGCCCAACGTCAAGTTCATAGTCGACGATGCCGAGACGACGTGGGTTTGGAAGCCGAACTCTCTGGACTACATACATATCAGGCATATGACGTCGTCGATTCGTGACTGGCCGACTTTGATATCACAGGCATATACGTAAGCATACCACCTTCCAGGGCCATCCCCCTCTGGCATCCACGAGTCCATTAGCTAACCACCTCTGGCACAGAGCCCTGAAACCAGGCGGCTGGATTGAGCTCCAAGAACTCCGCTTCGTCCTAGGCTGCGACGACGACACCCTCAAGCCCGACGACCCCGTAGCCGGCTTCCTAAACAACGTCAAGGAGGGGCTAGCTCAGTTCGGCGTCAACCTCCTAGCAATGGAGAAGAACCCGGACAACGTACGCCAGGCGGGATTCACTAACGTCGAAGAGAGGATCTTCAAGGTGCCCCTCGGCGTCTGGCCGCGCAATACGAAGATGAAGACCGTGGGACTGTATAACCGGTCTATGATCTACGATGGCCTACAGGGCATAAGTATGGGTCCCTTCACGAGGGGGCTGAAGTGGTCGCCTGAGGAGGTCGAGTTATATTTGGTGGGAATCAGGAAGGCGTTGCATAACTCCGGCGTGCATTCGTATTTGCCGTTTCATGTTACGATTGGGCAGAAGCCAACTTGAGCACGGTGTTATGGCTGGTTCTTTTGCATGACGAGCAATGAGGGTTCTCAATTTATCTGGCAGTGTCCGCACAACTTGAGGGAACGACAGCATCACCAGGAGGTTAGGTACACCGCGTGCAGCAGTCACGGGATAACGTCCGCATTCTGCGATCGAGTTCTACGTGCGCCAACTCGCTTGGGCCTTACACTCCGGAATTAGGGCCGGTGCAGTTGAGTGTGGCATGACCTTCGACTTCCGGTCTTGCAGATGCACATCTCTAATGGAATCCATACAACCCTTGTCTCCTTCGTCCCACTAGAACGCTTTCGGCTTTGGTGAGGGGTGCTCTACGCCGTATCTCGAGGCAGCGGGGCCCGGCGTCCAGTGGACGAACCCCGTACGTACTGCGATCCCTCTTGAACGCCGACTCAAGCGAGAGCTGGGCAAGCTCGCTTCCAAAATGTATGGGGAATGGGCAGGGTCCCTGCAAGCTAGAAGCAAGAAAGAGCTAAATCCGACATCCTCGGATCTGGGATGTCGCCCTTCCCTTTCCTTGACCCTGTTCGGTATCGTATTGTCTGAGCAAAATGGCCTCCATCAAGCGCATGACAGAGTTGGCTCAAGAAATAACCGAAAAGACTAAGGTTGTCACCGATTACCTGACATCAAGAGGTCTCGAGGCCGCTTCACTCGATGCTGGCGGACTAGCTGAGTTCCCCATCTCACCTGAGGATGAGGTGCCCTTCAAGGCTCGGTTGGAGCTGGTTGCTGCTACCAAAGAGCTGTACGACATATCTCTCGGACCGAAGGAGGGCCTGCGGTATCTGGCATGGGATGTATGTGTATTTCCCTCAGGCAACCCGAGTCTGTGGGCTTGAGGATTGACATTCACCTACCTATCAGAGCGTCAACAGCCTCTCACTCCAAGCAGTATGGGAGTTCAAAGTCGCAGGATCCGTCCCTACAACCGGTACCATCTCCTACGAGGACCTCACGGCCAAAGTCGAGGCCGCCAACGACAACCTCCGCATCGGCGTGCTGAACCTGCGCCGCCTGCTCCGGCACGCAATGACGAACCGCATCTTCTGCGAGCCGACCAAAGGCCAGGTAGCGCACACTCGCGCTTCGCTTCTCCTGCTCGAAGACGAACCGCTGAAGAACTGGGTAGGGTTCATGTGTCATGACCTCTGGCTGCCGATTGCGAACGTCGTGGATGCCATGAAGAAGTGGCCGGCTAGCGAGGAGTCGACTGAGACGGGGGTCAATCTGGCGTACGGGCAGAGCAGACCTTGGTTTGACTTCATTCAGCAGGATCAGGCTTTCAGTAAGAGGTATAACCTCGCTATGAAGGCACATGGCGGTGCCGCTGGGTATGCGCTGGTGCATGTCGTCCAGGGCTACCCGTGGGGCGAGCTCGGAGAGGGGACTGTCGTAGATGTAAGTTCTCTATGGAACTTGCCAACTCCGTCACAAACAGTCAGCTGCGCACATGTACTCACCGCGTCGTCAGATGGGCGGCAACCAGGGCTATGCCTCCTTCGCCATCGCCGAGGCCTTCCCCAAGCTCTCCTTCATCGTCCAAGACCAAGCCGGCATGCGCACCCCCGAGACCATCGGCAAGGTGCCAGATGCACTTGCATCCCGCGTCAAACTTACAACGCACGACTTCTTCACTCCCCAGACCGAGGTGGCGGAGGTGTACTTCTTCCGCATGATCTTCCACGGCTTCGCGGACAAGTACTGCGTGCTGATCCTGCGGGCATTGATCCCGGCTCTCAAGAAGGGCGCGCGCATCGTCATCAACGACGGAGCACTTCCGGAGCCGGGCACTGCTGGATATATCGAGGAGCGAACGATGCGCACTATGGACTTGTTCATGCAGGTTACCGTCAATGCGAGGGAGAGGGAGGCCGATGACTGGGCGGCTCTGTTCAAGGAGGCGGACGGCAGATTCAGGTTCCACAAGGCCTGGCTTCCGGAGGGCAGCCGGATGTCGTTTATCGAGGCCGAATGGACTGGTTAGGAGCGGTGAGGAGTCATCAGACCGTTCGGTTCCTCTTGGGATACGACATGCGATCGGGGTGCGGCATCTTCTGTGTGGTGTTCCCGGACATCCGGAGGAGTTGCCCAATGACAGCATATGAATGCGGCTTACTGCATAGTGGTTCTGTAACGGCTAAGGGAGCAAAATGTTGTCATCTCCATCGTCATCAGCAGATTATGAAGCCGTACCAGACTGTCGGAGCCATTATCATGCTTTCTTTCGTCGTACTGATCGACAATCGGTAGTGTGTTCGTTCTATACCGGAGTGTTCCTATCGCCGGATGTTCCTTTACTGGTCGACCAGTTGTTGTCGTCTCGCTCACTGATGGAGTCCCTTCTTCAGAGGATTTGACACGATGGGGCAAGTCCTGTTGTAACTAGGCAAGTCCATTATTTCAGTGTCGTGCCCAAGGCAAATGCAACAACGGCTTTAAACAAGTGATGTTGTCTGCAAGGTTCTCCGTCTGCCTACCTTGCCTTCCGACATGAAATATGGGTCGAGATGTGTGATTTTTAAATGTCCCGTCTGAATGGGAGGGACACCCCAACTCTCCACTGTACACGTGTTTGGCGACTGGTCCAATTCTCGTCTTCCAAGGCTTCCGGCAACTCCCAACTTCCTGATTCGAATTGTGGCCGAAGTTGCCATTGGGTCCAGGACTTTCCAGCACTCCAGTTACGAGTGCCAGTTGCCCAATTCCGCTCATTCCTGGCAATTCATGGCATTGTCTCATCTCGTCTCCCGAGTTTCCAAGATCCAGTCAGGTCTGGGTCTTCGGCTCAACTCTTTCAACCTTCCTCGTTCGGACTTGTTGCTTGGACATGATGGATCATCTGCCATCAGCAATCCACGAGGCATCCATGGCTTGCCCCAGATTCAAAGCTACCTGCCAGCCTAGGCGAGCGTATACTCATGCCTTTATTAGTTTCGACCGATATGCGGTCCGATCGGATTAGCTTTCACCTCTTACGCGCACCACCTTGTCTTTAACTCCCAGTCCCAGCAACATTCCTGGTTTTCAGACTCTATCCCCCACCATCACACCATCAGAGGATGAGGCTATTCTGCTAGTCTCTACTCTAGTCCGACCAGCTATGCCAGCCAAGGTGAATACCTCATACGTAAGCCTCACGTATGACCTCAGCTGGAACACTGAACCCCCAACGGCGGCGGAACACCACCGCCTTTTGCATTAGAGCCGCATTTGAAGCCGCATTGACCTCGCATTTCTTCTGTCCTCTGGTCTCCGACGTCGGCTTCATTTGGACAGGTTCTTGACATCAAGCTGCCCCATCAGGTCGATCTGTTTTGAAGCTTGAGAAGCTTATATTCTGGTAAGCCGACGCTTTATTTTGCCCGATTGGCTGTTTCTTCCATTCTTCATCCCCGCATTGAGTCACCGGCCAGCCGTAGGGCAGCATTATACTAGTAGATCTATTGCTTCTAGTCGAGAAAAGGAGAGAATTTTAATTGACTAGAAATAGAACAAGAACAAACGGGGGACAAGAACCAAGATATTCTCGGGACATGACTTGGAGGTTGTTACATCGCCAGTTCAAATCCAACAAGCGAGATCATCCCGAAGAGTCATTACTCTGCGCCAAAAACTCCTCCCAATCTATCTGTCACTTGTCCAACCAAAACCCCGCGAGCTCCGTCGTCATCCTTCCAACAGAAAATACTGCCGGCATCAGCGCTCCCTGTTTGCATTACCAGGAGTCTTTCGATGACGGGCTGAGCTGCTAGACTTCGCTACCTTTGTCAGTTGTTTGGATGGGGGTGTCGTCGTACGAGTGCACCCCTATATGTCGCTAGCGGGCGCAGCAACCACAACGGAGTCCCTACGTCACAAAAGGGGAGCAATAAGCTGCCACGGGCCCTGACCCCCAACTTGCATGCTCTTCTGTCTCAGCTGGAGGTTATGACTTCTACGGCCGTCGACTGCCCAAGCTCGGGCTCGGCCGGCAGCCCTGCCGCCACCTCCCGGACCACCCCGGTCCGCCAACCATTATCGGGTCTGCTACATCTCCCCAATGAGCTGCTCCAAGCCATTGCAGCTTACCTTATACCCGAACCACCTTCGACCACCCGGTTCGCCCTGCGTCCTGCTGGCTCTTGGGAGTTGAAAGAAGCCAGTGCACAATGGGCCGAATGGAAGACATGTCACCAGGACCTGCAATCGCTCACCAGGACATGCCACCACCTCAACGCCGTTGCTGGTTCATATCAGTATCACACGATCGTTATTTACAGTGGCATCTCTGTTGTTCGTCTATTCCGCCTTCTCGTCGAGCGGCCCGACGTCAAGAATTGGATACACAACCTCTCCTGTCTGGTTAACCTGCTGGACCCCCGGGTCACGGATGCGGCGAAGCATGAATGGGCTCTTCAAATGAACAGGGGATTCCGACTTCCTCCAGATCTGTTCTCGCGCCATCCGGTTTCTATCAGAGCAATGCGGATAACACCGCCTTCGCCCAACCACGAATCCGCCGGCATTGCTGTGCATCTCTTCAACTTCATCGTTGGCTACGCCGATAATCTGGCCGACTTGCTACTAGCATATCCAGACGAGTCAGGGGCTACCTTGAACGAATCATTGGAGCTGCTCATGTCGGATCGAGCGTTTCGGCCGCCGACCAAAACCCAGGTTTACTCCCCGGAATTGCAGGTATTTCCCGCAAAGGATGCTCTACACCGGCTTACATCGTTGCGTCTGTACTGCAACCGGGGTGAAAGAGGGCGCGATGAAACCTTTACACAGGTGTTTCTAAGGCATCTCGTCTTCTTGCTTCCAGACCTACAGGAACTGCAGAGTCTCGAGGTCTGCTGCGACGGGCCGTCTATCTGGCTGCCACTTCACGAGCCCAAATATCAGAAACTTCCCAACATACGGGCCCTGAAGCTTTATGGAAGCCGGATACACGAGCCAGAACTTGTGGCCCTCTGCCGTACTTGCGTCAAACTTCAAACTCTCCTAGTTCACTTCGAGGAAGCTGCCGACGACGAGACCGACCGCGAGCGCCTGCCTGGCAACATGACGCTGAACGACGCATTACTTGGCCTTGCCCAGACCCTAGAGTCACTGGAACTGGTAACCCTCACAGAAGGCCATTATCTGACTCGCGGCGATGAACGTCCTCGGAAAAAGGAGAACCATCGTTTAACCTGCTTTTCCGCGCTTTACGAACTGCGCCATCTTTGCATCGACTACCGAGGTCTCTTCGGCACACTGGGCATATTCGAATATGATGACGGCGAGAGATTGAAGAACCTGCTGCCGGCTTCACTGCGCAGCTTTGACCTCGTTTGCGAGTTTGGAACAGACAAGGACTACAAGCCGGTCTATCTTGCCAACCTCGACATGATGCTCCATGGCGTCAAGCTGATATGTGCGGCCAGAAGCCCCAGACTAACCAGCATCAGCCTCGCCTTGCACACCTGGCCGGAAACGAGCAAGTACAGGACGAAATATCGACGGAATTTAAACGATGTTATGGATCGTTGTAAGAAAGTTGGCACCAGATTTCGCACTTATGAGCTGCTTCCTCGATACCGGGACGAGGATGAGGATCAATTGGTGGGAGAAGGCGGAGTGGAAGGTGATAGGGAAGAGGGCGAAGAGGGCGAGGATGAGCAGGACGCCACCGCAGAAACGGCCGAGGTTGACGAGGAAGAAGAGGAGGAGGATTCCGAATACTACTTCTCAGGGGACGGTGACGACGCAGACGACTTCGAACGAGACGCCCTACGACCCCCGACATTCGAGGCATTCCTCCAGCTTCTCGGGCCGAACCCTGGACACGATCCTGACGAGTTATACTATGCTTACCATGAGGACCGTTGGGATGAGTATCTATTCTAAGCCCGAATCGATTGCCGATGCCAAGGACGGCAGGTCAGGATACGTCATTTGATAGATGGAAGGGCTGAGACTTGGACCATGCGTCAATCGAGTTGTTCAACTCTCGTGAACTGGGCTCTATGTCGTGACATTGAACCGACTCCCGTTCGGTCAGCAGCCTTGGGCACGACAGCACAGTATCCAGCCCTATCCGGCCAGTGGAGGCCCAATCTCGGCTCTGCAACTCCGGGGTACTGCTCGCTTGCATGCAGACTGGTTGGTTACGTGGCCTCATGCAACCTCGACATCGGGTGGCTGAATCTTGCTTGCCTTGACATTCTGTTCTTCGATTGCCGAGATATCAATCCAACTGGATTTGGCATACCGTCATGGAGATCGAGGGCTGCTGCAAGGAATCCTTTACACAAGAATGGGGGCTTCTTCCTCTCTCGGGCCACGTCAGACTGCGAGCACCAACTTGTCCTGAATCACGGTCTTTTGGAAGGGACAGCGACCTAGAGAGATCCAGTGGCTCAGAAGCAGAAACCCTTGACAGGTACAGACACAGGAAGCAATGGCAGGCTGTCCATCAAGTCAAACGTTCGAGCATTGTTCTTCCCCTGGCGATCCACCGACCTTGCAGAAATTCCGGGGCATCTGGGCCGCGCAGTCTAGGCTTCGGCACACGATGCGTGGCAGGGGGTGGATTGCGAGGCATGAATCTCTTAGCTTGAGGGCGTAATATCATGCATATTAATATTGTCCGTGGCGGCAGCCATACATTGCCATGGGGAGACGCCGCGGCACCCTATTGGATGGCTGTGTCATTGAGCCGTGGCGGCCTATTTCTAAGAAGCATACAACTTTAAAATCACAGAAGATTCTTCCCGTCAACCTGCTCTTGGTTTCAAACGACTTTCTGGTCTCCCCGCTTATGTACCCCAGTCATCTTCATCAGCTTCGCGGACGCAACTTGTGCGGGTAAATGTCTTGGCTCACTATGACAAGCACCACGATCGCTGCCAGCCAGGTCGGCTACTCTGCAGCACTGGCTGCGCAGAGCTTGCTGACTGCCGGTGTGGTATCGGCTCATCGCCTCCCTCATATTTCCCGATGACGACCGTTCTATTAACGATGTCGTTATAGTCATCATATTGGCTCGGGGCAGAGTCCGCCTGTCTGTTCGATTCGTCTCTGCCCCAGGTTCGCTGTCGTTTCCACAGGGGGTCTAGCCACGGCATTTCCTCAGGAAGGTTGAAGAAACCTGAAATCACGTTACAAGGGCCATATTGCTTCTTATTTGAGCGTATTGCCCCTGTCATGTCTTCCCTTCGGGACAGTATGGTGGCCAGGCCACTGTGACTCGGTTCTCGATTGAATATGTAGTCCTGCCGTGCATCTGGCTTTCCCCCTCCCCCTTCTGCCCCCAACTCATCGAACGCTTATGCTTCAGCCACACCTACATCGCTTAGGTGAAGTCGACCTACACTTCAAGCTCTTAGACAGGTGGTGAGATAACGCCAAACGGAGGAGGGAAAACAAGACAGCAACCATGGCATCCCGCCATCAAACACAGTCCGGCACTCTGTACGCCGCTGTAGTAGCCGTATTAGCCATCTCATCGCTGCCATCAGCCCTTGCAGCAACCGCCGCGTACCCCTTGACGACGGACTCAAACTGCCACTGCTACAAGACAAATGCTACATCGGCCAACTACTTCGGCCACCACAAGTTCTTCGACTTCCGCCAGCTGAACCAATACGTCAACGTACCAGGCGTGAAACCAGACCCGGACAGCAACGCCAACGCGCCACCGCCGAGCAACTACTTCCAGTCCGCCGAATGGACGAGCACATGGGGCATCCAGAACTGGAACAACAGCCACGTCTTCGAGCTCAACAACTCGGACGTCACGGGCAGCGACGCCAGCGTGCTGATGGTCAACTCGCCGAACAACATCTACATCGAGCGCAACCAGGACAACCAGGCCTCGTCCCAGACACACCTGACCATGCGCACGGCCCGGTTGCGCGACTTCCAGACAGCCGCGGAGTTCGAGTCCATTAGCCAAGGCTACCAGTACGTCTCGGTCCGCATGTTCGCTCGCACCAAGGGCGCACCCGGCGCGGTAACCGCCATGTTCACGTACCGCCCGGGGCCGAACAACTCGCTCGCCCTGGTTCAGGAAGCAGACCTCGAGATCCGCACAGTCGATCCGCCAAACTTCGTGCAGTACACCAACCAGCCCTCCTGGAACAGTACGGGTGACATCCCCCAGGCCACGCGGAACGCGACCCTCCCTGCGGGGAGGAGGTGGAGCGACTGGGCGTACTACCGCCTCGACTGGACCCCCGGCTCGAGCACGTGGTACGTCAACGGGCAGCTCGTGTCTGCCATCTCCTTCCAGGCACCCCGCGACCCGGCGCTGATAATGTTCAACAACTGGAGCGACGGAGGCAGCTGGAGCGGGAATATGACCGTCAACTCGCAGGCGTATCTGCAGCTTCAGTGGATTGAGATGGTGTACAACAACACTGATCCGCAGTTTGTCAAGTCAGGGAAGTGTATCAATGTCTGTACCATTGACGAGACGTCCCGGATTGGCGTGCCGGCTTTGCTCACGAACGTTGGTAAGTTTTCCTCACCCCGTTGCACTTTATTCACGACAGACGAGCTAACACCGTCCAGGCCAAGGAACGGGAGGAAGCCAGGGCGGAGCTGGGACAGCAGCCTGCGCGGCAACGGCCAAGAAATGGGACCAGTGCGCCGGCAAGAACTGGAATGGATGCAAGGTGTGCCCATCTGGGACGACGTGCAAGTACCAGAACGACTACTATTCTCAATGCTTGTAGGTCTGGTGGTAGGAGAAGGAGGATGGCGTGGTGTTATTCTTCTTCTTGGCCGGTTCCGTTTGTTATACCTCTTTTCTCCTTCGGTGCCCGGAGTTCGCATACATACCCATACCGGGCAGGAAAAGGGGGCGCTTTGCTTGCATGTTTGTTGTTCGATGTCGAGTTTTCGATGTCTGTCTCTTCCTGATCCCTATAGGGTAGCCAGTTCGTGTTAGCCAGAAATGAAAGATATTCGAGAGAGAATGTGGTCTGTAGTAAAGCGTCGCTATGTCTCGGTTCTCTCGTAAGAAACCATCAGCAGTAGTACGCCCTTGGAACCTTCAGGACAACCATCATGTACCTCTTGTCAGAGAAGTAGAAGTAAAACAACAACGCTGAGGCATGAAGACACTGTGAGATTCAACAGGATTCGATGACTTCAGTCTTTCAAGCCTGGTCCGAACCTCCATTGCATCAAAACAATTCAGAGAAAAGGAAAGGGGTTAAGCAGCGAAACAAAAAGGAGAAGAATCTACAAGTGTGTCTGGAGACTTCGTTGCAACATCGTGCACTACAGTTCAGAGGACAGAGATGATTAAAGTGTGTGTGTTGAAGGCGTTGAAGGGGAGAACGAACCTGGGAAGGAGACGTTAATAAGTGGAGTCCCAATCTTCACCGTTCACCGAGGCAAGTCCAGCAGCTGGCAGAAGATCGGCAGCTGCCAGGTCCGCCATGTCGCGCATGGGCGGCTGCCCTCCGTCACCGCGCCAAGCTTTTCCGTCTGTTGGAACTTTGGCGGGAAATTAGCCGCGCATCGGCCCTTGAACCTTGTTGGCGATGCTTTTTAACGACATCCAGACTTTTCTTCTCAGCAACCCCCTCTCATGTCAACCAGCCGGGCATTGCCAGTTGCTACTAAAGGCGTTGCGCATTCCCACAACGTCTACTTAATGACCCACGCTCTTTAAGTCCCAGGCCCGGGGCACATCATCATCATTGGCATCTGCGCAGCCGTGAGGGATCAAGCAGCAACAACTCGATGGGCAACTGCTCTTCTTGTCTCGGCCGTCGTCGCCGTGACTCGTACGAGGGAGTGAGTACCTCTGTCTTCTCTTCTGTCCGTCTTATACAAACCGCTAACAACAGATCTACTGCAGGACGACGAATCCCGTCTCCTCTTCGACGATGCGAACGGAATGCACTACGGCAGCTTTGGCGAGCAGCAAGCAAGCGGGCAAGAAGATCCCCAGGAGACACAACGCGAGATCGAGGCTCTGCAACGTGTAGTAGCCCGCACGTCCGAGTAAATACACTCCCCCTCCCCTCCCTGTTCCGTCTCCGTGGCAGTGAGTGGTAGCACTGTGTGGTGTAGTGGTGGTCATGGAAGCGAACCGAGTGGCTGACATTGTGTATCTCAACGCAACAGCAACATGGTCGACGTATATGAGATTGCACCGCAGGACAAGGACCCGCATACCGAGCTGTCTGTCACGCATTATGCGCCTGCCGGTCAAGAAGCCCGCATGGCCCGATATCAGACCCTTCTCACCAAGCTCGCCTCCAACGACGACCTAGCCGGCGCCGCTGCGGTTGCGGGACGGATCGATTGGGATGCCCCCGACGAAGACGCCATGGAGGGTTATCCTCACACGACGCCCGTCAAGGTTGAAGCCGACAACACACCGCTTGTCGGAACCTTTGCTGAAGCCGCAACTGCCATGAAATGATGCGACATCGACCTCGACATCACCACTACTACTATCCGATCAACGCCCTGCATTTTGGCACCGTCTGGGGCTAACCTGACCATTGTCGGTCAGCAGAGACCCCGACGTATCCCCCACACCTCCAGCCACAGCTCGCCGCAAAGATGTGGCAGAAGATTACGACATAACATCGTGACGCAGCCGTGGACGCGACCCTTCTGATACCCACGAGGTGGGCTTCTGCCTCCCTTTTGTGTTTTCATTTTCCTATGCCAGCGTGTTCAGGTTAATAAGCGTTGTTTTCCGGTTGAATATCGCGGTCAGAGTTGGGGTGGAGGGACCGCCTACCGCGGCCATGCACCTCGTGCTAGAGGCGGGGATTGCATTGTATTGCCCAGACTAACTCAGTCAAATCAAAGCCTCTCTTTTGTGTCGGCTCCATCTTTCTGTTGGCGTCTGCTCACCAAGTGTGCCCAGGGCCCGGGCCAATCATGGCAACTTTTGGCGAAGAATCCTCCTTGCCGGCCGTTTCAATGTTGCTCACGCCCATTCACCGCTGGACACGTGCACTTCGGCGTGCTGATGTTGCTTTACTGTGGATCCTCTAGTATAAAGCTCGCATGCTTAGCTTCCCGCTTCCAACGTCTTTTCCTGCTTCCAGCCCGCTGCTGAGTCGCCTGGTGTATCCGGGGATTGCAGGCGAGAGATCTCCGGTCTCGGTGCGTCATTGAGCTGTTGAAGTTCCAGAGCCTCACGAAATATGACGAGGGTTCTAAGGATCATTACCAAAATAACCTGGCTCAAGAGCGAATAGGGGTTATGCATAAGTCTCACCTCGGTCGCTAAATGATCAACAACTTGCAGCTCGCGATCTGGACCCAGAGGATGGACAGGAGCGGGTGGGTGGGCGTCAGCCCATCGTGACCACCCTCACCACCCCCTTAAGCAAGTCAGCATCGGTAATCTACCCACTCAGCACTCGAGACACGGTTAGCTCCCGAAGGCCAGCCAATTCCGCCATCCACTCATACTTGGCGACGCGGTCATTTTTCACTGGGGGCTGCGGCATGTTGCTGTTGTCTCATTTACACCGTTCCGTCCGACAACGCTGTACGACACCTTGACTTGTGCCGTGAATCACATGACAGACAGCACAAGCATCTCAGAGGTACTGCCCTTTGGATCGTGTACGCGATCTATGCGGTCACCACACCATCATCTGCCTACCCCAGCTCCAATCTTCTGGCCATGGCCCTCAGGGGCATCGGGTATATCTTCCCTGACGTTCAGTGTGACTACCAGGTAGTATTATCGCGGCTGTGTGCCCTGATCGTACCCCTTCAGCAGCTAACTATGGGCCTGGCTTGCATGCGCCCACTCCCACACGCCCACTAGCCCTCCCTCCTTGACTGGCTGTACGTCACACGACAAGATACGGTCGCATTGTCAACGGTCTGTCATCATCGGCGGCGGAGCCAATGGCAGTGGAGGGCTACAGGGCATCAGAGCCCTTGGGGTGGTATCAAGCTTCCTTACGACAGCATGTTCCAGGGGTTTGATCGATGGTCCGTATCTCAAAGAGTCCCGTGGGCCGTGTCCAGTACGAAATGCTGGTGAGCCGAGTGACGGGTTGCTTTCTAGGGAACAGATTCCCGTCTGCTTCTACATCCCCTATCTTGAAAAAGATCCCGTCTTCCTACCGCTTCTCCTTGGGATAGAGGACGCCGTAATGCGGTCTGGAGAACCCCAGCCAATCGGTCGGCGTCGCCGGCCCCTTTCTTCCCTGAAGATCCAACCGCGGAGCCAAGATACGACCAGTTGTCCCCCCAATAACAAGCAATCGCACATGGAGAAAAAGAACACAATCCAAGTCGACAAATAACCCGATCTCGGAAACCCGGCAAGTCCCTCTCCCTTCCATATCCGCCGCTGCGGCCCGACATTGCCCTCTGTCGTAACTCCTCCCCCGACGGTCCGTATTACGCTCCAGGCGAGGCCACGGCGGCCTCTCTCGTCAAATCATTGCTGTCTTGGAATTCATAAGGGTCGTTCTCTGCTCTGCTAAGCCTGTTAGTGTCTTTTCCCCTTCGTTAAATACAATGCCTCTTACATACCTATACATCTTATTTTTGCGTCCTGCTCATCCCCAGTCCCGCTCAGGTGATTTTCACCTGCCTTTCCTGGTGTTGGTTCAGTATCTCCTGTATTTGGGCGCTGATCTCCTGGATGTCCCCCTCGGTCTTCTCGATCGTGGCCACCCGGTTGCCCTCCCTCTGCCACCTCGCAATGTCGGTTTGCATTTTCTGGACGCGGCGGTACTTCTTTTGTATCTGGTCGCAGAGCTTGCACTGCCCCGGCTGGTAGATTGTGTCGTAGACCAGCTTCAGGCCGCACGTCTCGCCCGTCCGGTACTCCTTGTTGCATTGCTGGCGGAAGTTCCCCCACTTCCAGTAGCCGCAGGTCCAACGCGTCTGTTCGAAGTAGCACATGGCGAGTGCAAGTAGTGCCAGGCTCTCGACGGTCGAGTGAGTGTTCCTTGTGTTTTTTCCCTGCTGACTGTTGATAGATATCCGAGAAGCTCTGGGTTTTCCGCCAAGTCAGAATGCATTGGACCCCTTGAGTGGCGAAAGGGGAGCAAGAGCCTGAAGAGTCCTTACTCACAAGTCGTCCGCAGGACAAGGTAGGATTCGACTCCACCCTGGACCTGATGGTGTAAGTATCCTCTCGTTGGTCTAATGTGTCTCTCGTAATGTCTAACGATATAGTGTTGCAACTGGTTTATTCTTAAAATTGGCGTGCTTCTGCTTCGTGCTAATGTCCACAGGAGTAGTAAACACTCGAACTATTCGGAAGGGAGGTCCGCAACTACTTATACTTCTCCATGATGTTGCAGGTTCTGCGTGGTGGAACCCATTTAGGCCAGCCAGCCAGAGCTCGACATACTGCGTCGGTAGAAGAAAAAGAAGACGCAACAGCGAAACGATGGCCGCGGCTGATACGACCCCAGGGCCGTTGAACTTTCCATCGAATTCACACCCCAGTCCTAGTGTACATCTCGTCTGTTAATCACGATCACACGTCGACAAGTACCTGTCCCTGCGTGGGAAGGAAGGGCAGGGAAGAGAATCGGGGGAGGTAGATGCACACCCTTGACCTGCCGAACAGATTACTCCATTTCTTCCCGCCCAACATTCAGGCCAGACGCAGTTTGATGGAGCCACTGGAGCCACGTCGTTGATCATGGCTCGACTAACCACGACCGGCTTGCCCCCTTTGCGAGAGCCATTTCCCCACTACGCCATGAAAGCGTCTTCTCAAGGGTTAGGAGGCCGTTCAGTCGTTGCGAGCTTGCAGGACATTTGCAGGACCAAAAACAGGGGGCTCCTCGATTGGCGGAGCGGGAAAAAGGGACATGAAAGAGAAACGGGAACTACAACCACGGTAGGCTCTTTTCTCCTCCTACGCCCACCCTCCACCGCTTGCATGCAGCTTTGGCTTCCGATCTCTATAACGAAGTATCGCTATTCGACGGAACAGTAGCATCCCTTCCCCTTCTGTCACCCGTGCTGCCCATCTCTTACCCCTGGTCCTTCGCATCTGTTTCTTATGTACATGCTCCACAGCACGTGCCTTTGGTTTCCACGATCACCATCTCTCGTCTTGCCACACCAGCCCCAAAGTCGGCTGGGATTGGGAACTCCCCAGCTCTGACGGCTAGATAAACAAATCCGAATGTCTTGAGGAGTCAGACAAGCTGATGTTTGGAGAACAACTCATCACCGGCTAGCCTTGAGTGACATAGCGCGGCTGAGGTGGCCGGGCCCTGGGCCTTGGGTTCTGATGTTCCCCCCTTAGCGTGACTGGCCGCTTCGGCCGCGACCCCTATACGTACCAGCCTTGTATGTATCATCGAGACATCATCACGGTTCCATCTACGATGTGTACA
Organism: Coniochaeta sp. 2T2.1; assembly: GCA_009194965.1. Lineage (NCBI taxonomy): Eukaryota > Fungi > Ascomycota > Sordariomycetes > Coniochaetales > Coniochaetaceae > Coniochaeta > Coniochaeta sp. 2T2.1. The sequence goes on from VSMA01000036.1 coordinate 307,180, forward strand.
CTTCTTCAACCCCTGCATATTTGCCATTGTGTGTCTTTCGGACACACTGTTCCGCGCTAAAGGGACGCCGAACATGGCCGGGTTTTCTTTTTCCTGTGTACCCCTGGGCGGCCAGGATGGCAGGGGACAAGCGACTGCCGCCGATGCGCGTGAAGAAATCGAATTCCCGTGGCTGTTCGGGAGTCGGAAGAAGTGGACATGTAGTCCAATGTGTTACAGATCCAGTTTGCTCAGCTACCCGCTCGGAGAAATGGCCGTCTGTGCTTGAGTGGACATATGGCTGCCTCTGAGGCGGAGCAGGTAGTGACTCTGGTCTCTGACTCCAGGCGTCTGGTGTCTCCAACTATTTGGACATGCGCAGGAAGCATACGGGCTATGTGCCTTATCTGGAAAGTCGACTAGTAGTTCGCTCTCCTCAGAGGCTGCCGCGAAGTGACTCGAACGTATCGATAATCACTGCTCATCATCTCGCCCACCGGTCGAGATGTGCACCAGTTACTTCTGAATAGGAGGAGCCCCGAGTGTCACACATCGGTCTGTCCAACCAGGAACACCCACCAACTGTCTCACACCGAGTTTTTCGGGTAGGCGGGTTTGAGTTATTGACCGCATTCCTACGCATGCTGTCGTCCTCACATGAATCATGGCGTGGGAGCCCCGGCCACTGACTCAATGTTTCTGGTCAGCAAGAATGAAGGCTTCTGGGATCATCCGGGGGCGAGCCCCTCAAGGGACACTTCCACACACCGCTGCGGACCCGAAAGGGGGTCCAGCGACTGTCGTCGACGAGGAGGGTGGGAGACGAGAGACGTGGCGGTCGTTCAGTAGTCGCGGGTACAGCCCACCTCGCCACGCTTGAGACGAGGACCACTATCGAGGAGAGGGGAAGTACATTGTCCTTTCCTATTTGGTCACCACAGGCGTATTCTGGGGCGCTCCGTAAGCAGCAACGGGTGTGAGAGGGCTCTAACGGCATGGCAATTCCTGTGACATGCATGACGATCGCGGACTGACCTAGTATCAGGTCAGTCCGTGGTCCAGTGTTGCCCCTGCGGCCTGAGCATGCTCTTTGCCGATGCGAGAGCCGCGGAGGGACATGCAACATGATGTGTCCTCGAGGAGGAGATCGAAGCACGCCTACTTTGAGCTCCTGCGATAGAGGCAAACATGCCGTTCGCCCTGCATTTCTCTCATGCACGAGAATGAGTTAGGGATAATACGAGTCCGTCCCAGGCTACGACGCCTCTTTGGCAATCTTGTTATAGTGGCGGTATTATACTCGGCAGGGAATATGCCTGTTTTAACGCGGAAGTTCGATTCTTGCTGGCAGTGACTGGTCTTGCGTTCAGTCCGTGGCACACATGCAGACTCGCGACCATTTGGTCGACAACAATGGTCATGGCCTGGTCCGGAGATCACCGGCCATCTCCCCCAGCACGGTGTTTGGGTACATGTGCAGTCGATCTGACGGGGAGGAGCCCGCAAGAGTCCGACAATAACTGAAAGCGATCGTATATGGCACGAGTAAGGCACGGCAGAATCACGAAACAGGCATCCATCAGCATACATCATGGCCGCAACATCCAGCCAGGCTACCATTGCTGGCCCGATCTTCAGGCCATGCCAAAACAGCACACACCTGTCTCCAAGTGCTGACCGTCCATCGAGCAGCAGAACCATCACACATGGATGAGCAGCCAACCTCCCTGACCTTGTCGAGACGCAAGTTCACCAGGCTCCGAAAGAGTCGATGAGTTGTTCCCCTGAATAAGGAAGCTGCTTGCATACCCCTTAACACAATGCAACTTAATGTTACTCACGACGGCCTAAGTCTTCCACTTCCGGTGGCAAGATATCTCGAGGCACTCAAAATGACATCGACAATGATGTCTTAGCCTCGCCCAATATCAGGCCTCGACGATGGGTGCCTACCATGTCAATATGGTCGTCTCTCGCGGCCATCTGATTGTTTTTACTGATGGCCGTTTTGTAGGTCGGGCCTCGTTTAGCCAATTGTACTTGATATAACCCCGTCAAACAAATCACAAACGGGCCGTTCCGTTGACCGCGACAAGAAGTATCGTCAATGTAACGTGCACTTGTTCCGAAGTACTCTTTGCCACAACTCGTTCAAGACGGTGACGACAGAGGAAAAGCAATCCACCAAGCAGAGTAGAGCGTTGTCATCAACGGCTTCACCGACCATCAGGACGGAGACTGCAATTGCTTTCGACGTGTGTTGAACTATTACACCAGATGCAACGAACACTTAGCCACCATCCAATGGAAGTGCGAGACAGTGATGGCCTTTTCTAGAACTTCAATGGAAGCTCTGGTGTCCTTGCGAATCATGTGGCAGAGAAATGATGCAGTTTCCGTGAGACCAGTCTCACTGGATGAAATGTCTCAAAATTTGGCAAATCGGATGGCAGAATAGACAACTTGTTAAACAAGCTACTGTCTCTGCTCCTCGCTGTGGTGTGACGGTTCGTCGAGGTTGGGTCGCCCTCCAACTGTTCCATTGGTCAATGGCAGCAGCTGTGAGAGATCGAAGTGTGCAAGCTTCAAGCTTGCTTCTTGTGTGACCTGGAGATGCTGCTGAACTGCTAGACAAGCAGCCCTTGATACTTGAGTCCGCAGAACACGCTGTCGCCATGCTCAGATACTCGCAGAGGGCCGGCCGATACTCTCAGGTACTCGGGGCAATCAATGTCTCCCGGTTCAGAAGGTAGAACTGGTCCTGACATCCATGTCATTCCCCTAGAAGTAAAACAGACACGTGCTGTAAGTCAAAGGCAGGGACAGGGGCTCCTGGAGATCGGTTTGCGCCGCCTGACGATGGGGCCGGCAAGGCGCATAGGCGGGCCCTCTGGGGGACGTGTCGGAGACGTGTCGGAGACGTAGCCGCATAGACTGACTGCTGTAGACATGATTGGCTCTAACCACCATATTTAAGGTGGCCCGACAGGGTGTGAGTCGAACTGGGGATGGTGTGCGGCGAGTGGTGAGGGGAACAAAGTTGAACATCGCGGCCGCGATGTATGCGCGATGTGTACATAAAGTCGGCCACAAGCTGCGGCCGCAATAACCACACTGTAGCAAAGCACTCAACGAGCAGATCTTTGCTGCAGCACTGGAGCTGGACGCGAGTGGTACCTCTCAGGAACATGCTCAGATGCCTGTGAAACTTTGGCGTAGAGCTCGTCGTTCTTCTGTACGATGATGTCGATTCTCCTTTGTCGATTTTGAACAGCTTCCCATTTGTCGTCGGAGCATCCGAGATAATAGCAACGATTTGGGATGAAGCTCTTCTCATCAGCTCCAAACGCGCCATAATCATTGAACGCGTTTAGTGTTGGCTCCGGCCAAAGGACAACCGGCCACTGTGCCACAGACATGGCGGCCGTCAGATCTCGTGCTCCGGTACGGACATTGATCTCTTGTCCGTGCCTTTCAACCAACAGCCGTCGAAACTGGCAGAGACTACCTTCGCCGAGCCGCGCGAAGCCCCGGGCACAGCTTCACAGTACGTAGCATCATACAAGTCGTCGCCGGTATAGCCGTTGCGAGCTCCTGGTTGAAGACTTGCATCTTGATCATGGCAATGTGACATGCCTGACATGGGGAGCTTGAAGGTGGCCGGCACAACGGCCGACCCCACAAACACGTCAGTGTTGACGAAGAAGGTTGCGGTCAGTTTCCCGGCCGAGAAGGTGAAGTGCTTGCTTCTCGCAGGAGCTTCTCCGCTCTATATGTCAGGCACCATTTCTCTGCATGATGGCCAGTGGGCAGATGCGACATTCTGATAACGTCGATGACATGCTCGAGCTGGGTGGGAAAGCGCTGTAATCGTGCTGACGGAGGACAAGGAGTTCACCATGTCCCACTTACGAGACCTGAATTATGTCGACCGCCAAACTCAAGCTGTCCTGCGTGTCCGTATTGTTTGAGTAACTAACAGCGAGGTGAGAGATGTTGGATGATCCTCCATGTCCCTCCAGATCTCAACTGTTTCGGTACCCGAATCCGTGATGCAAACGTGGGCAGATCGATGGCAGGGTTGAGACGCACATCAGCCTCATGCATCTCTTTTAGTACGTAGATAGCTGGGTCGCATCCTGCCCAACCAAGATATGTAGGTTCGGTAGACCTGGTGAACGATACCTTCATCGATTGCATTTCCTTTTTGTCGATCTGTTCGATGCTCACCTACCGGGGTAGCTGAGGTTGGGGTTGAGCGAGAGCAATGAGAAGATCAATGCCTCTAAAGTAGGTAGCCGAAGTTGGAAAGTAGCAACGGGTAGGTACAGACTGGCTACTGTAGTGCTGAGAAATGGTCAAGAATAGCTTGGAATGTACGTCAAAGCTTTGCAGGATGTCCATGTCAATGTCGATGTGAGTTGTGTAGTGAACCGTGATGGAGAGATCGAACTTTGAACGTGAGAAAAAATGTGTCAATAGAATCGGTTCTCCGCACGTCCCGCTTCTCAACCCTGACAGACAGGGGTGACGGTGCGTACCTTTTTATGGAGTCTTCCTCCAAGGTGTGACGCAGCTGTCTCACCGAGATTCAACGACAAAAACCAAGACTGGCACAGCTTACACAAGACTAACACCACTGCGAGTTTCATTATTCAAATGGGCATTGTACATCGGACAAACTACCTTACTCATCTTGACAGTTGCCTCTATTAAGCTTCATCTTCGAGACTGGACACAATTCATCGCCGCACTCGTACCCGTCTCATGTCAAAGCCGATCACGGGTTGAACTTTGAACTGGACTCACTCATCGGCAGTTTGGTACCTCGATGTATATGAGTACATATCTTGCTTAACGATTTGCTAGGAGAGCTTGTCATTCTGTTTGTCTGAAGGTCACAGCGTTCAGTAAGGAAATGGCGGTATGATGGCATGACGAGACGGGCAAAGGGCTGAGCAGGATCCCCAAGGAGAACCGCCATTCACAGACTGTCGACCACGACAGCCCAAGGAATAAGTACTCAAACCAGCATAAATAACCGAGAGGAACAGTGCCTGGCGTCCCGAGTTGTATCGCAACAGGTCAGAGACTGCGACGACACCGAAGGGGAAGCTCCCGCAGGAACACGGCCCAGCCACCGGCCCGTTCTGTTGACCACCTCCTTGCTGCCCACCTCCCTCTTACTTGCCAACGCACCACCTTATTCACCCCCCCTATACTTGGCGCGGCATTCTCTTTAGCCGCAAGCTGGCCTTGACAGGCGACCACTTTCCGCTCGCTTGTCGTTTGCTACCCTCCGCGGCATTCTCGGCAAATAACCGCGATCCTTTTCAACAAGTCCGGGGTTCCGACTCGAGGCTGGCCATAGCCAGCTCACCAGCTGCAGTGGTGTTTCACTCGGTGTCTTGAAGATCACCCTAAAGGGAGCACAAAGGTATCAGGGCGGAAGTTCGAGCCGCAACAGACGCAGGACTGCTTCTGTGACGCTGACAGAGACGGGAGGGAGTGACACACCGAAGATTTGCGTCCTGCCAGGGCTAACAGGAGGGCAGGAGGGTGCCATAAGTGCTAGAACAACTGGGAGGGGCGGACAGCGCATCGAGTCCCCGTGCTCTCGTCAGACCAGCCCAAGATTTTCCGTTCGTGCCAGACAGTACAGGTGTTGCTGTTCGTTCTAAATTCCCTCAACCGAATCAGGAACTCCAAAACTGCGATGGAGCCCTCAGCAATGCCTCCGCCACTTCCCCAGCAGTTGTCGTACGCGACCGTAACGTACAACTTGGTGGGCATCGGAGGCGACGCAGAAGGTCCCACCCCTGACCTCGCTCAGGGTTCCTCTGAGAGTCAGACATCCCATATTACGTTACCAGCACCGCGAGGTAACACCGGAGTCCCGTCCTCGCCCCCGAGCACGAGGCTTACTAGCCAGACTCTGCTGCCCGAGGGGATCGCCTCCGCGGATCTGAGCAGTGATGCCCAACCCGCTCTGGAGGACGTCGTCCGAGAGGTCAGCGCAAACGAGGTAACCCTCCCCAGACACACCAACCATCAACCGGCCTCCGGGGAAGCACCTCTGGCATCCGCAGAGCCAATGCCCTCTCGAACCATACCCTCGAAGGGGGTGGTGGTCTCCCTCTCGGCGGCGGAGGAGGAGGCTGCGATAATGGAGGTTGATAACGACTGCAACTACCCCCTGCCCGCGGCGACAGGCCCAGCCCGGGTTACGACGACTTGCCTCTCCGACGTTCCGAACGAGGTACTACTCCAGATCTTGCGTTATCTGGACGTGTGCGACCTACTTTGCACTTCCAGGGTGAGTCCCAGATCTGTATCAACCTGTGTGTGCCTCATACGAGAACCATGACAGTGTCGATGTCTTGCCTTTTCTACCGTGCAGTTTGGGGTGACAGCTCGCCCACGCAAGTCGGCGTAATGGGCGACTTATGCATCTGCCCCTATTGGCCATAACTACACGAAGCAGTTGTGATCTTCTCTCGTGCTTCCGCTCTCACGCAGGTCAATAAAACGGGCGAGCATCGCTTACCCCTATTCGCTCACGACGACACAATCAGTTCTGGTCTGCTTTTCGCAGCTCTCATTTCTGTTCGTTGTCAGAGGAGTTGCCGAACGGGAATTCTTTCCGTTGTCATGACCAATCACTAGTTCTCGGACCTCTTCCCTCTTCCCTGTTCGAGGACTCGTCAAGCTCTGGACCTCTTTCCATCCTGATGTCCACAGAACGTCGTTTCATTATTTTAACGGGCAAGCTTAATCATGTAGCCCGTGACTGACACATCTTCCCCCCTTACAGACATCCCACCGCCTCCGCGACCTCTCCCTCGCCCCCATCCTGCACGCCTACCGCCTCCGCCGCACCCGGGCCATCCTGCCCCCAATGCTCTGGTCCCCCTTCCGCCCCTCCCTCGCCGACCTCATCCGCCGCTCCATCTTCCTGACCCGGACGACCGTCGTCTCCCGCAAGCTGGCCCGCTCGCTCGTCTGCATCCGGCTCTCCCGCCGGCTGGCTGCCCGCCCTTCCGTCGAGGCCCTCGTGGCGAGGTCGGTTCTCCCCCCCGAGTGTCTGCCTACCAAGAAGGCGGCTGTTGCTCCGGCGCTTGTTGCGAAGAAACGAGCGGTGGAGAGGGAGAGGGTTAAGGATGGTCTGCGACGATGGGTGGAGAGGGTGTGGCGGGGCGAGGTTAGGGAACGGAGTGAGGGTGTTAAGCAGTGGGAGGAGAAGGTTGGTGTTGGACGGGTGTGGAGGCTGAGGAGGTTCTGGGAGAATGTAGGTGGGAATCGCGGCGGTGGCGATAGCTGGTGATGGTGTTCTACGCACAGTTTCTTGACGCGGTTGCGATAAGTTTATTCCCTTGGCGATCCAAGTCGGGACAACGACTTGCTCACGGTGAAGTGTATGCATGTTTGGTTGACTTGGCGCCATCACATCCCCTGTTTATGAAGTTGTTCCTCCGGCTGAAGGAGTTGTCCTCTCAAGCAGCCGCCTTTCTGTTGCATTATCTGTCAGCTTATCGTGATGTTTCGAGCGTTAGCAAACCAGGATGTTATGGGTCGTTAGGTTGGTAAAGTTGCGAACTTTGAAACTGCTAAAGAATGCCTTGAACAGTTATATACGCTCCTCTAGATCCGGTTTATACATGATAACTAAAATACATACCTGGATACCAGGCAAAGCGAACGACGGACCTTGGGGTTCGCTCATCAGCCCTTGAATCGGAACCCAGCCCAGTCGTCCTCGTCCTCGTCATTCTCATCGTCGTCTTCATCCTTGTTGCTTGCCTCTGCCGCATTCTCCTTGCCGAGCCGTTTCTCTTCCTCTGGTCCAGCAACTGCTACTGCCAATGGTAGACTCCCTTGGTTCTTGCGCAATGCGTCCCTCCTCTCCTTCAGTTTCCGCACCCTTGCCTCCAGCTCCTCCATATCCTCGAACTCCTCCTCGAGCGCCCTTGTAGCATCTTCTTTCTCATTGTCCAACTCGATGTCGCCTGTTAGCCTCCGCCGCTCCCTTTCTTCCTCTGCCGACTTTGCCGCTAGTTCGTCGGCTGTCATGACTGGCGCAAAGATGACGGCATCTGATGGCACGTCCATGGCGGGTGGTCTGGAGGTGCCGTTAGGCGTGTCCTCCAGCAAATCTGCCTCGAACGCCGCCCATTCGTCCTCGTCGATATCTTGCGTCCCCTTGTCCCCTTGTGCTCCGGAAGATGGTGTATCGGTTTGTGACGGAGTGCCTCCTGTCCTGTCGGTTGGGGCTAATGTTGCTGCGACAAAACCGGCAATGGTTGACGGCTCCTTCTGCGGTCTGAGCGGCGATCGACTTGCAGCGCCGGCGGTACCATTAGCACCTGCGGCATCTGTCCGCACGACAACCGGAGTCGCAGGCCTGGAAGGCATCTCGATCTCGACCCCTTGACTTGGTGTCCCCGAACTCCGGCGTAAAAGTGGCGGTGTGAGTGGTTGTATCCTCGCCGGGGTCGTTTTCTCCGCCGCCGTCTCGTGACTTGTTGCATTCGACTCCGCATCATGATCCGGTCCTGCAACATCAAGTCGACTTCGCTTATTCCTCAGCCCATCCTCCTCCTCGTCGGCCATGGACACGTCCTTCTCGTTGTCGAGCTTGCGCTTGTTGGAGGCCGACGGTTGGACTGCGGCCGAGCTCGACTCCTGCAGCTTCTGGACTCGTTGTGTATGCGTGGGACTGCGAATGTGACCATCCCATAGCGACTCGACCTTCACTTGCTCGTGGCAGACAGTGCACAGCAGCTTGCCGGCTTCCGAGTAAGCGGCATGGGGGTGAGCGATCCGTCTGGCGGCGCGCTGTTGGCGGAGGAGTGAGCGCACATCGGCCATGGTAGTCTATTTGGAGCTTAGGACCAGTTTTGGGGTGGCGATCGGTGCTCTCGAGGTCCAATGGCTCGATCTGAGGTTGTGGATTGAATCTGACGTCGGATGACGGATGAATGAACAGCAGCAAGTTGAAGCTTTGAAGCGCAGGGCTGAAGCGGCGTCTTCCCGCCAAAACTTAAGCCACAGTCTGGGGTAGCTGGAGCTTCAGCCACACTTAGCGATAAGCCGCCTCACAAGGCTTATCGTCTATCTCTTATCGCTTATCGGTGACGGGACCTCTTTGATCGCGACATTCCCAAAGTGCACCGCAACACCTTGGACATTTACAACACCGAACGTATCTTAAAAAAACAGAACAGCGAACATTGGCAGGCCTTCAACCCTCCGGCACTCCTCCGATTACCAGAGATCACCCACCGTCCTCTCAGCCCAGAAGACGTCACAATGGCCGACGAACCCATCGACACCTCCAAAGCCTCGTCGACCTTCCCCGACCCTCCAACGTTCTGGCGCGACTTCACAGCAGAGAAGCTGGACCGCATGGATGAGCTCCGGACTCGATACGCAGATCAGTCGGGCCTCGATATAGCGACCGTCGTACGCGTACCAAATGTGCCGGAAGACCTCGTCAACCTCCAACCCCCAGCGGAGCCTGCGGGCGGCAAGTGGCGCCTGTTCGGGGAGGCGCTGACGGTATGGCCGCCCTTACTTTGTCTCACCTTTCTGCTCGTGTTCGATGTGCTGATAAGGGGTTTTAGCTCGACGATAAACTCCAAAGTCTCGAAGCAGCGAACGTCCAGCGCCTCGTCCCCTCGGAGGACGAGCTCGAGGGCAAGCACATCGACCGAGCCTTCGTTCTCAAGCGGCTCGCCAAGTCGATGCTTCTCAACTTCCTCGAGCTTATGGGAGTCATGGGCATTGCCCCGGAACAGGTACGATCTACCCCATGCCTTCTGGTGTAGCTGACCACTAACCGTGTCTTGCACCTCCAGGGCGCCGAAAAAGTCGACGACCTCCGTACCCTCCTCCTAAACTTTCACCACGTCCTCAACGAATACCGCCCCCACCAAGCCCGCGAGCAACTCATCGCTCTCATGCAAGATCAACTGGATGCCAAACGCGCAGAGACGGCTGCCGTCCGAGCGGTCGTCGACAAGGCGAAACGCGTACTCGAGGGGCTTGGAAGCATCGAGCTTCCCCAGGATGGCAGCATAAGCACCCCCGAGATCGGTGTGCAGCCGATCAACAGCGTGCAGGCGAAGAATCACACGAGGGTCCACGACGAGTTACGACGGGCTAGGGATAAGGCCAGCTGGGCGGCGATGGATTCTGACTTCTCTTGAGAGACGAGTTGAGGAATATCTTTCTACAGTGTAACGAGTGATGGCTGTTGTCTGCTGGTTGGCACCACGTGTATATCCCACCATATCAGCGCGGAGGAGGCTTGAGAAGACCACGCCCAACCCTACCACCGGAGCAATCCTCCACCGGATACCCCTTCGAGATCATGCCCAGCAAGCCCAGATCAACCCCGGCATCATCCCCCGGAACACTGCAGCCTTAAGCAGAACAGTCTAACGAACCGGGCGCCTCAACAGGAGACGTCCACTCAAAGTATGACACACGGAATAGGAATGCAACAGCACTCATAGCCATCGCACTCGATGCACTTTGTCTTGCCGCCCGCGGCCTCAGCCGGCTTGACGATGGACTCGGCGATGGAGACGGCCGCGCTGCCGGGTCCGTTGCGGTTGACGAGGGAGGAACGCGATGACGAGCAGGCCATGGTCGCTTGTTGGTTGACGAGGTTGATTCGGCACTTTGGGGATTTGAGGTTGTTCAAATGCTAGACTTATTGTTAGCTAGGCCCGGGCAGACGACATCCGAAGCCGGAGCGCGAGGCGGCGGAGCGGAGCGGCACACGGTGTAACAATTACACAGTTGACGTCACGAGCTTGGGAAGCATCGCCTCCACGCCATGAGATGGGTTGAACTTACCAGGTTGAGATTGCTTTGCGTAACTGCGCGAGAATAGCTGGGTAGTTGGAGTCGAGGAGCAAACGAAATAGACGTTGAACCTGAGTGCAGATCCCCTCATCGAAAGTACATAAAGCGACGGACGTGCATGTTGGCCAGTGCATTACCACTCCGCATGTGTCAATTGGCGGGTCGCTGCAACACGTGTAGTCTGTTTCACATTAATGCAGTCGGACAGTTGGAATGGCCTAGGTTCACTGTGCAAGCTGTAATCTGAAGAATGCATCCGATCACGATGGAACGGCGAGATGGTGACCAGAGTAATAAACGAGCTTCTTTTGCGATTGGGAGAACTAAGTAAAACGCCCTATAACCTCTGAGAGAGGGCAAAACAATAATAACAGAAAAGAAAACATCGAAACCTCCTAACTACCCCGAGTGACCATGCGTTCCAATACGAAAGCGGCCATGAAATATCCTTAACCAGTGCCATATCCCTCTCGTAAACGTAGCATTTGGTATTAGGATATCTCTCATCAAAGACAAAACGGAAACAAAAACCTATACCCCAACTCCAAAGTCCTCTCGCCTCCATGAAGGGACAACCCTAAGAGCTAGGCAACCCCGATATCGATATAATGTCGGTATCACTGTAGCCACGGGGACGAGGACGTTGTCACCTGTCCAGTCCCTCAAAAGCTGCATTCCAAACGCCAAACCCCTTTGCCAGGAACCCACCAAAGACGCTCTCCTCGCAATCACACCTCCTCGCCTCTCTTCCCGCAACCCCAGTCCCAAGCCGACTAAGCAGTAGGCGCCGACGAAGCGGCAGGGGGAGGGGGGGCATGATGCGGGATATTAGGCGGAGGAATGGGGGTCTGCCTCGGCGGGCCAGCGGGAACAGCCGGAGGTGGGATGGGCGTCGTCCTTTGCGGCTGCGGTGGGAGTACGGGCGGCGGTATGGGCGTCTGCTGTACGGGCGGGGCGCGGAATTGCTGCTGCTGTTGCGGCTGAGCGCGCTGCTGGGGTGGGTGCTGCATCTTGGTTTGCGGGTGGTTCTGCTGCTGGGGAGGGGGGTGAGCACCTCTGCCCTGTTGTTGGGGTTGGAAACCACGGCCGCCCTGTTGAGGTATTTGCGAGAGCTGCGGGGGTTGTGGAGCTTGCGGAGGGTGGGCGAGCTGTGAAGGGTGGGAGAGCTGTGATGGCTGTTGCAGCTGTTGTTGGGTTGGGAGGCGATGCTGCTGTGGCTGCTGAGGGTGCTGCTGCTGCTGTTGCTGTTGCTGCGGCTGCGGCTGCCGTTGTTGTTGTTGCTGCTGGAGCTGTGGTTGCTGCGGCTGCTGCGGTGGCTGTGAAGCTGGCTGAGGACCGCCGCCGTTGGCTTGCTTGCTCCCCTCAGCCAGCAGAGCACTGAGACGGTTGAGATCTTCGCGGGACTGCACGTCCCGCTCATACACTTCACGGATCAGGTGCCACTCCTTGGGAAGCATGCCGTGGGCGTGTGGCATGATAAACGCTAATGTCGGGCTGCTGATCAACGGTCCCAGTATCTCGCGAGCTACCCTCTCCGACTCAGCCTGCGCTAGCCTCCGGGCATGTTGCGCTTGTGCGCTCACTTGAACACCCTCCATTGCTTGTGGATGTTGGACAGGCGGTGGATGCTGGGCCGCGCTTTGGTGCTGGACTGGCGTCTGATGCTGCGCCGGTGCTTGATGCTGCGCCGGGGGTGCATTGTGAGGTACCTGAGGGGGTTGGACAGGAGTCTGGCTGATCCTGGGGCTCTGGTAGTTCGGTGGCGGCGCGTGCGGAGATGCCGGGGAGAATTGAGGCGCTGAGATCGATTGATTTCGCTGTGCAAATGCACCTTGAGCTGGCGTAGGAGTGTTCACCACCGGGGATTGAGACACGGCCTTGTCCGAGTTGGTGGCGGACTGAGAACGCTGCAGGTGCGAGTCGGCATTGCGGTAAACGAAGACGCACAGGAGCATCGGCTCTGTCCGCGTCTCGGGGATGTAATTATCACCGAGGTTGAGCATGAACTCAGGGTGACCTCCGGTGCCAGGGAGCACAGGAACCAAATAAGTATCCCGCACATTGGCGGGACCCTTCTCGCCAACCACAGCATACCGGGCTTTTGACACAAAGTAGTTGATGAGCTTCTCAAAAGCAGGCTTCGAAGATGGCGAGGAAGGCTCCAGACTGGTGACGACAATATCAGTTGGCGAGCTGTACCGTAAACTACACAGGTACTCGATCGCCTTCTGCTGGTCGATGCGCCCGGCTACGGTAAGCCTTTTGGGGAACAGTGTAGCCCATGGAAGGCCGATGGTATCGATCAGCTTGGCTCCTCCGACATGCTTCGCGACCACCTGTAACTCGGCGATGGTGTTCATCGAGAGATTTCCCCTCCAGACAACATCCGGGTCGCTCTCCTCAGTAGGGGAGTATGGCGGCGATTCGTTACCATCATCCTGGATCATGCGGTCCACCTCGGGGTCGATTCCAGGACCGGTGGAAGGAGCCGTCACAGTGGACTGCCGTCTCTTGGTAGCAGCGGTCGGCGACTTAACGCTGGAAAACACCTTGTTGATATCAAAGTTGGCCTTCGGCGACTGTGCCGTGTCGACATGGAGGGGCTTGGAGGGAGCAGCGGCCTGCTCGATATGTGCTGGGAGCTCGACTGTGGGCTCCGCGGCTTCCTGCGTCTCTTCCGAGGGCGGAGCCGACTCGGAGTCCTTGTCCTGAACCATCGTGGACCGTCGTCGAACTTGTGGAATGGGTGCTTCCTCCATCGTGACTGCCGTGTCGTCGCTGACCAACTCTTCGCCCTTGTGCGTCCGGCGCACGCGCGGTGCTTCATCTTCCGGTACAAGAATGGACTGTTTTTCGGCGCGAGCCTTCATCTCGGCCGTCTCACGCTGCAGCTCCTTGGAGGCCATCTCTTCCGTGGTCATGGCGGCAAGCATGGGTGGAGTGAGGGTGCCCTTCAGGAGGCGTAACGCAAGTTCTGGATTGCTCTTAAGATTGGCCACGAGCGTCCGGATGTGGACGGCGTAGGCGCCTCCTTGATGGGTGTCATAGACTGCTCGCTCGATCTGTATCGCGAACCGCTCTGCTCTCGCGTTGGCTGTGGTTCCATCCGGTGGTGTGAACATGCCCTTTTTCTCAACAACGCCGATGGCACTGGTAAGACTCCTAGTCAAACCTTGGGCAGCCGGTCGTCGCTTTTGCTCCGAAAGTTCGGAGACAGAGGCGGGAAGATCTGCAGGCGGTTCGTATGCCGGGCCGGCAGTTGTCGCGGGGGTGGCCGGGGCGGGAGAAGCGGTAGCCGCTGGCACCGAGACCGGTACAGCTTGTTTCTCCGATACCTTGCGCAGTTTCTGTGATGGCTATGGCGGACTTGTTAGCATTCGTGGGCAGTGAGTGAGGGAGGGATACAAGGTCAAGCACATACTTTCGAATCCGTCTCTTGGGACTCGTCCCTGGTCTTCCGCTTCAGCGCAGCAGCGGCCTTGGTCTCCTTCTTGGCTTCCGGGGCAGGTGATGGCTTGGGCTCTTCCTTGGGGTCGCTGACGCGCTTCCCCTTACCCTTCTTGGAGGCCTTCCTCTTCTTCTCCTTGGCTGCCTCCTCGGCGGCCAGCTTCTCCTGTTTCTCCTCGTGCTCCTTGCGCCGGATTTCCCAGAGTTTGATTCCCTTCTTCATTGCATCGAGGAGCTCCTTGTGGTTCTCGGGACGACATTCCTCACAGTAGTACTGGTAGTCCTCGAGGTCTTCCTGGAAGGTAGACTGGCCCATGCAGATGTTGTGCTGCCAAGCGGTGCACTCCTCGCAAGCAATCCATGGCTCTTCTTCGTTGTCCTGCTCCTTGACACCGCAAACGCAGCGGATGATCTCGTCTTCCGGCTGCTCTTCTTCCTGAACGACCTTCTTCCCCTTCTTGCCGCGTTTCTTCGGAGGCTCGATCTGGTCGAGTTGGTCAAGTGCCTTGTGCTGGCCTTTGGTGGCACGCACCGACCGACGAGGTTCTGGTTCGCCTGTAGAAATGACTTGAGTTAGCTGACTGTGACAAGACGACCGTGCGGGAACGTGGTGTTCCAGAGGGGTCAGGGTGGTCGCTGCGGGACGGGGTTCGGACGCGACGGGGCTCCGGGTCCAACTTACCAGACATGGTGGGCTAACTCTTGGTTAGGAGAGGGTTGTGAAAGAATGGTCACGTCGCGGGTTGGATGGCGACGACTTTGCCTGCTCAGGTTTGATGTGCAGGCGTGGTGTAGGTGGATATCGGATGTCTTGTCGTCCGGTCCCAAGTGTGAATTCTACTGGAGGGAGGCAGTTCTATTGCAGTGGCATGGGCGCAGAAGATCTCATGCAGTCATTGTTACGGGCAGAGAAGAAAACTAAGATCCAACTGCGCAGAAGATGCGACCCTGAACAACCTAAAGAACGAGAGGTTCAAGTCAAGGTCCGACTCCCTGATGAGAGCTATATGCTAGCCACAACTCTCCAGAAAGACGTGAATGCGCCTCGACCGCTTCTTCTCGCGCAAATGTCTTGTGCAAATCAATTCACCAGGTGTACTGGAGTTGACCGCTGCCTTGAGGTATAATGGGAGAGGTTGCGGTGCTGATTGTGTGGCGACGTTGTTGGTGTGTGGAGTGATGTGGCGGTTACTGCGCGGGTTGAAGGTTGGAAAGAAAGCTTGGGCCAAGTTGACGCCGTAAGAAGGGTAAGCTATCTTAAGGTAAGGTAGTTTTGTCGGTGCTCCGTACTCTACTCAACTGGGAAGTCGGGAGGGATTGAGCGCACAGGTAGTTGGCTTCGATCTGCTGTTTACGACGCCGAGAGTCGCAAAAGAGCAAGTGGATGGGAGCGCGTTTGTTGTGGTAAAGATGCGCTGGGGCGATAGTTGGGAATGCGGAGAGTTGTTGGAAAAGAGGAGGTTCGGTTCGCGAAAGAGAAAGCGGAGTCATTCAAGCGACAGAAGAAAGGCGCCACCAATTCAATATTACATAAGCCCATGAGCCAGCGGGGGGTGGCCAAAGCTCCTTCTAGAATTGTGGGGCAAGGCGATGCGCCAGCCGAACTGGGATTAGTTTGCCAGGCTGGAACTGCAACCCAGATCAAAGCTAATCACAGTCATTTTAGTCGAGGTACGCGTGCGGCTCTCTTGCCTGGAGCTCCAAACCAAACTGAAGCTCCATTCGACATCATCGGCCTTCATCTCAGCCTTCCGCCATTGACCCTTTCCCACCGCCAAATCACTCCTCACCAACATACAAGTCCCGTTTCCTCTGCCTCAAACCACCACAGACATCCATCAGCTGCAGCAATCATGTCGCGGAGATACGATTCTCGGGTAAGATTCGCCCTTCTTCCTCAGACCGGAGCTGCCTCAGCTTGCCTTGCCTTGCCTTGCCTTGCCTCAACCAAACAAACACCCTCTCTCTAACAATGTGTGCCCCAGACGACCATCTTCTCCCCCGAAGGCCGCCTTTACCAGGTCGAATATGCCCTCGAGGCCATTTCCCACGCCGGAACCGCCATCGGCATCCTAGCTAAGGACGGCATCGTCCTCGCAGCAGAGCGCAAGGTCACCTCCAAGCTATTAGAGCAGGACACTTCGGCCGAGAAGCTGTACATCCTCAACGACAACATGATCTGCGCCGTAGCGGGTATGACCGCCGACGCCAACATCCTCATCAACTACGCCCGCCAGGCCGCCCAGCGCTACCTCCTCACATACAACGAAGACATCCCCTGCGAGCAGCTCGTGCGCCGTCTGTGCGACCTCAAGCAGGGCTACACCCAGCACGGAGGCCTCAGGCCCTTCGGCGTGAGCTTCATCTATGCCGGCTGGGACCCCCAGCGCCAGTTCCAGCTGTACCTGAGTAACCCGTCTGGCAACTACGGCGGGTGGAAGGCCACCTCGGCCGGCGCGAACAATGCGAGCGCCCAGAGCCTGCTGAAGCAGGACTATAAGGAGGATTGCACCCTGCAGGAGGCGTGCGGCATGGCGGTCAAGGTGCTGAGCAAGACGATGGACTCGACCAAGCTCAGCAGCGAGAAGAGTTGGTCACCCCATCTCACACCCTTGGGCTTTTCACGATGCTAACACTCCATCTTCACAGTTGAGTTCGCGACAGTCGGCCAGAACAGCGACGGCAAGATCTACCACAGGCTGTGGAGCGCCGATGAGATCTCGGCCCTACTGAAGGAGCACGATCTGGCCAAGGACGAGAATGCGGAAGACAAGTGAGCGAGCGAGCGGACTGTGACGAGCGACGAGCAGCCAGACATAGCATAGAATGCGGTTTGGAAGGACGATGTTGGACTTTCCATGCCACGTGTACTAATAGACCCAAAATACCAACAGATATGCCTTTACCATGCGATTCCAAATGCCAATGTCGAGTGATCCATCCATGCTCACCTTAGATATATACCAACAAAGCAACCAAATGCAAGACTCTGAGCTCCGCGTATATGCTCCAAATTCCCCTGTGCGCTATTTAGCCGAACATATTCTCATAAGGTGCTCAAGACAACCCCTCTTGCCTCGCTCGCTCGTCTGAAATGTTCTCTCATTCACCGTAACTATGATTTAACCCAGGTCAGCACAGTTCGCTCATACTAACTCGCTCCAAACTGACTCATTTCAATATCAGTGCCTACATTTGTATCCCTCTCCCCACTCCCAGCGAACCCCTCCTCCTCGTCCCTCAACCGTCCATACCCAGGCGAGTGCTCTTCCCTAACCGGGGGGCCGGCATACGGCTCGTGACACTTCTCGCTGCTGACCCTAGGCCAGTACCGGCGGTAACTCCAGTACGCGACCGTCCAGCCCAGCAGACTGCCCACCGTCACGTCGTAGACGTCGTGTCTGTAGTCCTGGCATCTCGAGATGGCGATCCACGTCGCGACCAGCAATGGGGCGAGACACACCAGTGCCCTGCCCAGATCGGCGCGCACGAGCTTCTCTGCCCTCTCTGCCGCGCCGCTCCCGGGAGGTAGTCCGTAGGCGAAGATGGACATCTGCCCCGCCAGGAACAGGCTCAGGTACCCCAGCCCGGCGAAGGAGAAGGAGCTGTGGCCCGAGGGGAAGGACCGCCACCCATCGTGCAGCTTGTGGTGCGCCGTCTCGGTGCAAACGTCTATCGTCACAAGAGTGTCTTTAGGTGTCCCAACGGCGGGTTTGCAGCGTGCCAGGAGGTCCGGCCGGGGACGGCCGACGGTGTTCTTCACCAGGTTCGTGAGGAAGGACGTCAGTATGAGGGCTATGGCGAGGCCGAGGATGGTCACGTGGTGCTTGTGCGCCGAGGAGCGGGTGGCGAGGTTGTACGCTATCAGGATGCCTAGAGGGATGAACAGCGTGTAAACGAAATCAAGGGCTAGATGGCAGGGAGGTGTTAGTTAACTCTTACGTTCCAGTGGGAGATGAGTGTGAAGCTCCGCCTGTTGGGCCTAGTTGTCCATGGGGCCAAGGGGGGATGGCTTACTCAGTGGTACTCGCTCGATCTCTGCGTAGGGATAGGAGATGTGCAGGTCGTTGACGGCGAACATGCGGTGAAAGGGCTCGACGAAGAATTGGAACTGCATGGATGTCAGTCCCTTTCTGCCAAGTGAATACGGACCTGGACCGTTGAAGGGTGTCAAGGGGTGAAGTTGAAGGTGGACTCACAATAAGGTAGGCCGTCAACAGGACGGCAAAGCCGAGATAGTCCGGTGCATAGGACCGCTGTATAGGCATGAGATGGTCAGTATGTGGGACCTGATGAGATGGAAGCCGCAATGAGATGGGGATGATGGAGATGATGGAGACCACAACGAAGCAAGGCAGGGGAAAAGTCTGGTTATTTAGAGATTAGAACCCACGTTCCAAAATCTTGCAACTGATGAGAGGATGCTGTTGCGCCCTTGAGGGGATCTCGAAGCAAGGGACGGACGAGTGTCACTTTGTCGTCGTCCAGAGGGCGGCATGTTGCTGGCCATGAGCAGTCACCGGCGTCTGGCTGCTTTGAAGACGGCCCAGAGCTTTGAGTGGGTGTGTGCAGTCTACAGCATCAAAGTGTAACAGAGTCGGAACAATGTCAACGGCCAGCCGGTGTGGTTAGACCACGGCTGAGAAAGGTATGATGAGTTGTGAGTTGTGAGTTGTGAATAATTGTGCTCCCAGCCATCCCTCGGTAAATGCCAAGACGTCAGCGACTCGTCCAGTTCCCAGAAGTGGCAAGCAACGGGAATATGTGGACCATTTGATAAAGTGGACAACATGATTGGCTCACTCTGTCGAGGGAGCAACCGATCCCGCAGCTACCCTATAGACATTTCGACGATTTCTTCATCCACATCCCAGTTCCAGCCTCCCTGTGGTCGTTCGATGGCAAGGCCTCCCCTTCTCGCATCTTGGCCCTATCCATGTTTCCCGGGCCGTTGGAGTGTAGAACGTTCGAGTCTTCTCTCTTGATATCACTGGCTACATTCATGACCGTGGCACACAGTTCTCCCCTGTGGTCCTCTGTTCTCCTCCCATCCCTAAGTATTGGCTCTTTACCCCTGAACAAGCCAATATGTCTAGGTCCAAGCACCCACCCTTCATCCACTCAACTCCACGACAGCCTCCCTCGATCCCTTCAGTACTGCAGGAAGTGCCCTCGCACTGAACACAGGGGTTGCCAGTTGCAAGAGTTTTTCATGAACTCCTCCCCAGTGGGTAAGGGAGACAATGTCCAAGATGCCATATACGAGTGTATATATACCGTTCACACACCTTTCTCTTTCCAAAGGAGAGCATTGTCATTACTACCTGTACTGCCATTATTCCTATACGTCCCCCTTGTCCTGTCCTGTTGAGTGTTGAAGAAGTCTTTCTCCTTCTCCTACACCTTCCCCCCCAAAGCAGTTCATCATGATTTCTTCAGCAACGGGTCTCCTGCTGCTCCTCGCAGCTGCAATTCCAGCCCAGGCACTCCCAGGCGGACCGCAGGGACAGGGACAGCAACAAGGGCCGGGTCACATCAACCAGCTAGGCCGCCACGACGATGAGTGTCTGAGCCCATCAACAGTCACAGCGACAGCCACAGTTACCCGCACAGTCGCCAGGACCACAGTCACAAAGACAGGGCCTTCAACCGTCACCCAGACCGTCCAAGCGCCCAACAGGCCTGGCAATAACGGACGTCCCGGCGCCCCTGTCGCCACCGTCACAGAGACGAGCACCGTCACCCTCGCCTCACCAGTCACCGTCACCATCACCGAGTCCCAAACACAGTATCCAACTGGCCAGGATGGCCCCGTGTTCGTCACTGTCACCGAGACAGAGACTGCGTCTCCGAGCAGCCAAGTCGATCCCATCTACGTGACCGTCACCGAGGTGGAAACGGCGTATCCCACCGCTGCTCCTGTGTACGTGACAGTCACAGAAACCGAGACTCAGACTCCTGCCAGTCTTGTTGCGCCGGGCTACATCACCATTACTGAAGTCCAGACTGCTTACCCGACCGGCACTGATGGCCCTGTGTTCGTTACCATCACCGAGACTGAGACCGAGAATCAGACTCCTGCCAGCCTGGTGGCACCGGAGTACATCACAATCACTTCCACAGAGACCGCATACCCTACCAACTTGAACGGGCCGTTCTACGTCACCATCACCGAGACAGAGACACAGACACTGTCGCCAAGCAGCCAGATTGACCCGGAGGTGATCACACTCACCTCTACCCTGGTAGCGAATCCGACTGCTGGAAGGCCTCTCCGCACAGTGACGACGACCATGACGACCACCAACGAGCAGGGATCGACTATCACCAACACCATCACCCGCACCCTTGCTCCTTACCCCTGGGAGGGCAACTCAACCAGCTTGATCCTGCCCACAGGCTCCGGTGGCGTTGGCACAGGTGTGCCCCTTTCCACCGGCCCAAGCAGCTCACTTCTGGCTCCCCTCGTAACTGCGCCTCTGGTCACAGGCGGAACCGGCAGCTCAGCCCTGCCCGTCGTCACCGGTGGTCCGTTTGCCAACAGCACCACCCTCTCGGCATCCACATCCAGCTTCACCGCCTCGAACATCATCACCGTCACTGCGGCGCCCACCTCATCGGACAACACGACGTCGACACAGGCACCGTTCCCGACGCTGAGCCTGAACTCAACCAGCTCTGCCAGCCAGACGTCCCTCGTCGCACCGACCTTCAACGTCAACTCCACATCCATCTCTGCCACGGCATCTTCCACCCAGACGCAGGCATCTCTCACGCCGGCACTGAGCTTGAACTCCACCTCGGCGCTCACCACCGCCACTTCCAGCCAGATCGTGTTGCCGACATTCAACGTCAACTCCACCGCCATCTCCGCCACCCCCTCGTCAAGCGAGACTCAGGCTTCCGTCACACCCACGCTCAGCCTGAACTCCACCTCCGCCATTATCACCGAGTCCTCAACCCAGACCCAGGCTTCTCTCACCCCCTCGCTGAGCCTGAACTCAACCTCCATCTCCACCGCTGAGGCCTTGACATCTTCAACCGAGTCCTCCAGCGTGCCCAACATCACCCCTTCCCCGTCCAGCAGCGCCGAGCCATTCGTCACCGCCTCGCCTAGCAGCAGCGCCGAGCCATTTACTGTCTTGCCTTCCAGCAGCGTCGAGCCATCCACTGTCTTGCCTTCCAGCAACCCCGAGCCATCCACTGTCTTGCCTTCCAGCAGCGTCGAGCCATCCACCACAACTGGGTCTTCCACTACAACGGTATCCTCTACCATAACGCTATCTTCCACCGAGACAGCATCCGTCACAGTGACACCCTTCCTCTCCGCCGCGTCGACGCAGCCGACACCGGTCGTCAAGCGCGGATTTTGGCCTCACGGAGGGGCTAAGAAGGACTCGAGAGGGTTCAGGAGGCGCGTTGTTCGTCAGGAGTAAGAATGAGTTGATACCAGTGCGAATGAAAGTGTGACGCGGCCAGGAGCTGGTGCCACAGCGGGAAGTAAAAGTCCTTGGGAGGAGGCATGTTTGGTTATGGATGGAGTTGTGGGAGTGTTTTTGTAACATCTGGTGCATGGATGGCGTCTGGTTTTGAGATCTTAGTTTAAGTTTAATACCATTTCTTTTTGACCGTTCACTCTACTGCATTTGGCACCCCTTCTGTCCGTCCATCAGCTCTTCAAGTCTACCAGATGGACTCCACGATCTCAACCACCTCCATTTCCCTTCCTATTCCCCTTTCCAACCTTCCCCCTATTCCCCTAATCCCCCATGTCCATCATCCAATACCCCCGTCCCCTTCCCCTTCCTCTCACCCACCCCCACTCATCACCCTCCTCACTCCTCAAAACCCCCAGTACCCCCTCCCCAACCAAGCAGCCCAGCCAGCCAATCCCCCCAGAACCCCCAAAGTCCCCATGAAACCCACAACCCTGCCCTTCCCCGTCCCGCCCCGAACCCTCATCCCGAACTCAATGTGAATAACCCTAAAAGCAAGCAGCCCTCCCAGCGCGGCACTGAGAACCCTCTTACTACCCCCGTTCTACTCGGCGATGGCCCCCAGCAGCAGCGCGAGAGGCACGTACTCGACGAAATTCCCGTGGGAGCGGGAGGCGATTAGCAGCGCGGACGGGGCGGTGGAGGATGAGGACTTGGTAGAAGAGGGGGAGGAGCATCCGTCACCGAAGGCGACGTGGTCCTTTTTGCGGGCTGCGATCACGCGCGCCGAGAGGAGGCCGAAGTAGGCTGTGAGGGGGAGGGCGAAGGTCGATGTTACGGCTGCGGGAGAAACATGTTAGTAAGTATGTGGATGGGGGAGAGAGGGCGTGGTGGGGCTGTACGGAGGAGGCCGTAGAAGCCGTGTGTGCCTGAGAGGCCCAGAGGTGAGGACATGGTTGCTGTTGATGTTGATGTGATTTGGCTATGTGGACAGGTTGTTGTTCTTCTGAATTTGATAATAAGACGAGAGAGAGACAGTTGTTGGCTGGGTGAGAGGAGGAGCAGATATTGAATTGACGAAGACATCTCCCCGGACATCTCCCCCGGACATCTCATACCGTGTCCAGGTCCAGTTTACATCATCACAGACGCACAAGGCCCCCCGTCACCGCATCACCACAAAAGTAACTTTTTGTTTAACCTGAAACGTTGTGTCATTAAGCCATCCGCCGCCAGTATGAGAGAGTTCGCTATGACTATGAAGGAGACGCTGGTCCGCCCCGAATGACACGACGACTTCCAGCAAGCCGCTGCCCGCGCTGCGCCATTATTCCTCGACCTTTGAAATCAATGAAACGAGCCATAATTCCCACATAAGGGTAAAAAGGGGCAACTCGATCCCCAACGCCTTGGCCCACCCAGTAAAAGCATACCTGAACAGTCGAGACGGAAAAATGCAGGCAAATGCCACAGCCCAACCCCAGTGGAAGCGATAAGTTGAAAAAGAACAATGGGAAAAAGAAAAAAAAGGAAACAGACCCTAGCGGGTATATGCTATGATACTGACATCCCAAACTCCAATAAGAATCGCACATCAGAAGCACCCAGATCGTGGTTGAACTCCTGCGCTTGAACCACCCATCTGCGTCAGAATCAAGTGGTTCGGAAAAGGCCACCCCGTCAGTCCCAGGCGAATAACGATCTGTCGTGGTTGGATATCATCAAGGCTCCTCAGCAAGCAGGCGCTGAACTTCAGCCTCGTTCAGCAGCTTCCGCTTGCCCAACTCCTCAGGCGGCACGCCGTCTCGAATGGCTCCAAAGTCAAGAATCTAAAGAACTCAAGTCAGCAACATGTCCATCAATCCACAATCATCCAAGGGGAGGTGGCAATATACCTCGATATAAGTGAGATTATCCCTCTGCACCGCAGCCACACACCTGCGCTGGTCGAACTTGACTTGCCAAACCCCGCTGAGGTTGGTGAGCAGATCCTGAACACAGTCGCCGGTCTGAATGTCCCACATCTTGACCGTCTTCTCGCTTCCCGAGATAACCTTCTGCCCGTCATGCTGGAAACACGTGATAGCGCCAGTATGTGCCTGCAGAGTGTTTTTACACCTGCCGTTCTCCGGATCCCAAATGCGCAGTGTACTATCAGCTGCAGCAGAGACGAGCCGGTCGTCCCGAAGGTCCAGCAGCCCCACCAACAGGCTGTGGCCCTCCAGGGTGTAGAGGCAGGCGCCGGTGTCGAGGTCCCAGATCTTGACGAGAGAGTCCATGGAACCGGATATGCACCTGTTGCGCTTGTGGTCGAGGACTACGCTGTAGACCTTGGCGCTGTGGCCGTGCAGGACGTGGAGTTGCTCCCCGGTGCTGATGCGCCAGACACGGACGGTGCTATCGTAACTCCCGGACACGAGCGTGTCCTCGTGAGCGGAGATGGCGCGGACGGAATGCGCGTGACCGGTCAGGATGCGGATGAAGAAGGGGCACTCCGAGTCGTTGGCTGGAGGTCCGGTCTGGATATACCGGCGGGACGTGGCCTCGGGCAAGCGCCACACGCGAAGCTGGCTGTCGCGAGAGCCTGTGATGATGAGGGGTTTCGAAGGCACCATGACCTTCCGGCCGTTCTCGCGCCTGCCGGTATCGGTTGGCATGAGGATTTGGAGACATCGCACTGTGGACGTGTGGCCGTAGAAAACCTGCGTGCATATGCCCTTCTCGATGTCCCAAACCCGAACAGACCGGTCGGTGCTGCCCGAGACAAGTATGTTGCCCTCGTATTGCAGAGCCCAGACACCGCCTTCGTGGCCTTCGAGCTTCTTCCGGAGCTTGCCAGTTTTTGTGTCGTAGACATGGATCAGGGTATCGTCGCTGCCTGTAATGATCTTGTCATCGTCAAATTGTAGACACGTAATCACATGACGAGGATGAGCCGTAAAGGCAACGTGGCTCGGCTTCACCTCGCCGCTGGTCCAGTTTTGCTTAATCATGTAGTGACGCCGGTAGAGGGACTTGAAGAGGTGTAGCTTGCGCAGACTGGGGAGTCCGACGTGAGGATCTGGGACGGCGATGGCGGCTTGGTTGGCAGCCGAGATGGGACCTTCCGACTTGTGCTGTAGGATCTCCAACGGCGAGTTGTAGTCGTCCTTGAGATGCTCTTGTTGGGCGCTGGCTCGTCGTTTCACGCGCTCTGATGTGGCACTTGGTGCCAAGGATGACCTCTTTCGCTTTGTACTGCGAAGCTTTGAAACTGGGGTTTGGCGGATGAGGTCGGCATCAGACGCCGTCAACCTGTTTTGGTGGCTGAGATCCACCTCGCAACCGCCTGCGCCAATGGGATCTTGCCAACCCCACCCTTGCTGAATGGCAGTCCGAAGCTCTCCAGCAGGCAAGACGAACCCGTCGCGGTCGAACAGCTCTTTCCATCCGGTCTCGTTGCTGTCCACAGTGTTGCGCCAATGTTTGGAAACTTGAGCAGCTCGGCACAGATCCCGATGCCCCAGATACGAGAGGACGTGGAGGCTGAGCTCAAGAGGCAGCTCCTTGAGGAAGTCGCACTTCAACGCCGGGTTGACCGTGGTTGCGACCATGCGGAGGGTCTTGCGAGGACACCTCCGAAGGAACTGGTACATCATGAAAGACTTCATCTCGCTCGGCATGGCATCGAAGTTTTCCAGCATCGACCGTGCATCGGCAAAATTCGGTGGAGCAACCCAGCTATCGTCTTGTGCCGTCGAGCCGTCTGAACGGGGTGCGAGAAGCGAGCCATCGCCTTCGTCGGTTGTCTGGCTCTCGTCAAACCATTGTCGTCGCCCACGGCGATCCCTCCGCATCAGCTGTCTCGAGAAGATGGCGGCATCCTCATCGTCCACTTCGGCATCTTGGTCGAGACTGGAATGACTGTGGCCGGCCGCCAGTGTTGGTGACAGTCGAGGACTAGGCAAACTCGCGTCCTGTGCAGCAACGGTGTTGATGGTAGGTCTGGGGGGAAGCTGCCTGGCAGTCTGCTGAACAGGAGCTTCGTTATCAGAGAAGGGGACGAGGTCCGCATCGGTTATGGGAGGTGTAGCAACATTGCTGCTGAAGATGGTGTGAGACTCGCTGGCGGCAGGACTCTCGGCATCCAAGGTCGACTGTGTGGTTCCCAAATCCGCATCGACCGCCGTATCAGGGGACATTGCCCGTAGTGTACGGTCTAAACCCCCACTGGCAGTCTCAGTCGTGTCAGGAGTAGCGAGATATCCGGATTTGAAAAAACTCCTAGACCTGTCCGACTTTGAGGTTGCAACACGACGAAGTTTGTCCGACACTTCGTAATGTAAACTGAGGCCGTGGTTCTTGTTCAGCCTCTGGGAAGACCTTGCACCGGCTTTGTAGGTAGGCGAAGCGGTTCGTGTGCTTGTACGCTTGGATCGACGGGTCTGGATCTGAGACTCGACGGAAGGGATAGAAGGCCTTCCTAAGGACTCGTATGCCGGACTGCCGGGACTGTTCGGACTCTCGATTGCTGGTTCATGTTTTAAGCCAGTGGCGTGGTCGACAAGAGGAGGACCCTCGATCTGTTACCAAAGTGTTAGTTGCGATATGCTGATGTGGACGGGTGCGGATATGGGATGGCAAGTAGTGTATCAGCGGAGAAAGAGGCAGAAGAGACGATGCACAGCGCACCACGGGAATAGACGTACCTGCATAGTAGATGGCTCGTTATCCAAAGACCAACGCTCTGCATCGAAGTCGGGCATGTCCAGGGTGACTTGGGACAGCTCTGGAGGGGTAGGGCGGGAGGCTAAAGGGTACTCCTTTGAGTCAAGACTTTGTAGCGAGCGGGGCTCCCTCACGAAGAGGGGTGGATATGACCGTCTGGTCGTGGTTGTAGTTGTGATAGTCTTGGTCTCGACGCACTCTGCCACTTCGAACTGCAGCCGTGCAGGCCTGCGAGTACCTGCATCCTCCTCGTCCCATCGTAATGACACTTGTTGGCTCCTCTGGCGGTCGACTTGTGCTGGACTATGGAGAGACGCCGACGCCGGGCTGGATGTGACCGGAGGCATGACGTTGTGTGGCCGAGGAGGGGCCGCGGGGGTTCGCGTCCTTCTCATGGGTGGTAGATATGGTGTAGTCGGTGTGTATAGCAGAGGCGACGGTGACAGGTTACACCAGCAGTCAGACCAGATGAAGCGGGCTGACAAACGGTGCTGCAAGATCTGCAGTTGCTGAGAAGATGGGACCGCCGTATATGTGAGCCAAGCAGGGCCTTATAGGCGTAGTGGTCCGGTGCTGGTCCGATAACTTCACTCCGGAACGCGTACTGGCCGCGAGCCTCGGGTGGTGAAGAAACACAGGGGCGCGTCCAGTCGGCCGCACAAATATGACCCCCCTACTGGTCCGAAAAGCAGGCCGTCAAGCACCTAATCTCATGGCTCTCGGTATCGGAATCGCGGGTCGATTGGAAGGTTATTTGTGTCGGGGATCGTGAGGGTCGAGTTGTTCTATGGTCGGCGGAGTATTTGATCGGACGGAGGGGTACAGCGAAAAGCGAAATGTCGGGATGGAGGAGGCGGGACGAGATCACGGAGTCCGCTGACCAGACAAAACACCGGCAGTGCAGATGCACTTCAGGGTCCGAAAGAACGGGCTGAATATCGAAGATGTGATCCGAGGTGAGTAGGTATCGTATAGACGACAAGGCTGGTCTCGTTGCTGGAGGTTGTTGTTGGCTTGTGGAAGAGAAGATGGTTTGTGCAGGATCAAGATGATCAAGATGCAAGCCACAGGACTCTTCTGCACTTTGTCCCAAGGGAAAGGCCCTCTGATGGGGAGGCGATGTGAATCGCTGTTCCGCCGCTAGCGGGCCCCACCTCTCGCAGCAAGTTCCTTCATGCGAGTCTGGACCAGATGTGGCATAGCGGGAGGTGGGCACGGGCCACTTTGTGCGATCTCGTTCCTTCTCCGTGGCTGACAGTCACGGGATATCTAACCACAAATAGTCACCAGCACTTAGGTTCCTTCCTTGTTCACATTCAGGCACCGGAGCAAAACGGAAAGTCCATGTTGTTCACGTCGAGTTGCACACGTCTTTTCTTGCCTTGCCTTGCACTATTGAAGTGAGGTGGTCGGTGACGCTACAAGGGGACGGGAGACTCTGCTTTCCCATCATGGCGCCGTCATTTTATGCCCCAGCGCCGTCATATGGCGTGCGTGAACTGACCCCGGGCCAGGAGATGAAGTGTGAATTCAATATCAACATCACTTGCTGGGACACCCGAATGAGGCACTCCGTATCTGAGTTCTAGTGCAGCGTGCTGCATTTGCTTCTACCTGTTTAACAGAGGCAACAAACTGCATTGGCCTGGAATACATGATGATATCCCCAGTTCAACGTACGCCTGACAACATCTGAGGGCATCTATAACATCATGACACAACTCCTTTTCCTTGAGAGCATAATTGAACACTCAGTTGACAAGTTCCCCAGTACAGTTGAAACCGTCCAGCTAACCGTCCGCACAAAAAAAACGCTTCCAGGCCGAGACCGTCCGTCGGGCATCCGCTGAATAGCTAAACACCAGTCATAACCTTCGTCAGCGCGCATGGGAAAAACAACAGAAGCAACCCTACATCACCTCCCCAGTAGCCAACGTAGGCGCATACATCGAGTGACCCAACGGCGAGACCGGAGTCATGTTAATGTCGCTATCGAAGTCCTCATCCTCCTCGTCATCCTCATCTCCATCATTCTGCGCCGTCCGAGCGGACACAGTCCTCTCAAGCGCAAGAATAGACCCCATCGCCTGCTCGAACTTGTGCTTGTCCTCCTTGAGCTGAGCCCGCTTGTCAGCTGTGGCGGCCTCCTCTTCCATCAGCCTCTCGAAGAGAGCCTTGTCTATACCACCACCAACTTTGTTAGCATCTTCCCATATAAGGTAGGAGATGGGGAGGGGGAACTTACCAGCCTGATCCATCAACCCCAGCTTCCGATCCAGATGCTGCGTTATCGAGTCGGCCATAAGAGGCAGCATGCCAGACAGGATGTGCAGAGAGACATTGTCGATGAAGCGAGAAGCTGCGGTCAAGTAGTACCCCCTAACGTACGCCGCGACTTCGAGCTCCTGCTGGTACGGGTCTCTGCCCATCTTGGGCGCCTCCTTGGCCATGCGCGCCTGTTCCTGCTGTTTCTCCTCCTCCGTCATCTTCTCGTACGGCTTAGGGCGCTCTCCTTGGACAGCTTGCTGCCCCATGACAGATACCCAGCGGTAGAAATGGCGGAAGCGGGTCAGCTCGCGGAGCTCAGACTCCTTGTTTGTCGTGAAGAAGCTCGAGTTTTTGGTGAACATGCGACGCCGCTCGAGGTTGAGAGCGTAGCCCAGCTGTTGCGTCAGAGTCTCGCGATGAGACTTGAGGAAAGCGTCGAGGTGGGCACGGGCTTCCCGGTACACCGTTCTCTTCCTGAGCATGGAAAAGGCAGTGTCCAGGGACGAGTGCAGCTCCGCGTTGACGAGCTTCATGGTGTCCTTGAGGAAGGCCTGGACTGGGCGGCCCCAGGGCTGAACAGACTCCGTGCACAGAAACTGGAAAACAGCATCTGGAATCGAGTCGGGAACTCCTGGCTGCCTCTTGGATTCGATGATTGCACGGAGCTCCTCCAGGCTCCTCGACCGTGGAGGCATACCAGGGGGACGTAGGCCCGCGGGAGTTGCAACGGGTGCAACAGACCAGCGATACCCGCCCGGAGTAGAAAGAGGGCTGTCTTCGCGTTTGACACCGGTCGCCGGGGTCCCAGCAGCAGTACCAGCGCGACGCTTGGAGGGGGTGCTCTGTAGGTCGGCCGGGGCAGGCCGTTTCGGCTGGCGATTCGGAGTGTTTCCCATCGCGGGAGTGTCTGCATCCAAATCGATGACGTTGGTAACAAGAGGCTTGACGATGTACTTCGGCTTCATGTCGTAGACGGCCTTACTGAACATCAGCTCCTTGGACTTCCAGGTGTCCAAGAACTCTTGACCTTCGAGCCACGTCTTTGCCATGTTCGTGAACTCAAGGAGGCCTTTGCGGATTTCGAATTCTGGGTTATCCGGCAGCTCTGGGAGCTTCTTCAGCTCGTTCACCACATTGTGAAGACGTTCCTGAAGTTTCACTTTGACAGCAGGAAGACTGCAAAACTGTTAGCGAGGGAAAGGAGGAGTAGCGGATCTCCGCGATCGAACGTACCTCCTGCTGAAGTCTTCGGCCAGCTTGCGGGACAAAAAGTCCTTGAGACGCACGACACCGCAGATATCGTCGTATGTAGCGAACTCGTACGGCCAAATCGGTGTCTCGGACAGGGAGGTCTGGCCGGCCCGTCTATTGAAGAAGGCTTCCTCCCAAGCTGTCTGATTGTCGAGGTCTCCTTTGTCTGGGCGCGATGTGATGAAGTAGCCCAGGCCCGTCTTATGGAACTTGCCCTCCAGAATAGAGATCCACTGGTCGTGGCCGCCACTTGGTAGGAGGTCCGCCTTCGTCATGACTCCCAGGCAGCGCTTGACTGCGTTCATATCGCGGATCACACGGAAGGTGGTCGAGTTCTCGGGGTCGGTGTTCATGGGAACGGCCCAGAGAATGATTGCTCCGGAGTGGGAGATGTACTCGCGGGTGAGGTTCAAGACGACATCGGCCAGATACTGATCCTCGACACGCCGGGCATTGGCGAAAACTCCCGGCAAGTCGTAGAACGAGAGATCCGGCAGGCCAGGTCCGCGAATCTCCAAGGCCACGGTATTAGGCGAGAACTTCGCCTTGGTGTGCTCTTCTGCCACAGCAAGGGCATCTGAAGCGCCCAGGTCCTTCGGGATGTACATCTCATGGTTGTCGTCGTGGTTCAGGATGGCGACCTGGGCCCAGCGGAGCACCTGTTCGATAGTGTCGACCTTTTCGCGAATAGTGACGAAATCCTTGACAACTCGGGGCTGTTTCACCCACGGCGGGAATGGGTTGTCGCGAGTAACGTCGTTCTGTGTGAGGGGCTCGTCGCCAGGAACGAACGCATAGTCCTGTTGAAGAGTGACCCGGCAAGTCCAGTCCGAACCTGTGGCGCGAGACAGGCGGATATGGACAGGGCACCTTGTACACACCCCTGTGTTGTGGGGGAGATTCAGTCCAGCGATGGCCGACATAATGCTGGACTTTCCGGCGGATTGATCGCCGACGAGCACAAGTTCTGGAAGGCTCGCGACGTGCTGAATCCCCAAGGACTGAAGGGTGCCCAAGGTGTCGTTGACTTCCTTCAGCTGCTCACCGATGGCATGGAAAGCCTGATTGGACATGAAGGAAGGGTTTTGATTCTGGTGGTGGTTGATGGGGTCCTCCTCCTGCTCCTCTGGAAGGACTTTGATGCGACGGCGCACCTCCATAAGGACACACTCGTCGGCAGGATCCTCATCAGCATCCTCCTCGGGGCTTGGGAGGTGCATGCGGGTGTCAATGCTCGCTAGAGTGATCATTAGCAAGTAGATGGCGGTCCACTGGGTGTTGGACTTACGGGCTGCAGATCGGTCCTCTCGTGGCTTGGGGTTGCGGGAGCCCTTGGAGGCCTGGGCGGGGGTTGGCAGGACAGTCGACGAGCGTGCTCTGGCACCGTGGGCTTTCCCGGGGTTCGCATTCAGGGCCTTCCCCACCTCGTTGACGGCTGGGCTGCCGGTGCATGTGATGATATCGACGGAATCGGCGGCGGCAGAGCCGTAGTCCGGCTCCTGCTTGATCCAGCGACTACGCGCCATGATGGCTGATACCTGTTAGAATGGTCTCCCAGACAGCGGAGTAGATGAGGGAGACTCTTACCTGGTTGGTGTTGAAAAAGAGGGTGATTTGATGAGTTTCTTAAGAACAGGACGATGTCTGGGAACGTGAAGTACAGAAAGCTGAGGAGGAAACTGGTAGAGATATAGCCTCATGCGAGACCAGAAGTGAGAGGAAGAGATTGAAGTTGAAGAGGACGATTTGTGGCAGTAGGAGAGATCAACTGGCGATTTTGGGAAGACTTGAAAACCTCCAGTAAAAGAGAGAACCTGGAAGTGAGGTGCGAGAGAAGAAGAGCGGAAGGGAAAACGTGAGGTTGAGAGATGAAGTGACCGCAAGGTGAGAAGAAAGGTATGGAAGGTAGATAAATTACAGGATGCTAGCACCTCGGCATCAATCTGGTGACTTCCTTAACAGACTCAAGCGAATTGACAGCGTGGTAAAGGAGGGGGCTGGGAGTATGTCGCACCCTTGAACTGTTCAATGTGATGGTGGTTTGGCACAGGAGTTCACATCTCGCCAGCCAAATTTGTATGAGCGGCCGTGAACTGCTGTGAACCGCTGCGAGAGAGATGAACATCCCAGAGAGAGCCAAGGAAGCAGCACCTTCTCTCTCTCATGCGAACCAAAAGATTGAAAGGTGCTACTTGCCGTTTGTGCTTGATCACTCTCTGAAACAGGTGCATGTCGAGTCCGCAAGTGCTCATACCTGGCTTGACATGGAGGTTACGAGACACACCTACAAATATTGTTGAACCTCTTTATTGAGAGAAAGTGAAGAGGAGAGAGAGAGGAAATCCAATTACAATTGAACTTCTACCTTGAATCTGTAAGATGAACTGAAGTGGAACAGCACTCGCATTCCTAGGTTTATATCGACCGCGATTCCATCGTCAATCCGGCCGGCAGGTGCGTCCGACCTCTCCTCGAGATGTCGTCGACGAATTCGAATCCGAGTCGTGACTTCCGTCCCGGTAAGATTGGAGCACCCGATTGAACATGACCCCGCAGTCCCATCCTCGCACGGGCCAAGAGCGGTGATGGCACATGCTCAACCCCGCAGCGCAATTGGCTCGCAGTTTCAGGGGAAAGTCTTGTGGATCTTTATTTGTTGGAGAAGCAACTTGCAGCTGCCCTGGTCGAGTCCTCGTGTTATTCTTGTGATGCAACAAACTGTCAACATCTCTCCGCCCTTTCTCTGCTCTGAATCCCTTTGTTGTGTTTGCTGATATCACCACAACCCGGAGGATAGACCATACCTCTCCACACACATCCACCATGTCGCTTCAGATCCCCCACCGGGAGAAGCAGCCCAATGGCGTCCCTGCCGTCACCAAAGCCGTGATCCTCGTGAGTTGGCGGTGACCAGACCCAGCAATGCGCCCGAGTCCTCCTCCAATGCAGTGGACGAGCAACACAGTCACTAACAGGATCCCCTGTGTCTAGGTCGGTGGTTCCTCCAGAGGTACTCGATTCAGGCCTCTCTCTCTCGATGTTCCCAAGGTTCGACCCTCCCTCCATTCTCGTCCACTGCCTTCCAACACATCCCCTGGGACGCCACCACTAACTGTCTACTACCTACTTACAGCCCCTCTTCGACGTCGCCGGCCACCCCATCATCTGGCACTGCCTGACCGCCATCGACAAGGTCCCCTCCATCAACGAGGTCTACCTGATCGGCTACTACGAGGAGTCCGTCTTCCGCGACTTCATCAAGGATGCCGCCGCCGAGTTCCCCAACCTTTCCATCAAGTACCTCCGAGAATACCAGGCCCTGGGAACAGCCGGTGGTCTGTACCACTTCCGCGACATCATCCTCAAGGGCAAGCCCCAGCACATCTTCGTCCTCAACTCGGACGTCTGCTGCAGCTTCCCGCTGAACGAGATGCTCAAGATGTTCCGCGAGAAAGATGCTGAGGCTGTCATTCTGGGCACACGTGTCAGCGAGGAGGCTGCCTCCAACTTTGGATGCATCGTTAGCGACGCCCACACGCGACGCGTGCTGCACTACGTCGAGAAGCCCGAGAGCCACATTTCCAACCTCATCAACTGCGGTGTCTACCTCTTCAGCACCGACGCCATCTTCCCCTCCATCCGCAGCGCCATCAAGCGCCGGACCGACCGGCCTGCACGCCTCGTTTCCTACCCTTCATCAGATAACCTCGAGAACTCCTATATCGAGGTCGACGACGACGAGGAGACGAAGAACGAGGTCATCCGTCTCGAGCAGGATATCCTCGGAGACATGGCCGACACGAAGCAGTTCTACGTGTACGAGACCAAGGATTTCTGGCGCCAGATCAAGACGGCTGGCTCGGCTGTCCCTGCCAACGCCCTCTACCTCCAGAAGGCCTGGCAGAACAACTCGGAGGAGCTTGCCAAGCCCTCTGCCAACATCCTTCCCCCGGTGTTCATCCACAAGACAGCACATGTCGATCCCACAGCCAAGCTCGGCCCCAACGTCTCCATCGGACCCCGCGTCACAGTCGGTGCCGGTGCTCGCATCAAGGAGTCGATTGTGTTGGAGGACTCCGAGATCAAGCACGACGCCTGCGTGCTGTATTCAATTATTGGTTGGAACAGCCGCGTGGGCGCCTGGGCGCGTGTCGACGGCACTCCCATGCCTGTGACGAGCCATCACACGAGCATCATCAAGAACGGCGTCAAGGTACAGGCCATCACCATTCTGGGCAAGGAGTGCGGTGTCGGTGACGAGGTGCGCGTGCAGAACTGTGTCTGCCTGCCGTTCAAGGAGCTGAAGAGGGTAAGTCGTCCGACAACCCACTGCGGAAGTGTGCCAAGCTAACATGAATCCAGGACGTTGCCAATGAGGTTATCATGTAAGGAGATGGAATCCTGAAAAGTTATTCGACTGTTTGGTGCATCGTCTCCTGGCTGTTTCCGGTTATCACACTTCATCTTGTCGGCTGGTTACCGAGAGGCGCCGTAATAGCTAAACATCAGGTAGCCCATGTACTGCATCACAGGCATTGAACTTCCCAACTAAGATACCCTTCTCACTGTGCTGTCAGGCATTTCAAGCAGGAACTTTTGTGGCACTTGTTCAATTCCACACATTCGTCTTGACTGGCTCACTACCACACAGGTTTTAAGTCGTCATCAGGCCGACTAACATCACGCCCCAAGCTCTAGCTACTCCTCAAGCGGCAAAGCATCCTCCCATTCTCCTGCTTGGTAGGTCGCAGACCAACGACTGATCAGCGATACACGTCAACTTGTCGTTGCCTATCGTTACAATGTCCGATCTCTAATCCAGTAAGTAAGTATTCTTGGATCGGGGAAGTACTCACACCCGGCAGTATTAGCAGGCACGCACTTCCCCCTCTGCCCGCTGACGGTGCAGATGTACTGCTTCTTGCTCGTAGCGGCGACGCAGCACGCGCCGTTGGGCACGGGCCGCCCGTTGTTGGCGTTCTGCCGCTCGAGGAGGAGCACGTCCCGCCGGGCGGAAGCCGTGGTCGGGTCGAGATCTACTGCGACTGCCGAGGCGAGGGAGAGGAGGGACAGGAGGGTGGCTGCGAGTGAGAGTTTCATTGTGACGGTGAGCGGGAGGGCAGTAGGGTGAGCAGTGTAGGGTAGTCCTGCGGATTGTTGAAGTGGCGAAGCCGACCTGCGGTATTAGAAGTGGTGTACAGATTGGGATGTGAGAAGAGAATGAGAAGCACAGCTAGTCGAATGCCAGGATGCATATGAGGTGACGGACGGCTTGCTTAAGTAGTTATGTCCTCGACGTTGGTTGACATGCTTCACACTGAGAAACAACCCCTGAATCCGTCAGATTTTTGCCGAGCTCTATGTGAAGTCCACGATGGAGGCATTTTAGCACCGAGAATGGGTCTCGCTACATCCTACCGCGCTGTAGCTGCAAGAGTCTGTTTCGCTTGCCAGATTTTGCTGGTGTAGACCAGACGAACTGACAACAGGACGCTGAAATGCATGGTGGCGAGACAAGGTGTAAGAGCTGGATCGTGCAGTTAAGCGTGAAACTGCAACGGTGGAGCTGTCACGATGTGACCACTTCGAGCATCCAAACATGGAGGTCGGGTGTCATCCTACAAAGTCTCACCAGGCGCAATGGGAAGGCGGCGGCCGAATGTGTGTGTTTTCATTCCAATCACTTCATGTTCCGATAACCCATTAAGTGCAACGTGAATACCGCTCCCAAAACTCCAAACACCCGCCTTGCCAACATCATCAGCTCAGGCCGTGACCGTCACCCTAGATCGATCACCATCCTCCCTCTCTTTCTTCTTCTTAAACATCATCTTGAGCATATTAGGCTTCTTCTCCTTGTCCTTACCCAGTACGGCATCCAGTGTCTTCCCTTCTTTCCCGCCCTCAATGGCCTTAACACGAACCTTCTCCGTTATCTTTCTTGGACTCTTACTGCTCCCGTGCCTACTGCTCCTCTCACTCCCACCATCGCCCCCGCCCGCCGTGCTCTTAAACCCCTTACTACTCTTCCTTTCGGGGATATCATCTTTCTCCCCTTCCCCTCGGCGGCTACTCCGGTGCTTATGCGACGTCTTGCTCGTCCGATGCGACCTGGAGCTCCGGCCACTGCGAGAGGCTGAATCGTCGGGCGCGATATTGTCCTCTCTTCGCCGACGGTCGGCTTCGGGACTGATGAGCTCCATGTCCGCACTCTCGTCCTCGCCGAGGGGTACGATGCCGCGCCGCCAGCTCTCAATTGTGCTGAGTTCTTCTTCCAAGACCAACGCCTCGTCAAAGCCGCTCCCCGCGCCACCATAAGCTGCGGGAACGAACATCGGCTCCCCACGCACACCGCCCGGCTGCGCGTCAAACGCCATGGCATTCTCCTTCTCCTTCTTCGCCTCGCGAATTCTCTTCACAATCTTCCAGCCACCAAACATCACAACCGTGACGCCGACTGTAACGCCAGCAGCGATGAGGAACTGCGGACTAGCCAGCAGCGCAAAGACAGCCGGGCTGCCTCCCTTGACCACACTCAGGAAGGCCGGGCTCAGCTTGCCCAGGAGGGTGGACAGCTCCGCCAGCGTCAGGGCTACGGCGGCTGCCGCCTCGGGGTTGCCCTGCAGGTGGGCGATGATGGCCGTCGCGCTGTGCTGGATGCAGTGCGCCTCGTCGAGGAAGGCCTCGATGCGGGCCATGAGGGACCTGGCTTCCTCCTCTTCATTTTTGTGTGCTACGGGTGAGATCAAGGCAGGTGGTGAGTACTGGTCGTCGTACTCGTGATCGCCATCGAGATCAACACGGGAAGCCAAGTCGGGCGGGATATTGCCATAGGCGAGGTTGAGATCGACCTCTTTCGGCTTTCTGGCGAAGGAAGCGTCGGACCGAGGACGGTGCACGAGCATACTCTGACGAGGCGTGGATACAGGTGATGCCGTCTCGGTGAAGGTAGCGGCACGTGTTAGCTGTGGATAGATGGCTGATGTCGTTGCGGCATGGTGCAGTGACGGGCGGGAGACGGCCAAGTCTCGGGACGCTGTCTCGGCATATGGCGACCTATATGTGCGAGGTTCGGCAGACGGTGCTGTGGTGGACACCTCGGAGTGCGTCCGGAGGTTCGATTCGGTCAAGGCCGGCCGGGACTGGGATGCGGAGCGGTGATGATGGGACTTGCGCGAGCGGTGGCTGCGGCGGGACGAGGTGAGGGAGTGGCCATCATCCTGTGAGTGTCTCCGATCGTAGCGGTCGTAGACTTGGTCGTCGTAGTAGTCATCTGGGGCGTAGTCGTAGTACTCCACTCCGGGGCCGGCCCGACGGGGAGAAGCAACGTCGAATGTCTGGGCGTGGCGGATGCCCGGGACAGGGGCTTTCTCTGCCCTGAGAGCCTCCTTCTTGTCCTTGTAGGCTGCCTTGGCATCTTTGAAGATGTTGACCAGGTGCTTGCCCTGCGGCGGTCAGAGTTAGTCACTGGGCCTGAAGGGGCTGGGCGAGAATGGACCTACAGTGCTGATGATCTTGCCCGAGTTGTTGATGATGGTAATTGTTTCTTGGATGGGCATCTTCGCGGCTGCTGGCATAGTCTATCGTGTGTCAAGGCGGCCTTGACCTCAAGGCAATGTTGGATCCCAGTAGATGTCTTTGACCCCGGTAGTCGGCCAAGTGTTCAGTGCTGACTCGGAGACGGCGATGGTGACGGTGATATTGCTCATCTCACGCAGACAAGATGCATATCCCAACTCGGGTCAGCATCACCAAGTCGAGGTCACAGTTGGTCTGAATCAAGAGAGATGAGGCGGTTGTAAACTTGTTCGGCAGAGACAGCAGCAGTCTTGCGTTCAAGTAATGCAGGTTTACATAACGTGGCAAGGCGACTCATGCATGATTGGATAGATTGATGGACAAATTGCAGCAGTTAGGCCTCTCTGCAGACATCACATACGCGGTAAAAGGGCCCGCAGGATGAATGCCTTGTTCAACTATTGGAGCAGTTAGAGCCAGTCATGCGCTGTTGATGGCTCGCGGCTCCAGTGATGGACTTCCGAAAACTCACCGCTTGACCGCTTGATGAGGGAGGGAGACGACCCTTGGCAAATGAACCCCGCGAAACCAAGGGGTGGCGGGTCTAGGTAGGTCTGGCCGTTGACCCAGCCACGTCGACACGTATTATACAGTGCCCCCCCTGTTTGATTGTTAGTTTGGTACTTCATGAGCCAAGAAGTAGGGAGTCGAGCCAATTGAATTGTAGATGAGCGAAAGTAGTAGTACATTTAAAGGAGTAATTTTCGCTCTAAAAAACAGTATAAATCGTATATAAGAACGCAAACGGTATCTTCCGCAAAGCCGAGAGACTACTAGAACGGACAAAAACACTACTACGTATAGTAAAAAATACTACTTCTACTAGGACTGTAAAAAAGACCTCTTTTGCCAGAAACGCGAAAAACTACATTTTTTGCTGGAAAACGATACACTTTTCTAAGACTGTAAAAACCACCTCTTTTGCCTAGCCGCGCGCCGGCCGGGGCTCGAACTTAGTACCCCGAGTAGCCACCTTACGCCTAGATCACCGCCTATAGCCTGCGCGGCAAAATAGGCTTGCGAGAGGCGCGTAATTGATAAAATAAAGCCGCATTAATAAAAATAAGGCCGTTTGATTGAAAATTAACGATCTCGTGATAACCTCTTTTCTCGATATAGAATAATAACTATAGAAAAGGCTACAAATCCTAGTAGTATTAGCATACTAGTGGCTTCTAGTAGTGGGTGGGATAGGCCTATTATTGGCCGTATATCACGTAACGAGTGGGCAAGTTAATTTAATCGGAGGCCTCTGATTGGCTTGATTTGCGGTTCTAGTACCGCACTAATAATCATTCAAGGGGAGGACTGTAGTCGTCTAGGTGGGCCATGTCCGTTGATGTCCAAGACTTGATTACCTAAGGTCCTGTGTGTCCGATCACGTGCCGAAGACCTGGAGCAAGCGCATAATACAACGGCAGTTGAATTGTCAATTGATGACCTTCGCTCACCCTTTCAAAGTGAGTTTCTCATCAATCTCCTTTTTGTCAACTTGGACATTCGTAAGTCCAGTCCATCTGGCGCTCGGCATGTTGCTCACATTCCCAGTGGAACGTCTCCGGAGCTCTTTTGCCACAAACTTCCCAATGCCTTCGGCTTGCCCACCAATGATGGCGACTGAAACTCCTCACAGCTGCCAAATATTGAAGCCGTGCCTTAGCGCGTAGCTGAAAGCTTCAATGGAATTGCCATCTCGGCCATATGGGGTTAGACACTGGTGTTTGGCCGCGGACCAGACCACCGGATCTGCCACGACATCCCGGTCTGGCGCCGGGAAGCTGAGAAGCTGTCACAGACTAACGATTGTCTAAGTGATGTAGTGTGCCAGTGTTTTGGTACGCTTCTTCGGCGCGGCCAGACGAGATTTGAGTTGGGTGCTACTACCGGGGGCCCGCGAATGCTCATAAATGCTGCCATGCCGGTGCATTGTTCCAGAGTTTGTGTGACTCGAGGATAGTCACAGCTTTATTGTGTATTTTTATTCTGCTGGGAGCCACCGCGATATCATGGCCGCTCCGTCTTCTGTGACCGGCAACACACAGCCTGAGGAGCCTGCCTCTGCTCTGTCTTCGAAGCCGGCGCCAACGGCAGCCCCGGAGAGCCCCCTTGGCTTCAAGCTCGTCAAAGTTAGAAAGCCCGACGGGACCATCGTGACAGTCAAGCGAAAGATCACTCCCGAGGATGCATCAGCCGCAGGGACTGCATCTACCTCTACATCGAAAACAGACTCGAGCGAGAACTTCAAGATCGTTACCGTCCGCCAACCTGATGGGTTCCTGGTCAAAGTGAGGAGGGCAGTGAAGCCCCAAGGTGACACTGGCCCGGTGGTCTCTGGTATGGTAGCTAGCGATGGCGCGTCCCAGAACACCACTCCCAAAACATCGAACACCGAATCCAAATCTCCGGATACGAACAAGACTGCGAAGGAGAGAACATTCCCCGACTCGACGGATGCCGCAGCCACCTCTGTTGAGAAGCAATCAGCGGTACCGGCTACTGAAGACGTCAAGAAAAAAACACCAGCACCGAGCCCTGCACCTGCCGCGCCTGGAGCAGGGGAGGTAGATCAGGCAGCCATCCAGAACGCATTGGACGAGCAGGAGAACTTCTTCAGGCAGCGCAAGAGGCATGCATTCAAGGCACGGCTTCTACGTGGCGTTGCCGCGGTTGCGGGGTCTGTTGTTCCCGCGGTCGAGATTGGAGACTTCATGGACGGCGACGAGGTCCTCTCGGATTCAGACTGGTCCGTGGACGAGGATCATGACCACGATGACGATGACCACGACAACATGAGCAACGCAGAGCACGAGCTCCATCATGAGGCAGAGGATGCGCACAAACATAGCACCGATGATGATGACAAAACCCTCGAACATAACGGCATCGGTATGAACTCCCATCTCTTCCGACGGGTATCCATATCTTATTATAGGGACCAGACTGACAATCCTTCCTTACCCAGACGGCACTGGACACATTACCATCGACACAGGCGCAGCCATCCAAGGTGCTGGCATGGCCATGGCCGCCGCGGGATCTCAACCTCCATTACGTCAACCTCCGCCAGTCGCCACTGCAACCACGTCCGGAGACAAAACAACGACGGAAAAGGAAAAGGTGACCTACAAAATCACCGCGAAGGACTTGAACGAACTGGAAGACAAGACAACCGAGAAGGCAACGAGGCCACTAAAGAAGCACTGGGCCAATATGACATTCTACATCATGGCCAGTCTCAGCATTATTCTTCCCCTGCTGTTCCTAAGTGAGTGCTCCATAAGTCGAGTAACATCTTGACTTGAGACGTGCTAACAAGAGATGCTAGTTCTTGGGCTATTCATCATCCTTATGAAGGGCAAGAGCGTCACATCCCACTGGGGATCTCTCCAAGACATCATCAAGGTTGCCATTTCAGCTTGGCCTATCGTGTTTGCCGCTGTCGTTGCCCAGGTGTTCAAGGCATGGGCGACCTACAAAGTTGAGCGCGGCATCAAGCTCATGGAGTTGGAACAGCTCGTCGGGAGCAACTCCTTCGGCAGTGCCATCAAACAACCTTTCCTCCTCCGGCGACTTGACCTCCTCACTCTCCTCCTACTCGTTGTTTGGTGCCTCTCGCCCTTGGGCTCTCAGGCCTTGCAACGCACTTACACCATCGGTCCTGCAATCGTCAACACAACAATGCCTGTCTTGTATCTCGACATGACGGTATCGAACCGCTTCTTCTCGGAAGCGAATATGGGGATGCTGGTGCACGAGCAGACCTTCAACGATTTCATGCAAAAGATGTCA
Source organism: Coniochaeta sp. 2T2.1 (assembly GCA_009194965.1). Taxonomy (NCBI): domain Eukaryota; kingdom Fungi; phylum Ascomycota; class Sordariomycetes; order Coniochaetales; family Coniochaetaceae; genus Coniochaeta; species Coniochaeta sp. 2T2.1. Next base: position 348,507 of record VSMA01000036.1, read on the forward strand.
AACTTCTATATGTCAACGTTCCTGCCCCACCGTGCCTATGAGTATGACCTTGAGGACAGTTATAACCACCCCAAACCCATCTGGCTCGATAGCGACAAAGCGATCAACGCGCCTGCTACAACCTCCCACTATGGTGTTCCACTAATATTGACCAAGTCAATTTTCAGCATCGGCGAGGCGCCCACAAGTGCCCAGTACGAACGCGTTACATTCCAGATGACGTCTTCCTACTTCGACTTCCAGTGCGGAGACTGGTCTGTGGTCAGCGGCGCCTACTTCAACGAAACAACCAATCTCCCCGAGGGCGCCAGTTGGAGTGCCAGTCTCTCCGAGACCGCGCATTACGCATTCTACTCTGACGACCTGTCTACTGGTCAGATAAACCGCATGAGGTTTGGTTCTCTTATCAGGAACGGGTCGACGGCCGTTGTTGGCGGTGACGCCCAACAGACGTCCGGAAACGAGTCACGGCATTCCTTGATTGGTTGCGGCTTTACCCAGAAGTTTGTTGACTTTCCGGTTGACTGCTACCAGGATATCAACAGCCTTACGGGGGTGCCCGACTGCACGTATGACACCGGTACAGACGAACACGGGGGCTGGGCTGTGCACGAGACGCCACCCGGAAACCTCAAGAACACGTCAGGCGCAAACTTGATCCCTGGAACCGGCCAAACGTTTGCGCAGAACACGGCCTCGTTCCTTGCCCAGGCCGACCCAGTAACAACGCCGAGTAAGACATCTCCTTCCCTCGCGTAGCTACATGCTATTGGATGTGTGCTAACAATGTCCCAGACGAGATATATCTTGGCCTTTACGGTATTGAAAAGGAGTTCAACAAGTTCTCCTTCAACCTCAGCAGTCTTAGCACACCAGAACAGTTCAGCCGCCGCGTGTCCTACCTCTTTAACACGTGGATGGACCTGGGGAACTCAGTGGACTACATGACATACACCAAAAAAACCGATATACAACCGGGGCAGGAGACTGAGTTCGTCAAGGTCGACGCAACGCACGTGTACACTAATGGCCGCGTGTATTTCATCTCTATCGGCTGGGTCATCGGCTATTTCCTGTGCGCTGGCATGCTGCTGGTTGCCGGCACTGCCAGTGTCATCGTCGAGTCGATGACCGTGGCTCCCGATATCCTGGGGTACGTGAGCACTGTGGCTCGCAATAGCAAGTACTTGCAGCTGCCGAAGACAAACTCGGCCATGAACGGCGGTGAAAGAGCGAGAGTTCTCGGTGGCACCAACGTCATGATGCAAGATGTTAAGGCGAAGGCGGACGTTGGGCGGATTGCTCTGGGCCTGAAGCATGTGAATGCGCAGCCACTTCGTCCTGGCCGGCTCTACCGCTAGGTGTCGGGGGTGTTGGTAGACATGTATTCGCCAGACACATATGCTCTTCGATATCGCTTGAAATGAGAAGACAACATGCGCACCGTCAGACGCGACCTAACTTTGGTGCACCTTTCTCACCCTTACGACGTTCCTATCTGCCGCATATCAGCCGTCCAACTTCCCAGTCCGTGCTAACAGGGCAGCTTCTTTTCGCAGAAAGTCATCCCTGAATACTGGCAAGAGCACATTGTCCGACGTCTCCTCCTTGATATCTTCCCGGCCTCCCACAATTCATCATGAGCAGTTTTCTTTGCGATGTGGTCTATGCCGCTCAGCACTCTCATAGCATGGATATTGGAGATACATACCAACCTCTCAAGCAGCCGGTGGCTTCTGTCCCCAGACAACGAGCCTGTACTCGTTAGCATGTGCTGCAGGTACCCGATCAACAGACACTTACACAGGGACATATCCGTGGACGTTTCTATCCTTCAGACCAGCGCGGATATCGACGAGGAAGACCTCGACCTCCTCCCTAGACCAGCCGTGGACCTCAGTGAAGATCTTGGTGGTGATGCCCTGGGCGACCTCAAGTAAATTGTTCATCATCATCATCCCACGGATCTTCTGCTCAGCACCTCTGGCCCATGGGTTTGCCGGCACAGAAATCTTCCTTTCGACCACATTGACGAAGCCGGCTTCCTCCATCCACTTCTTGAGATGAACCGCAGACAGAGGGTCCTTTCCGATTTTCCTTATGCCTGTCGAGTGGAGGTTAGGTGTCAGGCTGAGGGAAGAACAGCACGAATTTACCTTCGACCATCATTGTGTTCCAGGTCTGCAGCGGATGCCCCTTTAGAGAGTCGTCAACGGCCTTCATCAACATCAAGGTTTCCATGATCTCCACGTGCCCACCGGGGTTAAGGTTATCGTAAATCATGCGGAGCAGCTTGGGAATGTCGGCTAGGAACGGGCATATATATCTTCCATGGATGTAGTCGAACTTGTACGAGTATGTGTACTCGTCCTCGGCGTCGTCTATCTCGAAGTGGCAGTTTGGGGGAACGTAGCCCGGCTGTATCGGGCTGAGATCTGTTCCTAACACTTCTGACTCAGGATGCTTCTCGGCTGATTGATTGCCTGTTCAGTCTGGTGTATTAGGACAACAACAAACAAAGCTGGAAGACTGACCGAACTCGATGGCCCAGATGCCAGTTCCGGTACCGAAGTCGAGAACACGATTTGGCCTGTTGATCGGAGCGAGATAGAGTTTGCCTTCAAGCAAGCGGGATGCAAGAGCATGCTGCAGATCTAGAGCAGGCCGTCAGGACACAGCAATGGCGGCTGATGGGGATTTACACTTGTACCGAGCCGACTCTGTTCTTGCTACACACATGGTGTCGTCAGTAAGAGGCATTGTTCGGAGACAGAGTCACAAGGGCGGACTTACCTCGTCATTGGGGAGGTAATATTCTGTAGAGAGAGCAATCCGTCAGTTTAGGAGTTGCTGTGAAAAAAGGCAGGGGGTTTACTTACTCCCCTCCTTATACCGATGGAACGTCCGCCCGTACTTCTCGACGAACTCGAACACACTGGAGGTAGCCGAAAGACTCGACGAGCTGAGAATGACACATGCAAGTTAGCTGCGCGGTCCACGTCGAGGGGGCAAGACTTGGCAGGAAGTGTCCCATACGCAACATTCACGTCACCCAAGGACGATGTGGCATCGCTATCATCAGAGTCGATCTGGTACATTGCGTCAGTACCGCAGGCTCTTCACAGTCCCCTGGCTTGAAGGTCGCCCGTCCTGACTCACACTTAGTCCTACAGAGGAACTGCTAACACCATGTATCGAGTTATTGGAGTCAAACTCCTCGTTCCCATCATGGCCTCCACCCCCTGTCGCAGTTTCAAGAACGGGCAGTGTTGGGGATATCGGGTGGGAGACAATCTGGGGCTGGGGCTGTTGGCCTGGAGGAATACGGTCGTCAGCACCTTCCATCGGCCTCTTTGGTGGTACAAGTGCAGGCTCATCGGCCATGGCAGAAAGTTGCAGCGGCGCGGCGCGGTGCCTGTCTCTCGCGGATGTGGAGTACAGAGGAGATCGTGTGTCGTCGGGTTGTCAAACGGCTTTTGTGTGATTCCGACCCAGCAGATCGCAGCGCCGGCGGCTAGATGGCTACGACGTGTCACAATACTAACACCCCGCATCGCTGCGCAGCATGCCGCCGGCAAAATATGGTGAGCGGCCATGCATGTTGTTGATACGACGTGCCTTTGCCGACCTTCTCTGATTGGTTGATGCAAACGGCCCGATGGGGCTCGTATTGACCGTACCTTACTTCCGACCCATGACCGCGTCAGTGTGAACAACGGATCTTCACAAATACACGATACCAAGGGGGGGGGGGGGGGGAGGAGATGGCAGTTCCGGTATGACATATCACCGTTTCCGGGGAAACCTTTCCCCGTGTTTTGCCCAGTGCTTGGTGCCTTCGGCCCGGTCCGAAGCTACTTGGCGTGTTGGCGTGCTTAGCGCAACAGGCCCGAGTCCGCATGTCCACCACCATGGGCCCACGGGCACGACCCAACTTCTGGAGCTATTTGCACAATCTTGACTAGGCAGTCTGGAGGGTGCCTATTGCCTGTGGCTGCCACGGCGAGCACGAAGTCTTTGCTTACCTTGATCAGGGGTACAATCGATATAGTGCCAAGTAAATCTCTATATCTATTGCCGGAGTCCTCCAGCCTAAGCCGTTGGAGTGACCCTGAAATGATCAGAAAAAGGTACATCGTCCGAGGGAGCAATCAACTAACCTAGTAATCAACTTCTTTGCGCTAACCTTCCCTTCATGCAAAGCGCGAATGCTCCAATGATGCCATCCAAGCCCGTGGGAAGCACCTTGTGCGGATGTGGCTGGAAGCTCCCTTCTGCCAGCAGATGGCTCAAGTAGCGGTAGAACATGTAGGCGAACTCGCCATCCGCTGTCGCCTACTCTTGTGTGATGAACCTGTGGGAGACACAGTAGGTGCTACTAACGAAGGTCCGGGTCATCTCGGGGGATCAGTTTCCCTCCCTCGACTGCTCTGTTCCTGACAGGGTGAGATGCTTAATAAGTGGCATGATCAGCACATCTTTTAATATGAAGATTAGACGTCTAGAGCCTTCAATTCGATGGAACTTCTGCCCGACTGTGTATACTGTGGTACTGCATATCGCCCGTCAAGCAGCCCGGAGGTGAGGGACGGATGTCCGCCTTGTCTCTCGATGAAGCAGTTTGGCCCGTTCGACAAGGCTATTGCCACATCGCGCTACGGGCTTGGTTTCTCACATCTTCTGCCCCTTATGCTTTTTGGGATGAGCGTCCTCCCATTGTCCTCCTTTCTGCTTCGCCAGCTTACTCTTCTCACTGAGTGCCGCGTGAAGATCCGCGTATACGCCGCCTCGCTCGGAGAGGTTTGCTGGTTTTCCCTGGAAGTAGTCGAAGAAGACCACCCATCCGTTCGACTCGGCAACAGGGGCTTGTTGCCTCAGAGACCAAATAGTAGTAGTGGCATGGTAGCGATCCGGGTCCACGTCGTCAATTCTGGTGGCGACGACAATCCATCGCTCAGTTTGACAAACTGTACTCACTGCGTCCGGGTATGACACTGGTCTATTGATAGTCAGGGTAGTGTTCTTGACGATGACGTCCACGCCACGTGCCTTCATCAGATCCTGGAACTTGTCCTTCAGATGCTCCTCGAAACTCTCGAACAGGCGGAAGTTGCAGGCCGAGATAAAGTGCGGAAACTGTGCGTTCTTGATGTGACCCCAGGGATCTTGGTCGTCTGCCCATGAAACGCCGTGCTCCATCATGCTCGGCTGGTCGTAGCCCTGTGCAAGTGCTTGGCTGACAATCTTCTCTCTCAATGGCTTGTGCAGCTCACCACCTCCTGGGGCGTGGTAGGAGGACGCCTCGAGCTGGGTCTTGAACTTGGGCGGTGCCATTGCGGACGAGTGCTACGTATTGTTCGAAGAACTATCAATGTGCGATGCGTCTGTTGTGACAACTCGACAATCCACTGACTTGGGCAGCCATCGCATATTTATCAACAAAGCGATGGGGAAGTCCTGCGAGTTCACCGAGGCAGTTGAATGGTAGGTGTGGGGGAAGAGAGGGGCAGCCGAGGTGAGGAACCTGTAATGCTGGTTAGTTGTTACACAATGGGAGCGTACTCGCTTCGGCGCGTTCCCAATTCGCACGGAATGCTCACAACAGAGTGCCGGGGTGGAGACCCCAAGCGAGCCTGCGGCATGTCACTACCTACCTTAGGTACACCTTCCTCCATGATTGGGCTCCGGGAAGGGACACTTGGCGCAGCGGGACAGAAAAGAGACGATTGATCATTCTACGTAAGAAACCATAGTCTGTATGATAGCCCACACTGACTTGAAACCCCCTCCTCTTCAATTTCCAGCCATGACATGCAAGAGTCCAACTTGAATCAGCTGCCTACCTTAGTCGAAGAGATGCTTGTTACTCTCCAGATACTCCTTCCACGTCGTCGGTGCCAGTCCGGCCTCTGCCAAAAGTTCGTGGCCTTCAGCGAGCGAACCGCCGGCGAAAAAGCCCGGTCCCTCGCACAGCAGCTCGTTCTCCAGAAGCTCCTGCGCAATTTGGGGCGGAATGAAACTTTTATAGACATCATGGTCAAGCTGGACGTAGTTTCCCGTCTTGCCGGTGACTTGTTGAAATTCCTCCATGATCCGTGTCGGCGTGTAGTAGTCGGCGCCGGCGTGGATCTGCTTGCCCAGTGCTTTGCCAGGGTTCTTGACCGCTGCGACGAAGTATTTGCCTGTGTAGCAGATTAGTCTACCTGTGCTGTTCTGTGCTAGTCTGCCCAAAAACGGCTAACTTACCCATGTCACTCTCGGGGTAAAAGAGCGGCAGCAGGGCCTTGGTCGGACTTGTAGGGCCTGCCAGCGTGTACGTGCCATCGTCCGCCTTGTTCAGGAGGTGCAGGTTCAGGAAGTTGGTCATATAGTAGCCCGGTTGGATGAACGTAGCGCGGATGCCTTGCGATCGAATGTACTTCTCGACCTCGGCCTTGCTGTCAAAGTGTGCGACATGGCTCAGTCGACCGTTGGTAGCATCACTAACATTGATCAGTGAGGAGAAGACGACAAGTTTCACGCCGGCAGACTTGGCCGCGTCGGCGACGTTCTTGCCATGCTGAAACTCGGTGCCCTTGGCTGCACCGGTAACAAAGTCCGGCAGTGTGACGAGGAAGACAGTGTCGGTTCCCTTGAGTGCTGTCGCCAAAGAAGACTGGGAGTTCATGTCGGCCTGGGAGAGCAGCGCCGCGATGTCAGCACGCTTCATATTCACACAGATGCTGTTTGTATTGTTGATGAAGACTTACGGCCACAACTTCAACCCCCTTCTGGATTAGAGCTTGGGCAGAGGGCTTGGAGACATCGCGTGTTACTGCGCGAATCCTGAAAGTCTGGGAAAGAGTAGAGTCCGCAAGGACGGCTTTGATGACAGAACCGCCCTGGACACCAGTTGCGCCAAAGACTGTGAGGAGTTTCGACATGGTGATGGTATAGTGGTGATGGATATACTTCAAATACGGAGTGGAGCGATGCAGTAGTTGTTTGTCTTCAGTCTCCGGGGTCAATATTGGTGACTCTGGTGAACTTTTCTTGCAACTTCTGAAGCAGTCCTGTGCCGGCCCTTTATACCTGAGGAGTTATCCATGCTGCACGTCTGTAGAGTTCTAGAAGAGCAAGCTCTCACTCCCCAAGTGATGCGCATTTCAAAGCTGCTCGGGCCCCGAGGTGGATGATGCCTGGTGATCTGGCGTGACCAAAGTAACGGCGTGTTGATTCAGAATGGAAGGTCCTCAGGGGTTGAGGATGCATTCTTACCTTATTCCTGTCTCCCTGCCCCACCTCGGGCACCGACTTGCTTGACTGAGTGTCATTGGCTGTGCACCGTTGCTCCCCCTTACTCAAAGTCCAGTCTAACCCCAAGGAGATAAGTATTCTTAATTAGTCAGACAGCTCTCGCTCGCGTCTCTCCTCCGATCTATCACAGCCACAGCTCCATTCATCTTGATACCAGTTCAGGCGAGTATCACGTCGACCGGACGGAGAAGCGGGAACCAACATGCAAACACATCAAAGCCCAGGCCTACAGGGAAGTGGGGGGAGCGCCAGTGGGAGTACTTCGAGTGTTCAGCTGTCTAGTCTGTCCTGTGTTCAGTGCCGCAGCCGGAAGCTCAAGTGCGATAGGAAGCGACTGAGATGTGAAAGATGCGCCAGGCAAAATGAGAGGTGTACTTACCCCGAAACGAAACAGCGCGGACTGGGCCGACGTAGGACTGTGCGGGAGCTTGAGGAAAGGATAGGTAAAGCCCCTCTTCGATTCCTACCTAAGCCTCTGTCTATGGGCCCAGAGAGCTGGTCTAACATACATGGGCAACCACAACAGAAGAGTTGGAAGGACTTTTGAGGAACGCCAGCTTGAACGCCGGAACAACCTCATCCGAGCAAGAGAGTCGAGGGTTGGATCAGGGGTTACCGCCATCGTTTGAGGACTTCGGCCTCGTCAATTTCGACGACCTGTCAGATCAGCACCTGTCATCGGAACCACTGTCTGCGCTTGACCCAGCAGTACAGCCTGTGGTACCAGAGCCGTCAAACCAGTTGATTGACTTGGGTGTCTCGGAGCAACTTCCTTCGTTTGAGGTGATTGACGAATTGTAAGGGACAGTCCTACCCCCTTTCATTGAGCTGCGAATTAAGTCAGGACTTATAGGACCGCAATCTACTTCCACAAGATCCACCCTGGTGCGCCTATGCTGCATCGGGCTTCCTATACTGCCGGGATAAGGCTTCCGCCTCACATGCGACCCGTTATGTGTCTTCAATACATTGTCCTTGCTTCTGGAGCCGCGACGTCAGACACTCACCGTCACTTGTCTGAGCCGTTCTATCGGCGAGCGCGCTTGTATGCTGAAAAGGATGAGCTGGAAGGATCAGGCGAGGTTTCCACCACAGTCGGCCACGCCCAAGCATGGTGCCTCATCTCTGCATACGAATGCCATGTATACGCCTTGTTCACCAGGGCGTCGACCAGCCTCTGTCGTGGTATCAGGATTGCACAGATGCTCCGATTACACCAGCTCGACGCCCAAATACCAGAAGCCATGCAGCTGGGACTACCCCCGCCCAGAAACCAAATCGAAGCTGAGGAAAGACGACGCACATGGTGGGTTGTTTTCTTAGCTGATCGATTCCTCACGTCCATCACAGGCTGGCCGTCTCTGATTGACGAATCTCACATACGGACCAAACTCCCTGCAAGCGAGGTGGCGTTCGCCACTGGTACGGATGAAGCCACGGTGCCTCTCTCCCAGGGCCTCTACGAAGTCAGACAAGGCCGAGAGAGCCATGTTTCTCCCTTCGCAATCCGCATCCTCGCGGCTAACGAGTTGCTTCATGCTCTTGACCACGGCGCACGCCAGCTGCAGGACGACGACTCAGGTGGCGTTCAGGACTCCGTTTACTGGCAGCGTCACAAAGAGATTGACGAGAACCTCGGAATCCTCACGGTATATCTCCCCGAAAACCTGCACATCTTTCGCAACCCCCGCAGCCTCGATGCCATCCTTGTGCACATCTGCACAAATATGGCCAATATTCACCTCCACCGTACCGCCCTGAGGCTGATGCAACGTCACTCTTTGGATGACCGCCTTGTAGCTCGGAGTCAGTCGCGGCTCCTACCAGCCGCCGACGGCATCGTTGCCGTATTCCGGGCCGCGGGCGACGGCGTCGGCACCGCGATTCGCAACCCCTTGCTGTCATTTGCGGCATATATGGCGTCATGCGTTTTTCTCGAAGATCGTCTCCAAGGGGGAATCGCAAGCGAGACATATTTCACAATGCAGGAACAGGACCAGACTCGGCAAAGTCAGAGTGAGGAGAGTCTAGAGTTTCTGGCGAAGACTTTGCTATCCTTTGCGAGACACAGCTCCCTGGTCCGCGCCAATGCTTTCCAACTGGCGACCGATATGAAGCGAACTGGTTATGACAGATCCATGATGGACAGAGTTATGAAGCAGCTTGCGCCAGAGGGGGCCCCTCAGTCGGAGATACTACAACCTGGCCCAAAAGGCCTACCCATGGTCTTTTGTCCGGCGCTGACTTCGACAATGGACACGTCTCATGCTGTACCAGGAGGTCTAGCAATAGGTTCCGATTACCATGGAGGCGGCGGAGGCGGCAACAGGAAGCATCGGAGCCCCCTGCGAGACGACAACGTGTCGGAACCTCACACATCTCCGTCTCGCGGGTTTGCGCCATTTGATCTACATGCTGATTCCTCGAGTGGTCTGTTTTCGCAGTTTAACAGGACGTATGATCGGGAGCATATTTGATCTTTCAATATGACGATAGCACGGACAAGATCAGCACCAGCGGTGCTTCTTGTGGATTGCGCGACCCAACTCGCATGAATCAGCCGAGCTAGTTTCAAGGGAAAGGACTACCTAAACGCTGAGGAACAGTTGCAGGGCAGTGGGTATCCAGATTAATCCTCTGCCATGTTCAGTATCGCCAAGTTATTTCTCCTCCGGAGAGACGTCCACAACACTCAAGGTCTCTCCTCGTGGTGTATCCGAGTGAACTACGTCTATCTTGGATAGGAAGTCGTCGAGCTCCTTGCGCTGGCTTTCCGAGGCGTCGGTGATATGGACTGCGACATCGTCTCCAAACCTGGCCCCGATCTCCTCAAGAGACAGCCTGGCGGTCTCTGGGAAGTACAAGTAGACGATGGGAATGAAGAAAATGCACCAGACAATGATGACGAGATAATACTTCCAGCCGACGTTGTTGATGCCGATGGGGGCGGTCTGAAGCAGGATGATGGTGCTCGTGAACTGGCCAAACAGCGAGAACCCCATGCCGATGGGACGGATCTCTGTTGGGAAGATTTCGGACACGTAGAGATACATGGTCGTGTCACACAATGTCCTGTTTGAAGCGTCAGTGCTTTTCGTTCAACCACGCCGATGGTGTATATGCGGATATACCCTTGGAAAGCCAAATACAGAAAGATGAAGAAAACACCGGCGGCGTTGCCGGCTTTGTTCGACGTTCCGGAAAACTCCGCCACGCACGCCGCTAAGCCGCTGGTGGTGATGAGGCAGCCGAACAGCCCGACTATGAACATCCACCGCCGCGAGTTGACCTTGTCGTGGAGCCAGGCGCCGAGCGGGTTGTAGATCACGCCGGCGGTCGTCAACCAGAGGGCCGATAGCAGCAAGGGCATAGAGTCAGTTTGGCCAAGATTGGTATACAAGATGACAGAGTAGTTGTTCTTAACATTGAATCAGACACTGGAAGCACGTGAGGGAGCAGGGGACAGAGGCGCACATACAATAATGAGAGGGCCGGCAAACTCGGCACCCCATTGTGTGAGGAAACCAATGGCCATACGCTTGCGATAGCTCTTCTTCTTGATCACGGCCATCCATGGACCACAGCCCAGGGTCTGAAGCTTGGTGGCATCAAGTGCAATCTGCTTCTTGATCTGATATAGCTCCTCCCGAGCGAGCAGATCGCGCGGGTCTTCCGGGGACTTCCTCAGGTTCTGTACGACCGACCAAGCCTCCTCAACACGGTCTTTCTGCAGGAGCCAGCGAGGGGATTCGGGAATCCATATCGAAGTCACCAGCAGCACAGCAGGCCATAAAACTTGGATGCAAAGTGGGAATCGCCAGGCAAAGTTGGGCATCTCGTCCGTGGCGAAGTAACAAGCGTATCCGAGCCAGCTGGAGAGCATATAGCCAAAGACGAGGAAGATGGCATGGTGACCGACAAGCCAGCCCCGCTTGTCGTGAGGCGCAAGCTCGCCCATGTACATAGGGCAGACGGTGACGAGAATGCCGATGCCGATGCCTGCGAGCGTTCGGCCAGCTTGGAACATGCTAGGCAACGGCCGGTAAGCTTTAGATATCACTCCATGTGCAGAGGAACTTGCTGTGTAAACATTACCTGAGATTCGCAGCTCCGCCCTGCAGAGCACCACCAAGGACGGAAAAGAAGCCTCCGATTTGAATGGACCTCTTGCGACCCAGCGCGGTAGCAGCCCACATGATGAACAGCGTACCAATTGCGCCGCCGGCGCTGAAGAGTCCGTTTGCCGTAGCAATCGCGTGTGTGGTCTTCCCACCGTACCCCGGCTCACCCTGCATAGGCAGTTCGAAGAACGTATACCATCCGGGCTGTCCGATGGTGCTGCCGATGACAGACGCGCAATAGCCGTATGTCTGGAGAGGGACCCGATCAGCACACGCCCGCAACATATCTGAACCGGCAGGGTCTGACATACCAGCGACCCGAAAGCCACCGCAATGGTGACCAGCCTGTTGTAGGCTGTCGTGTGCTTCGCCATGACTGCGTGTGGGAGAACAAGATTCGGCGTCGAAGATACCTCGGGATGTGGTTTTCAAGTCTTCACTGGCGACAGTTCTCGTGCCCCTGTGAGTGTCCCTGTGATATTGTTCGACTGTTCTCATCCAGGATACAAGAGCATTATGTATGATGTTCTCCAGTCCACTCACAAGGGTCCCCGGAGCGCACAGTCTCAACCCTCAAGCTGTCACTTGCCAATATGATCAACGTCGCCAGGCCACAACAACCCCACTACCCCGGATTCCAGGTGCTTGGGAGACACGGGTTTCCCCATGGCGGGGATCCGGCCTTGCGCTAGCCCGGAGCGTACCACCCAAACCAGGATTCTGGGAAGTATGCCATTGGTCTAGGAAATATCGAGGAGGCCCAGGCACCGGAACTCTGGTATGTGATGAGGTTTCTGCACATTGGTGGGACCCAATACCACGGGGCCGAACAGTGAACAACTTCGACTAGGGTGTCCATAGATCCAAAGCATCTTCCTCAACCCGGGGGGAGGGGATCGTCTCTGTTTGGCGGGGTCCGGGACAATGCTGTCCGTCCCACGAGGTCAGAATGTATAGACACTCGCCTTTGGCCACGGGAGCTTAAGGCCTGAGTATTGCCTAGTCCGACGAGGAGCCAGAACACCGGCTGTCTGTCATCGTTCTGCCCTCATCCTCATCCCGCGCAGTTGTATGCCTGTCCTTTCTCCTTGTGTCTTTCCAACAGCCCTCACTCATCATGGGCTCTCTGCATTCCATCTCCAAACGGGACCTAGAGTCTCTGCAGCACCACAAGGATTTCGACTCTCTACCTGATCCGAAGAGAGTCTGGACCGGTGCCCCAGGCTCTCGTGAGGAAGGTCTGGGGCGCCTTGTCCTCCTGAATCCGGAGGTGGTTGCCGCTGCCGCTTCTTGCATCAAGTCAGGACGCCGCGCGTCACTAAACTGGGACCTGACCAAGCTCGACATCGCCAACTTCAACCGGGCGCCGGCGCAGCACCATATTGTGCCACTCATGGGCGGCGTAGCGTACGACGACATCTACATCTTCAACCCCCAGCAGTCGTCGCAGTGGGACGGGCTCCGCCACTTCTCGGCTCCTGCGCCAACCGAGTCGGACCCGGGCCGGCGTCTCTTTTATGGCGGCACGACGAGTACCGAGATTCAGAACAGGAGCAACACACGGATCGGATTGCAGCACTGGGCTAAGGAGGGGATATGCGGTCGCGGCGTCCTGCTGGACTACGCGGAATACGCCCGACGCCATGGGCTCGAGTACACAACATTTTCTGACCACGCGATACCACTGTCCCTCCTGCTCGATGTTGCAAAGGAGCAAAATACGACGTTCCGACGGGGGGATATCCTGTTCGTACGAATAGGCGTGATTAGACAGTGGGATGAGAAGATGACTGCGGCTGACAAGCTCGCATATGCTCAAGATCCAAAACCCCAGCACGCCGGTGTTGAGGGCACCGAGGAGATGTTGAGATGGCTGTGGAACGAAGGTTTCGCTGCTGTGGCCGGTGACGCCATCTCCTTTGAGGTGTATCCTCCACATTCGTCGTACGTCCGAGGGGACGGAGTCGCCCCAGTACCTGGGTTGTTCATGCACGAGTATCTGCTTGCGGGGTGGGGAATGCCAGTGGGCGAGCTGTTCGATCTGGAGGATCTCAGTCGTCTGTGTAGAGAGGAAAAGAGATGGGAGTTTTTCGTCTGCTCCGCGCCGCTCAACATGCCTGGAGGCGTAAGCAGCCCTCCTAACTGTATAGCGATTTTCTGAATGTGAATAAAGACCTTTGTGATTGTTGCATGTATTTTCGTCAGAATCCCTTCGTCTCAAAAACCTGAAACATCCGTGCGAATTTATCTGCCAATCCCCAGCATTGAAGCTTCTGCATCATCGCTTGGGCATCTCGGCTGATGGTGGGGATACAGCCCACAGCGCAGAGATCTTTGACAGACCCCAAGCTCGCCGGTCCTCCGGACTGGATCCATTTGATGACCAGTCTTCTCTGGGATATATCGCGGTCCGGAAGATCTAGTCGGACGCTTTTGTCCTCTCCGTCTGGCGACGTCGGCTCCCTCGGGCCATAGGCCGAGTACGCAAGAATGAAGATGTAGCCCATAAAGACGCGCAAGATCTCGCACGGCGCTGAGACGAGGTACTCGTTGGCAATGACCACAATTTGGGCTGCATGCCAGCACAACCTCCGAGACATGTGAGGATCGCTTGCCAAGGTTATTCTCAGTCGTTGTCGTGCACCTTGGATCCCTTCATGTTCGACGGTGGAGGAGATAAGATTGCGGACGATATACACAATGATATCCAGCACATCGTTTGCCGCGTAGAGGTGGGAGTAATGGCATAGAAGGCCCGAGATACCAGATTGACCGCGGTCAGTTATGGACAACTCAAAGGGGTGGGGGAGTTGCTCAACGGTCCGCCAACTTACTTGTAGCTGATCAGGTCACTGGTAGATGATGGAGCGGATAAGGCCTCGACCAAGCTGTTAAGCCCCTTCAGAAGCGATGCCTTGGAATCTCTGTGGGCAGATATCAGCGAGCCGAGACCACAGTACTTGGGCATGGCCATAACTTCCAGCTGCTTGAGATCCCAGAGCAAGCGCCCAATGAACTGCGAGCACAGCCTCTTCGCCCAGAAGCCTAATACCGATGGCAACTCTCTGCCGGCCAGCGCAAGCTTCAATGCCTCGGACAGCCGGGGGCTGACGTTATTTGCGCCCAAGCGGGACTTCAGGGCATACCAAGCTTGGGCTGTCGTCGCAGTCCAGATGTAATCTGCACAGGGGAGGAATGCAGGTAGCTCGCTGAGGTCAACAATGCCACGGCGGCTCGTCAAAGTACAGAGACTGCAGTCGTACTCGAACGCCGCCCAGGCCGCCCGGCGTCCTGATTCTCTGGTGATCCAGCCTCTCCACTCAAGACCAAGCGCCTCATCATTGCTGGGGGCAGTGACTGCTTCTGGTTCTTCGTCCGAACTCACGTTCAAACGGGACTGCAGAAGTCCCACACCCCGGAGGCCACCTATCAAAATGCCGCGTGATCTGTCGGCGCTCTGATAGAGCTGCCTGTTGCCAGAACCCAGTGAATATATTTGGTGAATGCAGAGAGCATTCAGGTATGAGATGTCGCTATAGTTAGTGCCGTCGGAAGCACCCTCGACCTTGGAGTTAGCGCATGCTGAGGAGTGAAAACGCTGGCGAGGGTGCACATACCATCCAAGTGATCATGGCAGAGCATATATCACTAAGTGCGGGAGAGAGCTCTGCATCGGTTTTAGAATCCGAAAGCATCGCTCCCATGCAGGCCATGGCTGCAAGGAGGACTGTTGGGCACGACACCAAGTCCCACGTGGGTCTGTGTATGATGGCCTGAATGTCATGGAATCGAGCAAAGTACAGATCCACCAATCGTTGGAAGTCGTGGAACGCACAGACATGCTCGTTCTCTCGCAATACCGATAGCTGAGGAAGCCGAAAACCCGACAAGATGTGGATGAATCCATCAACAAGCGTGGGCTGTGTAGGGCGATTCGTCCTCCAGTTCTCGCTTAGAACCTCCCGAAGAGGAGGAAACCTGTGCGGATGCAGTACCGAGTCTTTTCCTTGGTCAAACGGCCACGGAAGGCTCGGCAATTGTTCACTTTGCGCTGGAAGAATTTGAGAGCCGCGTATAGCCCACTCTTGACCATGTCCATGTGGAGGCTGACCGCCACCACCGTCGCGTGCAGAACCACCGGCGCCTTCTTCACCGGGAGTCTGAGGTAATTCAAGATGTAAGGAGTCGAAACCCCCTCCGACGCCAAATCCAGGATCGTGACTACCATCGTCAACCTGGACACCAAGCCAGTCAAGACCACCAGTGCTGAAGCTGGGCTGCATGAGCGGGAAGCCTGAGGAGGCCATGGCAAAGTTGCTCTGGTATAAGTTGCAATCCATGTCTGGCATAAACGATTGAAAGGCCATCTCAGCGCTCGAAGAAATCGCTGGACCGGTATCCAAGTCAGTGAAAAGATCAGCTGAGCCAGTGGCCTCGTACGTCCTGCCACCTTGATGCTCCATCGATGTGTGTGTTGAGGAGTCCGGTGTCGCCATGGAACCCAACAAGCCGGTTTCAATGCTGCCATTTTGTTGACCATACGCTGGAGATCTGGCAAAAGTTGTTGTTTCGTTGGCGGAAAAGCGGCCAGTCGCGCTCTCATCGTGTATTGCCATCGACACTTCCGAATCAGTACCACCACGACCGTTACTGAACAGCTCTCCTTCGGACCCGTCATGTGAAGGATACTCGCAAACGGTATCGGAGCGGCAGCAAGCACTGCAGGGTCGCGTTCGCTCGCACTTCAGCTTCTTGTCAACACAGCGAAAGCATGACCTCTGAACAGAGCGCCGAGTGCGTCCTTCGAATTGGTGCGCAGAACGCATGTGTCGAAGCAGAACATCCCGTCTGCTGAACGCCATATCGCATCTTGTACATGGAATAGTTCCCCTGTGTGCCGGCATCAAGTGAGTGGCCTGATGCCGGCTCAGGTGGCTCGGCCGCGAGAAGGATCTGAGACATTCTGAGCATTCAAGAGGGCGCTGCCAACTTCATTAGCATCCGTAGTCACGAAGACGGTTCGCAGAGGGAAATGGGCCTTACTTTGGAAGTTGACGAGGGCATTGTGAGACTATGAGTTAAGATGTACGGAGACTGTTGTTGCAGTGCTTGTAACTGTAAAAGGGGGAGGATGCATCATGCATGTCCGCCACCTCGTCTGGGGAATTACGGGGATGTGTGGGGAAATGCGGGGTGAGATCTGATGGCCTGATTGGCCCGTTTAATTGGGATACTCAAGCCTAACTTCAACCGAACCACAACATCTAACAACTTCACAAGTTGACATTAGGTGGATTACACTATGCAGTAAGTCACGAAATTGGAAATACTGTCCTTGATTGAAGAAGCTTGCTCGAGCAGACCAGGTAATCCAGTTATTGAACGGTATCGTCTGCCGAATGATGGTCAAAACTAGATACATTACGATCCTCATTCCTCTGGGCTGAGGAGGCCGGGAGTCTCTCCGATTACTTGATCGCCGTTCATCGACACGCCATTCTCCTCCCGAAAAGAACACCACATGAATAATCACAGCCTATTCACCAGTGTCCTTCGATGGACAGCGTACCCGTCTTCGTGACGAGGAACTCGTCAATGGCAACGTCCTTCCCGCTCTCCTTGCCATGCCCGCTCTCCTTGATGCCACCGAATGGCGCCTCGGCGGATGAGCTGTTACCCACGTTCTAAAATGAGTTAGCTACGATGCCCTTCGGACGAGAGACAAGGCTAACATACCAGCCCGATCATGCCAGCTTCCAGCGTCTCGAACAACCTCAGGAGCTTGTCGACATCCTTGGTGAAGACATAGCTGGCCAGTCCAAGGGGCGTATCGTTGGCTTTCTGGATAACCTCGGCTTCCGTTTCGAACCGGCAGACGCCCAGGATAGGGGCGAATATCTCCTCGTGATTCATGGCCATGTCGGCAGTCACCCCGGTGAGTATTGTTGGCTGCATGAAGTATCCTTCTCCCAGACATCGCTTGCCGGTGCCTAGTACCACCTTAGCTCCTTTGCCGACAGCGTCCTGGTAGAGCTCCTCCGCCTTGCCTAAGCCTCGCGGCGTTGTTAGCGCTCCCAGCGTCGTGCCTTGCTGCATCCCGTGGCCAAGCTTCAATGCTTGTGTCCGCTTCACTAGCTCTCGGACAAACACGTCGTGGATGCCGCTCTGCAGGTAAACCCTGTTGCTCGTCACACACGCCTGGCCAGCATGCCGCCACTTGAGAGACATGAGCTGTTCCATGGCCTGCTCGACATTGGCATCATCGAAGACGATGAAGGGACAGTTTCCACCCAGCTCAAAGGTCGTCTTCTTGAGATGCGGCGCGCACAGACTCGAAATCAGCTTGCCGACCCTCGTGCTGCCAGTGAAGCTGACATTCTTGATGTGGGGGTGTAGGCACAATGCCTCGGCCACTTGAGGCGTGTTTGCCAGGCTCGTCGTCAAAACGTTGAGCGCACCTGGAGGGAAGCCGGCTCTCGTGGCCAGACGCGCAACAGCAACTGCAGACAATGGCGTCTCGGGCGATGTCTTGACGACCATGGTGCAGCCGGCGGCCAATGCGGCGGCCGCCTTGCGTAGCGAGAGGGCTATGGGGAAGTTCCATGGAACCAGGGCTGCTGCCACGCCGACGGGCTGCTTGATAGTGAGTGCCCGACGGCCGGGTATGGCACAGGACATGCTCGTGCCGTGTGCTCCCCGGTCTGCTTCTCCAGAAAACCACCAAACAAAAGTCAGGGCATAGTCGATTTCCCCCCGAGCCTCTGCCAGCGGCTTGCCCGTCTCGTGGACAAGAATTCGAGCCAGATCCTCTCTGGCCGCAAGGAGAAGTTCGTGCCATCTCATCAGAAGTTTAGCACGATGGCGCGGTGTCGTCTTGGAGTAGCTCTTGAACGCGCTGTAGCTGGATACAACGGCTGGTTCAACGTCAGCCGCCGTGCAGTCTGGGCATGCCGCCCATTGCTTGCCGGTTCCTGGGTCGAGAACCGGGAATGTTTTGCCATCTTTGGCTGCTACAAACTTGCTGTCGACGTACGAGGCGAATTGAAGGAGATCTTTATCGTCGAGGGTAAATGGCACATGGTGAGGATCCGCCCCTACTTGTTGTGAGCCGGTCATTTTGTGAGTTTGATAGCTGAATGACAAGGTTCGATGGCAGGTCGTTGGTTGCGAAGAAGATGGGTTGGATCGAGCCGACACACCTAGACCTAGGTAACGAACGAGTCCTGCTCATGGCTGGATGACAAGCGACTTGTTAACCCATTTCGGGTGTATGGCACGCTTCCGTACGTGTTTGTGCCCGAGTCGTCAAAGTTGCTAGCCGACGTCGAAGATGACGCCACCCGCACGCCAGGCCACCATTTCTGCAAGCGTATCACCACCCTCTCCGAAACCCGGTCGACGAGCTTTGTTCGAATACAGGAGCGCACCTACGGCGGTGGTACGCTCCGGCGTCTCCACCAGCCTCCGCATTCCATCCACCCTCCGCACTGTGGTGGGGACATGCTGTTGCGAAACACCACAACCGCACAGGGCTTGGCACGATTAGCATCGACATTCCCACTAGTACTGCGCCAACCACAACTGCGATGCTAGCCTGGTCGTGGAGGTCGCATGATTCAAGAGACACGGAGTAATGCCCTAGTTCTACTTGCTAACTACAGAACAATGGACACGGAGTGTAAGCCCAACGTAAGCCGTGATAGTCTTGCCAAATCCAGCGACTGACTATTTCCGCCACAGGTTACCCAGGATCCGGCTCCATGAATATTGAAGAATGCGTCCACACTGTCGGGATTTCACACGCAGCGGCCACCATCCACCTATGGGCTCAGCGGTTAGGTCCCATTTGATGAGCAACACGATGTTCGTTCTTGGAGGGAGCAGTTAACATACCCGGAGATCAACGCCGGTGATAAAGTTGGCCTCGTCACTGGCCAAGTAGCAGCAGGCGTTCGCAACGTCGGCCGGCGTGGATGGCCTGCCAAGAGGAATCGTCGACACGAATCCCTTTCTGTTGTCCTCCGTATCGGGCTTTCCGATGAAGAGATGTGTCCTGGAACTTCAGTTAGCGATGCTCGCCATGCATCGTCGCCGACAAACACTTGAATGTAACTTACATGCCCGTGCTGCCGACAACAGGGGAGACAGAGTTGAAGCGGATCTGCTTTGGACCGTATTCGACCGCCAGAGTCTTGGTCACGTTGATGACAGCCGCTTTTGAGGCGTTATACCACGTCAGGTTCGGCCGTGGTCTGCTGCCTGCTGTTGACGCAACCTGGATGAAGCAGCCCGGTCGACTCTCTTTGAGGAAGTACGGCAGCAAGACGTTCGTGGAGTGGTAAACGCTCTTGACGTTGACGTTCATAACCAGGTCAAAGTCTGCCTCAGTCACCTCTTCGGTCGGCTTGTTGGGGTACGTAGCTCCCGCATTGTTGACGACAATGTCCAGCTTCTTGAATTTCTCGATGGCCAGGTCGAGGACCCGGCGCCAGTCGTCGGGCTTCGTGACGTCGGCACGGGAGAACTGGCAACTCAACTCAGAGGCGACAGCTCGGCCTTGCTCCTCAGATAAGTCAGTGATAATGACATTGGCGCCTTCGGCGGCAAACTTGGCTGCGATGCCTTTGCCGAAACCTGATGCACCGCCGGTAACGATCGCTGTCTTCCCTCGGAGACGGCCAGTCATTGTGAATGAATGCAGTGTACCTATGGGGTGCAGATTAGCACTCTGAATGCATAGTGAGAGGTATAAGTCAGATATCCTTAGGGATTCTAAGCAACTAGTTCTAAAATGGTGCGATCCCGCATGTTGACGTTGTTGTCCGGACCTCCCCGCACGATTGTGTGGCACACACGGACGCCTGCGGAGGAGGTGGAGCAAACCGGACCGCCGTCACAGGGACACGCAAAGCTGCAACCCAACCCGGGAGCTATTAGCAGAGAACTTGAATGCATTATGGCTGAAGTAGACAAAGGTTGTCAGCAAGTGGTCTGGGCCGAAATCGGAATGCAAGGTAAGTGAAGCCCCTACATAGGATGACACAGGTGCCGTTGGTGGCGAAGGCCAGCAGCAAAAGCCATCGAGTATTCCCTCTGTGCCATAAAGCGACTCTGGACTATATCTAGCTATGTCGGCCCCCAAATCCTTACGCATCCTTGTCTTGCCTGGCGACCATGTCGGCCCCGAAATCATGGCCGAGGCCCTCAAAGTACTTGACGTGGTTGAGCTAAGCCGTCCAGATCTACGATTCCAGCTCGACACAGACCTTGCCGGCGGCTGTAGCATTGACAAGCATGGCACGCCGGTCACAGACGCTGTTCTCGATAAAGCTGCAGAGAGTGATGCCGTGTTATTCGGCAGCATCGGCGGCCCTGAATGGGCCGGTGCTGACCCGACGCCAGAGTCAGGCCTCTTGAAGCTTCGCCACAGGCTGGATGCATTCGCAAATCTCCGACCCTGTGAGATCCTTGTTCCATCTCTCGTAGGAGCGTCGCCCATCAGACCCGAGCTTGTTACCGGCACCAAGTTCATCGTCGTACGAGAGAACTGTGGCGGCGCGTACTTCGGCGAGAAGAAAGAGCAGATGGATCACGCTTCTGACCTCTGGGCCTACTCGAGGTCTGAAGTGGAGAGGCTCGCCCGGGTCAGTGCTGCTGTTGCTCGGATGCTCCATGCGAGCATCCAGGATGGCAGCGAAAAGGGGGTCAAGCCGGTTGTCTGGAGCGCCGACAAAGCCAACGTTCTTGCCAGCGGCCGCCTCTGGCGACGGGCAACAAGCGACATTTTCGAGAGGGAGATGCCCGATGTTGAATTGCGGCATCAACTTGCCGATAGCATGGCGATGCTGATGGTCAAGAACCCGAAGCAGTTCAATCACAGCGCTATCCATACAGACAACACCTTTGGCGACATTCTCTCCGACATTTCCGGTGGCATCACTGGAACGCTTGGCGTGCTGCCGAGTGCTAGCCTGGCAGGAGTGCCCGGTCATGGCTCATGCAAAGGTATCTATGAGCCGGTTCACGGGAGTGCGCCAGATATCTCCGGCAAAGGATTGGCGAACCCGGTCGCCCAGATACTGAGTGTTGCCATGATGCTTCGCTACTCATTCTTGCTCGAGAAGGAAGCCGCCGCGATCGAACAGGCGGTCGTCAAAGTTCTCGATTCAAAGGACAATGGTGGACTGGAAACTAGGACCGGTGACTTGGGTGGAAAGGCTACGTGTAGGGAAGTTGGGGATGCTGTATGTGGCGTGCTGAAAACCCTGTTAGCAAAATAAGTTGCGGACAGCGGCAGAGACATGGCGAAGGCTTAAGCTACCTCTAAGGGTATCTACGCAGTTCAACCGGCAGTCAGTAATAATAATTGTTGGTTTCACCAGGGTATATACGTAAGGACGTATATTGCCTCCCGTAGGGAGGGCTTCACACTGTTGGCGCACCAAGTTCAGGAGTCCTGTACTGTATATTCTGATACGCATCGTAGAAGGAAGGAAGGAAGGTGGGTGGGTGGCCAGCCCTGTGGAAAGAAATAGGGGCTGGTGGAGTCCGCAGGTCACGTGACCTGCGGATTAACTCAGCCTCCGGCCTCCGCAGAGCCTCAGGGGGACTCCCTGAGGCTCACCACACCTATCCTCCACTACCTACCCTGGGCTTGCGTACAGGCCTGGCGTATATATTCCAACACTGGCAGTCTCTTCTTTTGAGGCCAGGGATACGCCAGGTCCGCAGGCCAACTGTTGACTAGATACAGGCCCGTTTTCTCGTTCCATTGCAGCCCATCAGTATACCTCCCCTCATAGTACAGCCACTCCGTCGAGTAGACTGGGACGTCTTCGAGGGGCAGATCTGGTGGCGGCGCTTGCAAATCCTCCTCTCCCATCTCTCCTCCGCACCTCAGTCTCCTGCCTTGTAAATGTCCTCCCACTACTGGGGGTAGTGGGCTTGCCCTTGTAGTGAGTGTGCGGCAGCCTGGTGGGCACCCGGGGTCGGGGTGGTAGGCTGGGCTTGTCTGGCTTCCGGGGGGGTGCTCCGGTACGTGGTGGCTCTCGAGGAGGGGTGGTCCTTCTTCGCTGGTGGGCGGCTCCGTAGGCGGCTCGTTCTCGTCGAGGGCGGCTCGCCGGTGGGGGAGCTCCTTCTTCGCCGATGGGCGTCACGTTTCCACGCGGCGCGGTGCCGTGCAGGAGCTCATCCTCTGGCAGTCTTTTCTTCTCGGCCGGCCGAGTGGGTGAGGCCGGGCCGGTCGTCCTTGTGCGCCGGAGCCGGTGGTGGGCGCGGCGGGGGGGTGGTCGCTGCCGGGCGTGGTCGTCGTCGGTAATAGTGGTAGAAAATCCCTCAAAGTCGCAAAAGTTGATGAAAAATCGATAGATCCGGGCGAGAGTAGGCTGGATCTGATCGTAGAGAGCGTCGCAGTCGTCTGGGCTACTCAAAATGATGGAAAAAGGTCGGCGCAAGGCCGTGGGATAGGATGAATCGAAGGTCCGGGGCGGGGGCTTATTCTTCCCGGAGGTAACTTGTGGCGGCTCGCCTCCACGTTGGCGAGCTTCTTCTTACGTTGTAGGACGCGCCGCCAAAAACAGACAGTCCCCCGAGTAGTCAGCTCAGGGCTTGTACAGGCTGGCGGCTATAGAGGGCCGTGACTTGGTGGGCGGCTCGCAAGGTAGCCGGGCGAGTGTCAGGGCGTGATAGACGCGCCGCGAAAAACAGACAGTCCCCCGAGTAGTCGGCTCAGGGCTTGTACAGGCTGCGGCTTGGAGTCCCCTTTGCGTTAGACGACAGTATGAGGAGCTTCCTTAGCACTCCCTCGTCGAGGCGACAGTCTCCTTGCGGAAGAGGTGCCAGGGCGAGGGCGTCTCTTCTGTAGATACCTTGCTGATCCGTGGTTATCCCTCACTTGAAGCCGCGCCCCCATTACGCGGTAGCAGTGGTGATTTTTACCACTGATCAGTGTTGGTTTCACCAGGGTATATACGTAAGGACGTATATTGCCTCCCGTAGGGAGGGCTTCACACTGTTGGCGCACCAAGTTCAGGAGTCCTGTACTGTATATTCTGATACGCATCGTAGAAGGAAGGAAGGAAGGTGGGTGGGTGGCCAGCCCTGTGGAAAGAAATAGGGGCTGGTGGAGTCCGCAGGTCACGTGACCTGCGGATTAACTCAGCCTCCGGCCTCCGCAGAGCCTCAGGGGGACTCCCTGAGGCTCACCACACCTATCCTCCACTACCTACCCTGGGCTTGCGTACAGGCCTGGCGTATATATTCCAACAATAATATACGGGATATTTTGTATGCTTAGGGTTACTTGAAGTCCTGGGAGTTCACGGGGAAGAGCTTTTGATACCATGTCGACGTGCTGGGCAATGCACCATGGTAGTCTGAGCATCTGAGACTAGTTTACAGCTGCTCATCGGATACCAGCCAAAAATCCAACCCATCGGGATGATATTACAATACATATTACACATTAGGAATGATGGAGATGGTAGAATATGAACATCAAACTTGAAAGAGTAACTGTAACTGCCAGAAGGCGACCCGGCCTTCCCTTCACTTGGACTTCGTGTCCTTGGGCCTCCACTACTTGGCGATGTGGGTATCAACTATGGGTTGTGCCACATCGGCCAGCGTCAATCTTGTGCCGCCAGCTCAAGCTTCCTTGCCTCCAACTCCTCCATCCTCTCCTTGTCTTCGGCGGCGTCATTGGCTTTTATCTGTGCCGACCAGGTCGCCGTCACTTTCCTGCGCTTGGCCTTGGGCTCCTCCTCCTCGACATCGTCAGCCCAGTTCCCGATCTTGGCCTCCTTCTCCGCCCCATCGACCTTCTCTTCGGCCTTGCTCTCGGGTTCCTTCTTCTCTTCGGCCTCTTCCTTGGACTCGTACTTCTCCTCCGTATCCTTCTTCTTCTTCTTCCTCTTCTTCTTCTTCTCCCCTTCCTTCTTCTCCCCCTCCTTCCTCTCTCCCTCCTTCTTCTCCCCTTCCTCGTCCCCCTTCTCTTGCTTCGTCTTCTCCTTGCCCACGTGGATGGTGGCGACCCTGTTGGCCTCCACTATGCAGAGGTGCAATTTCCGCAGCATCGTGGCCTTGACCTGGTTCATGTTGCCAAATGCATCCTCGATGAAGAACGTGAGGACCCTCTCTCTGCCCTTGCCCTGGACCTTGAGCAAGCCCTCATCCCCGTCCACGGCAGCCTCGGCAGGCATGATCTTGCCACCGCACGCGTATATGTCGCCGAAGCAGACGAGCCCAGACTTGGCCCGCGTCATGGCGACATTGAGCCGGTTCTCGCTCGTCATGACGCCGGGGCCGGGCTTGGGGTGACGGCTGCCGTGGACGAGGATGATGATGTCGCTCTCGCGGCCCTGGTACGCTTCCACAGTCGAGGGCTCCGGGATCTTGGCCAGGCATTCGTAACGAGACTTGGTCCGGGTCCGCCTCATGACTTCGATGTTGGCCGAGTAGGGAGTCACGAAGCGGATGCAGTCGGGTCGATGCCCGTCGTTGTGACAAAGTCCGCCGCGAAATCCAGGGCGGCCGTGGTCTGGTCCGGGCACCTCTTGGACTTCGTTAAGGGATTTGTGAAGACCCTGGACCCGCGGCAGTCGATGAAGACGGGGAGAAGCTTGCCTTCCGGGGCTGGATCGATGTCCGGATACTTGGACACAAGGTACCTCTCCAGGGCGCGGCCGGCTGCGAACCTCTCGTGGTCGATTGACGAGAATTTGCCATACTGAAGAGGGAGGTCCTTGTACATAACGTCGCGAACCCAGTCGAACATGCCGTTCGCCATCCGCATCTGCGTTGTGAGGCGGTAACACGGCAACCCGCTAGCCTGGAGGAACTCCAGGGGAGACACGCAACCATCCGCAGCGAAGCGATTCAGGAGGTTTTCGGCAAGATCGTGGTCGTTTTTGGTAATCACGGCGGGCTCCAGTTGTTTGGCATCGCCGCCAAGGATGCAAGGCAGGAGGGTGTTGCCCCAGACGCAATAGAGGTCGGCCCGGTTGATGTTGCCGGCCTCGTCGACAACGATGGCCTTCGCCTCGTGCTCCTTGAAGTTCGAGTACCAGTCGCACATCAACGTCTTGCATGCACCGGCGGGGTAACGCAGACGACGTCGGCGCACTCCACGACCCGCTCCAAGAGCGCCCTCAGCGCGGTTTCGGCGGGATGGCTTGCCGCATGGTACTCCTTCACCGTTATCTTGCCGGTCGCCAAGGCGCGGAGGGGAGCCAGTTCGACCCCCCCGTCAACATCCCGCTGCAGATACTGTAGAGCCTGGCTGTCGTGCTCCCGGAGTCCGCGCACGGCGCTTGACCTCAAGACAGCAAGGAGCCAGAACGCCACCGACAACTCAAGATGTCATTTGGGTGGGGGTTCCACCTCGACCGTGCGCCATCTGCAATGGGATCAGTCGGATGTTCCAGGGCGTACATGAAGTTTCGCAGCTCGTCAGCCGGTTTGTAACCGCGGAGAACCATTGGGTAACGGTGCGGCGTAGCGGCGTCCTTGTTGGCCCTGTCAACAATTTTGGTGGCGAGCAGGTCGGTCTCCGAGGCCAGGTTGTCCACCGAGACATTTGTCGGTCCCGATGCCAGAATCTTGCCAAAGGTCTTGCAGGCCCCGACGGTGGCGTCGGCTATCGCGTGCGTCTTGCCGTAACCAGGGGGCTGGCACACGTGGGTTAGTCATCCACAGTCATTCAGGCTCGTTTGGGGGTACCATTGGGGGAAGACCTTACAGCCGTAAAAAGCGCGACGTTTGCTGGGCAAGCCGACAGATACGTACGGAACCGCTGTTGGTCCTCGGGAAAGACGCTCTCCTCGACCACGGCCTGCGTGTAAGCCTGGTCACCTGTGTCGAGGAAGTTGACGGATGGCAGAGGACGGAGCGGCAGTGCCGAAGGCTTCGAATCGTCTGCCAGCTGCTTCGTGCGCCACTCAATGAAGCCAGTCCCCCGCATGAGGGTCCGATGCAAGTCCATCAGGTCAGCCAGTCCTTCATCCGACTTGCCGAGGTTGAGGTTGGTTGGCTCTGCGTCCGGGAGGAACCTTTGGGCGCCGAACACCTTGCGGTCCAGGTCTGTCGTCTGGGAGCTGAAGTGCAGAGCGTAGCAGTCCTAGTGCTCTCGCCCTTCCTTCAGCGCCCGATTGGCGTCAGACCGCGTGCCGAATGTCTTTAGCTGGAAGACTGAACGGGGCTTTTTCGGGTCCGGCAGGGGTCGGCGAAGTTGGAGGACCAGATCGCTCTCCTCCTCCGGATGTTGCTGCAGGTCGTCAATGCCCTTGGGATAGGCCATGATCTGACAGTCCCTACACAAATGTCAATTCCCAATGAACGCGCAGCTGAGGTGAGTTAGAGACTACCCACCATTCCTCACAAGGAGTCTCATCGTCCCAGGCGGTGTAGAGATCGAGCTTGAATGTGGCCTCCTTTGCCAAGCGGCGCCAGGCGGTCTCGTAGGTCTTGCGAAAGTCCTGCGGGAGCTTGACAATCGCGAGAGGATATGTCGCGTTGGAATCCTCGGCCACGAAGTAGACACTGGACTTGATGGCCTTGATCGTGTTGACCGCCTCTTCCAGCCACAAGACATCCTGCACGCACGCATGGGAGACAGCGGTGACGTGTGTCGCATCGTTCTCGAAGCTAAGATCGGGTTAGTCGCCGGCACACATAAAAAATCAGCGATTCCGGTCGGGGCTTACTATGTCTGCTTGACGAAGGGATCCTTGGACTTGTGCTCGTCGACGATCGCTGAGTAGCGACCCTGGTCCCATTCATCCCCAGTTCGGTAAGGGTAGCGGAACGGCGGTGGCAGACCGGCCTCGGTAATCAGCGACTCTGCGTCCTTCACACCGCCGTCAATGACAATCTTGAAGGACTGCTGCCGGAAGAAATCAAGCAGGCCGATGTTGTCCACGATGGCAGGGTTGTCGTTGAGTATGGCTTCCATGTCCGGGTCGGTGGGATCGGCAAATGGTATGCCGAAGCCTTGAACAGTGGCCCGTGCGCCGTCCGAGAGCTTGTACTCCAGCAGCTGAAGCGACTTCAGCCCGGGGGAGCTTGGAAGCAGGTCATCGACCGGCTTCACATCGAGATCAGTGTGACCGCGCGGGAACTTGACGATAATCTCGACGTATTTGCATGGCCTCACGAAACCGCACGCCTCCGTATCCCCTAAGGATTAGAGTTAGCTCAACAGCCTCGCGTCATGACGAAGGGAACGTGAAATGGTTGACTCACAGAAGTGGCGAACACCGAAGCCAGACTGCTCGTTAGCCAAGTGCGCCTCCGGTGAGACAGGGAAACGCAATTCCACGCCCAACCAACAGGGAACAGTGTCATAGCCATGCCAGACCAGGCTTGACTTGATCTTGTGTTGGCCAAGCTTTGGACCGGCTGCGAAAACCTGGTTCCCGTCCCCGACCAAGACAGCACAGTGATATTTGAACCTCTTTGGAAGAGGCTTGGCCGTCTTCTTCGGGGCCTGGTCGGCCGTGGCGCCAGCGACAACTTGGGAGATGTCTTGGGACATGGTGACTCCCTTAACAAACTTTGATGGCAGAGAGAGGTTGTTGGAGGAAGATGGAAAGGAAGAGCGTTGAGGAAGAGCAAGAGGAAGTTTATGTTTTCAAGTTGGGCTGCACCGCTGTGGTTGTCTAGGTACCTAGACTCTAGGTCTCCACTTATCCTGGTTGTCTTCCAGGTTCCAACTCAGTTTGGTCTCATTAACACCTGACCTTGCCTTCCTTAGGTACCTTACCTTTGCTTTGCTCTTGATGCGGGAGGTGCACGGTGGGGCTGCTGTAATGCTTCCAGGTTCCAGGTTGTTGTTACCTTACTGCCCGGTTGTGTTGTCGTACTCTCAGGCAGGAGCTATGAAGAGTCGATGGCCGCTGCTTCCTCTATGCTTCCGTCCACGCCGCCAAGGCCTCGCAGTGAGGGAAGGTGTACTTGATCTGTGTACTTGATCTATAACATCCTCCTGGCAGACTATCAACAGCGACTTCCTTGCGACCTGTATCAATCAACAAACGGCCCAACCCCGGATTCATCATGAAGGATGACTCAGAGGAAGTGTCGCCGAACCACTGGATGTAGTAGGCATGCTTGTCAGTCACGGCAAGGTCGGCGTCCCGGAAGCAGGAGGGACCTTGGCATGAAAGACAAGCGCGAGCAACAACACACAGGCGCGAACGACGACTCACATCCGCGGATATGGCAGGCAGCCATGTGCCTTTCCGGCCTTATTAACCCTAAGTAACCCTAAGAGCATCTGCGCAGTTCATGGGCACCTCAGTCAATGATGAAAGTGTACCCGCATATTTTGTATGCTGTGATCCCGCAATATTCTCGATGATCGACGGCCAATGCCCGAGGTGCAGCTGACAAACCGTGTGAGGATCTGCTAAATCCGCAATCGTCCGGCGGAAGTGACGTCTCCATGGAAAGCTCAACAACACATTCGCTGACGATACAATTGTCCGGAGACCTACACATTCACCGACCTTCCTGAAACTCAATTCTGAGGTTCCCATCTCCACGAACTTACGTCAAGGAATACAGACCGCAATGGCCACAAATATCGAGGCAGTGTCTCTCGACGCTCAAGGGCCCCAATCTGGATCGTCCTCCGACCCGGGGTCCAATCTAAATCCAGCTTCTGGTCTACCACCGACTTCCCGCAAGAAACAAGCGACAGTGCTCCTCTCCGCATTTGCGACCATAGCACTTACAATTGGGTACAATCAATGCTTCGGCGTCTTCCAGGAGTACTATCTCTCCACCGCCCAAGATGTCCTGTCTCCTTCTCCGGCATTACGAGTCCCGCCGCCAACAGCGTTACTAGCCTTCGTCGGCACATTCTGCTATGGACTCACATGGGCTGGAGGGATATTGGTAAACCCGGTGATATCACGCATCGAACATGGATCGTGGGCACCAATGACGTCTTCCAGCGGTCAATGGCGACGCCGTATACTGCGCCTACTGACAACACGGACTATAACCATTTCAGGGGTACTTATGGTGGCCACAGGGTTTGCATTAGCATCTTTCAGCAAGTCTATATGGCATCTCCTCCTGACACAGGGCTTCCTGGTTGGCATGGGGTTTTCGCTTCTATACTTCCCACTTCTAGCGCCTGCACCGGAGTATTTCATAAACCACCGGGCTACGGCAATGGGATTTGTAAGTCGGTCAATGCGATCCGTGTTCTATCCATTACAGACATAACCACCTGTGTACTGATACGCGTCACACATCTAGATGCTTGCCGGTGGTGGCACGGGTGGACTTATCCTTTCGCCTGTGATCCGGACGCTACTTAGCTCTGTGGGTGGTCGATGGACTTTGAGGATCTATGCTGTCTTCAACCTGGTCGCCGGGTTACCGATCGCGTGGGCCGTACCTCGAAGTCGGTTCGCTCCAGTGTCGACCGCAGATGGGCCGGAGAGACCCAATACACACGTCTCGCGTGCGTTAGCCCTGAAGCCCACGTTTCTCTTCTCTGCTATAGCCGCGTTTCTACAGGTAAGTCGCTGGTTATGCTACAATTCTGGTGCTCTGTCAGTATGGCGAGTATTGAACCACGTGAAGTGCGAGACGTCATGCCCTGCTCGCTCTATATCTCCTTGCAGCAACCTTAGGCTGCTGCACTTTCTTGGGATACTTTCTAATGTGCCAATGCTCAACAGGCGGCCGGCGCTCAGCTCCCACTGTCCTTCATCCCCTCCTATACCGTGGCTCTCGGACTTACTGCCTCCAAAGGTGCCACCCTTCTCGCGGCAAGTAATGCTATCAACGCAGTGTCTCGAATTCTGACAGGCTACGCCGGCGATCGATTCGGCCGACATAACACACTTGTCTTGACACTGCTTCTCGCAGCGTGCAGCGTTTTCGCCTTCTGGCTCTCAAGTGTTCTCACCACCGGCTCTGTATCGCTTTCCCTCTGGTTGGCGTTCATTGTACTGTACAGCTTCTCCGCTGGCGGGTACTATGCTTTGTTCCCCGCCCTCATTAGCGAGGTTTTTGGTATCCGGCAGTACGCCGCCGTGAACGCGTTTATCCTGTTCTTGAGGGGTCTCGGCACGATGTTCGGCACCCCCGTTGGTGGACAGCTCCTCGGTGGCTCGGAACAAGGATCGGCAGCTTATTCGAATATAGCCTACTGGGACGGGGCTCTGTTGATGGGGGCAACGTTTTGCTGCCTTGGAGTACGCTGGATGGATGGGAAGGGCAAAGGATGGAAATGGATTGCCTGATAAAGAAGACTGCAGAAGAGTTCGGATATGCGTGATTGTGGTATCGAAGTACTTGGTCTGTAATTGTGAGCCCCCTTGGGCCTTTGGCTGGGTCCATATTGTTGTTTTACTGTGAGCTTGATACCCCTAAAAAAAACATAAAGAAGACAAGGCATGACGTTGGAGATTGGATGGCAAGTTGGTCAGTGACTCGACTCTCGACAAGTTGCAGAGGCACCTATGCTCCACCCAAATGACGATTTTCAGGATATAAGTCTATGATCACTAAAAACAATCTATTTATAGTACAGCGAGGTAAGCACAACTCCCCTTCCCGTGCCGGTCTACCCTCCAAGACAGTAGTCGCAGAGCCCACATGAATCTGTCTCGTAGCCCCAGCCGACACGATCCCCTTCCCGAAGCTTCTTTACATCAGGCCCCACCGCTTCAACAAGCCCGACACCTTCATCGCCGAGAACCATGTCGCTGTGTTTCTGAACGCTGATTAGCAAGACGCTACATGTGTGCAGTTTAGTACCACTATTTACTGACATAGTGCAGGTCTGTTCCACAGAGACCAGATGCTGTGATTCTCACGAGCACTGTATCACCAACAACGTGTTCCGGCCTGAACGCGGTGCTCTTCTTCGGACTACCGTTCTCGCTGCCCTTGAAAACTGTGAAGCAAGACCTCAGCTGCATCGTGGAGTTGGAAAGGCTAGGCATGGTACGGTAGATAGTGGATGATGACAATTCGTCTAATTCCAAGGAGGATAAATGGTCAAGCAAAGACTGCAAAGCCTTGAATGTGATTGTGAATGCTGCGAATGTTCTGAATGCTGGTTGCTGGTTGCTGGTTCTGTTCCTCCATTCAGACACATGTCCCGGCGATAGCTTTTATATCTAACTTGGTATGCGAATCGACTCTTGAGAGAACTGTACTGGGAGCGTTGTCCTAAAGGTGCGAACCGTGTAATCAGATCGTTGGATGGCCAAGGCTAAGGGGGTGCCCAACGATGTTGGCCAATAGGAGATACTCCTAGGCATCGCGGACAACTCCTTTCAGTCAATTACACAATCCCCGGACAGCTCCTCAACAAATTACCCGCACATAAAGCGCGGAATCAACGTGGCTTTTGCAAGCAGTATCCGTACCATCAGACAGACGGGGATGGTGACGTCACTTGAAGCAAGGTAGACGGGAAACATTGCCTGAAGGCGAGATTTTGATATATCGGGAATGGCAAAGGCGATGCATTACAAGCCTCGAAGCCAAAGCAACTCACTTGTCCTGAAGGTTGTGTTGCTTATCTCCGAGCTGAAAATGAGGGGTTTCCATCGTTAGGACTAGGTCTAGATCCCCCATCTCCCCACCTTGACTCTTCACCTTTCATTTACCATGCTTTGCTTCATATTATCGACAACATGCTGCCCAGCGCTGCTACATCAACTGCATCCGCTTCCGCGTCGGCGCCAGGGGTGACTGCTGCGGTCACTCGCCCGCGTCAGAAGAGGACCCAGGTGGTGAGGGCCTGCGACTGGTGCCGAGTGCATAGGACCAAATGCGACAACAGTGTCCCATGCTCCAACTGCCGGAGCAGAGGTGTCCAATGTAGCAACGATGCAGTCCAAGCCACCTCATTACCCCACGCGTTCCGGGAGATTGAGCGGCTGAGAAAGAAGGTTCAATCTCGGACTTGAGTTGCAGGAGGAGCGCAGGAAGGCCTCACCAGAGCGCACGTCACTCCGCCAGCCGCCGTCTAAGATCGGCAGCCCTCCGGAGGTTTCCACCCCCGGCAGCACTTTGGACTCTGGCTACGGTGATCCGCACAAGGTATGGGGTGGTGTACACGTCGGTACGGCTCGTTCTCCCCACAAGACCTGGTACGGCCCATCTTCGCTGTTCTACTTCATCGGGCGCATGGCCGCCTTCTTGAACTCGGGCTGTATGCAAACACAACCTACCAACCCGTTACTGGACCTCAACCCCCCAAGTTTACTGCTTGATTCCAACAGAACCATGGACCAAGACGAATCAGGCACCAGGGCCTCTCGCTCGGACGAGTACTTCAGTCTATCTCAGGAAGAATACTTTTTGGATCTGTACTGGCAGTCATACCACACTGGACTCTTTCCCATCCTGGATGAAACCGAGTTCAAATAGCATTATCGATCGTTATGGACGCTAGACGGCAGTCAACGGGCACCCTCGGCGTTGGTCGACATAGTCTTGGCTCTATGTGTGCAGTACGGGGTTGCCAAGGAGATGCCGGCCAGGGGGAAGACACCAGGCGTGGGCGATGATGCCACAGTGGCCGGCAATCTGTACTACCGACGCTGTCAACGCTTGCTGGCATTCGATTCAGAGATCCCAACCATGGCCACGGTGCAGTCCCATATCCTCTGCTGTATCTACCTATGCTGTGGTACCTTCCAAAACATGGCCGACAGCGCCTGCGGATTGGCTGTCCGGGCAGCGTACATGGTAGGCCTCCATCTGGAGCCTCCGAATACGATGCCTCTCCGCGAGCAGGAGATGCGGAAGCGTCTCTGGTGGGCGCTGTTTAGTCTGGACAGCAAGATTGGCATGAAACTGGGCCGCCCATTCCTCGTCTCCCCGGCACGGTGCTCGCCGTCTCTGCCCGGGGATAGTCTCGAAGTCGCCGCACAATCCGGATCGAACTTTGCTCCACTTGCAGGGAACGTCACCTGGCTAAGCTTCAGCCTCCATCAAGCAAAGCTCTTCGAGGTGACCCGAAAGATTCACACAGCATTCTATAGCAGTCAAGTCTATGTCCATGACAGCCAGACGATATGGGACGACGGTGACGCTCTGGAATCACATGCCCATTTTCTGAACAGTCATGCCGCAGGCTTGGAGCAATGGAGAAGTGCGGTTCCGAGGGCGCTCACCACGAAACGCGACGCAGCCTGCCAATCTGTCGCCACAGACGGACTAACTCTCCGCATCGAACCATATGCACCATTATGGGTCCAGCGACAACGCCTTCTTCTCGAGTTGGTATACCACAACCTGTGCGCCAATCTTTACAGACCGTTTATCTCCTTCACCAACACTCCTCAATCATCTACGGCGGCTGGCGAAGCAGCCAACAAATGCGCCCTTCACGCTGCTGAGCTCACCATTATTACGCATCATGTTCTCTCCTCCAACCTCAACATTATGAGTGGATGGAACGAGATGTTCCAGTGGCAATGGAATGCTGCGATGATACTCCTCGGATTTGTCTTTGCATATCCCCATGGCCAGTCGACCGACAGGGCAAGGACAGCCATCAGTCTGGCCGTCTCAGTCTTCGACCTTTGCACTAAGAGCTTCGCCGTCTCCGCAAGCGCGTCGCGTATTGTTCGCGAACTTGCTGCCAAAGCGGACTTGGTGTTGCGGGATACGCAAAGCAGCCAGAGTCAGACCATGCCTAAAAGGTCGTCGCTGCTGCTGACAGACACCCACCAACATGACAGCGCGTTCATGAACAATAGTATAACAGGATGGAGCATGATGGATGAATCCGCCAACTTTGGCGATTTGCTTCAGATGGCCTGTGACGTGGAACAATGGATTGATCTGGGCATGCTCTGGCCCCCTAACGGAGAAGTCTACATGGAACCATGGTTGGAGAATTATGGCAGTAAAGCCAGCGTGATATAGCGTTATATGACCTGGAGTTTATTTCGAGAACCTCTTGTTTCCGATACACTTGCTTTCTCTCAATTGTCTCGCCCTGTTGTGGCGCCAAATTTCGGAAGAACGCTACGATATGAGAAACCAAGATATATCTAGCTATGCCTATGACGTTTAGCAGTTTGGATAAGAAATAGGACAAGGTAACATGCGCGCCTTGTTCTTCACAAGTCTTGGCGACGGCCGGAGAACTCCTGATCAGGTTATCACAATGTGGATGAATCAGCAACACCATATCAAGGCGGCCAAAGGGAGAGGTCCACACAGCCGCATCCGTTCGGACGTTAAGCGTTTTGCATACGTCAAGCGACCTCTGCTCGAGAAGAACGCCGCAAAGCAGCTGCGTGTGACTGTCAAGTCCGACCAGGCGCCCCTTGAAGCGTTGGCAGAGCCTGCCAGCCACGGAGCACTCCGTTGAGGACAAGCTCTAGAGCGCGACGGCATCAAGTGAATGGACATAAATAGACGTAGCTGGCCCTCACTACCTATGTAGCTTGCGATCCAGTCGACATTATCTTCACAACACCATAAGCGCTTCTACTTGTTCGTTCGCATATTTGTGTCTCTGCCACTGTCCACTGCTCAAGCAACTCAACAACAGCAATCTAGCTTTACGACGCCCTAAAGCATCATCATCAAACCGATGACATCTGCAGCTCAGACAACTTAGCCAAACTCGAAACCAACCATGTCTCCAGCAGGTCGCGCTCTGATTAGCATCACTTCTGCCAGTGCCACGCTCTTTGAGGGCAAGGAAACCACTGGAATGTTCATCTCCGAGGCCTTGCACCCGTACAAAGTTTTCACCGCGGCTGGCTCCGATGTAGACCTCGCTTCCCTAACGGGATTTTATACCCCTGACTGGCTCTCGCAAACACCCGACTTTCTCAATGGCGAGGACCTGGCCATCTGGAATGATCCAAACAGCGATTTCCGTCAGAAACTCGATAACATGCCCAAATCTTCCGAGCTTGACCCATCGAGGTACGGCGTCTTTTACGTCTCGGCCGGCCATGCAGCCCTGATTGACTACCCGAACGCCTCGTCACTGCAACATATCGCCTCCCAGGTTTGGGCTAACGGCGGCGTCGTATCGTCTGTCTGTCACGGCCCTGCCATCTTTGCTGGTGTCGTGGACCCAGCTACCAATGAGCCACTCATCAAGGGAAAGGAAATCACCGGCTTCACTACCGAAGCAGAGAACACCATGGGCATTATGGCTGAGTTGAGGAAATGGGGTAATCCGATGGTGGAGGAGCTCGCCGAAAAGCTTGGTGCTAAGTGTGAGCAGCCTTCCGTCCTGTGTACCGCATTGAGCTGTAAACTAACAATATCCAGACTCGCGCTCAGCTGGTATTTGGGATGACTATCATGTTGTGGATGGACGTTTAGTTACAGGTCAGAACCCGGCAAGCGCAGAATCTACTGCAAGAGCCGTCGTCGAGGTTTTTGAAAATCTTTAATCAACTCACACGCTTCAGTATAAGATTTGGTGACATCGTTAAGTATTAGGATATTTAGTCTCTACGCCTTTAGAGCTACCCTTATCAAGGAATCGTTTCCTTATAATAAAGTATTATAAAAAACAAAGGAATAGTACTCACACTATAGAGTATTGTTATTATGAATTGTTTTAGTTTATATGTTAAAATCTATAACGTTATAACAAGCGTTATAACATCTTCAACGGATAGTGTATTAAGAATAACTGTTACACGAGATATGCCATCATGTGGCTTAAGTATGCTGAATGATGGTTGACATAGTCACCATAGTAGGGGTCAAGATGTGGTGTGGTAAAAGATTGTCCTTCTCCTGGGAAAGGAGAAGTCTCCTACTACTTAAGGGGAGCTTGTCTGTCACGTGGGTAACCCCAGCTAGTTGGTAGCTGAGGTTCTCAGGTGACAATAACAGTCTGTGTCAAGAAGCTATAGGGTAGGTTGTTCGAGACATTATGATATGTGACTAAACCTTCCTAAATGTGGGGAAGTAGGCTAATCCGCAAATAGACTAGGCTATGTGTTGTCCGAGGACTTGTTTTTGCTGAACACCATCCGACAACCAGCATTGGTTTAGATGATCGATCTTGCCTCATCTCTTCTCATCTTGTTATGTCCTGCCAAGGCTTCTCTCTTTCATGCCGGCCATATCGCTCCTGCGGGCCAACGCTGGCTTTCTCGCATTATGGTTCCTCCTTCTGATCTTATGTTGGTTTAACTCGTACGACGACCCATCCTCCATTTTCTACGACGAGGGGCGAGGCTTCCAGCTGCGACACTCTCGACAACGCGCTTCAGAAGCGGACACCTTCCTCCGTAATATCCCGCCGAAACTGCCACCCGACCGGCAGCAGTTTCTCTGCATCGGCGTTCCGAGCATCAACCGCACGACGCAATCGTTCCTCCCACACACCCTTGCCACCCTAACCGATACCCTTACCGCACGAGAGCGGTCCTCGATCCACCTTGTTGTCTTGCTTGCCGACCGCCCGTCCGACCACCACTCGGCTTATGGACAAGAGTGGCTGGAGAACATCGCCGACGAGGTCCTACTATATGGCAAACCACCAGCCGCCGATGGCAACAACAGTATATATCGTACCGTTCCCTTTGATCTGGTCCCAGGCCGTCCACGTGGCGAGGGGCGCATCGAGAATATGAGGCTAGACCATTCGCTTCTCGTCGAAGCATGTCGCAACCACGGGGCAGATTACTTTGTCCTGGTCGAAGACGACATTATCGCCTCACGCGACTGGTTTGCGCGTCTCCAGAAGGGACTCGCTTATGTCGAGGCGAGAACAATTAAGACAAAGCAGGAATGGATTTACCTTCGGCTGTTTTTCTCCGAACTCCTTATGGGATGGAACAGCGAAGAGTGGCTGGGATACGCCACCCACATCTTCATCGCCTATGCCGTGTCTCTCGTGCTTTTCTTGGTAGCCCGCAGGTACTTCCGACTCGGTGCGATTGCGGGATCGGGTAAATCGGCCCAGACATACCGTTACGTCGCCGCCCTCGCCTTCGGGCTCTGGCTACCGGCCCTGATCGCTTTATATTTCCTCGCCGGTCGTGTGTCGGCCAACCGGATCAACCCTTTTGCCTGGAATCCTCACGGAGTGCGGGAGATGCCCAACTATGGGTGCTGCGCCCAGGGACTGGTCTTCCCACGGCGCCAGATGGACGGCATATTCCAACTTATGCGTTTCCCCCCGTACGACTTCCCGGGCGATATGATCCTCGAGGGCTACGCGGGTGACCGCGGGCTGAAAAAATGGGCGCTCGACCCCAGCGTTTTTCAGCATGTGGGATTTACGGAGTCATCAGAAGGGCCGAGACGCGCAGAAGTCTGGAACTTCACCTTTGAGCGGATGAGATCCGGCGGGTCATGGCTTCGCAATTGGATAACCTAGGCGAGTGTCTTTAGTTGAACGCATAAGCCTCCCCTTGTGTATACGGCGTTGAAGGCAAAGCAGTCAAGCCGAGACAGACCTCCGCAGCACCGGTAGCGCATGCATATATCCACCCAATCCAACATGAGTCCTGACCCTGACCGTTCCCGTCGCAGGAGGTTTCTACTTGAGACTGCCAGGTCGAACTGTCCGAGGGGCCGCAGGCGTCCAGTTGACCTGCGACGGGGAGTTGCCGTCACCTCGTGGGTCACAATGGAGCCACTCTTGCATGAAATGCACGACGTTGAGGTTGAGCGGTACGCCGCGACAAGTTTCTTGGCGATAATAGCTACACTTGCGCAGCACAATGCCCTGGGGCGAAGAGTTGAACCATCCCAATGCTGGTGACTTCTTGGCCCAGGCTTGGATTATCCTCCAAAGATCAAACTCCTGGACCTCTGGTGGATGCAATGTCAGCCCGACCGGCGATTGCTTCGAACACCCTTTGTCGTCCATCCCGACACGGGGACAACTACGCCCAGTCGAATGAGATTATGCGCTCACAGTTGACTATGTTTCTATCCGTGCTATTTCGGTCCACATGATCAGCAGACCGCAAGGAAGGGAGTGGTTTGGTCATAATATGGTCCATTGATTCGACGGATCATGAGTGATCTTGTTATTTTATCAGTGGATTCTATGGAGATCTCGGCCCTGCGCCACAGTTCTCCTGCACTGCTGAACGGCAACAGATCTTGGCCAAGGCCTACTCCAACTTCTCAATATCTGCCTCTGTCCACTGCTTCTTTGACGAAGGAAATACGTTGCTGAGGTCACCCATTGGCAGGTCGAAGGGGAAATCTACGGACTGCAACAGGCCGCCTACCAATGCCCACCAGCTGCACAAGCTAACCACGAAGCAAGCAGCACCGCCACCCACAGTCAACCTGTTGGACAGAGCGAGCCTGCCCTCGGCATGGGTCCACTCCGCGGCGGCCAGCAGCGGAAACGCAATTGTATATGCGAGGAACAGCACGACGAGGCAGATGTTGGTCCTCAGCGAGCAGATCAGAAAGACGAAGGAGAGCAGGCCGACGAAGAGGTAGAAGAAGCCGAAGCTGCTGTAGAACTCCGCTCCAAGGACACCTGAACTGGTCATGTATGGTGTTTGCGCACCGAAGCCGGGCGTCAATGTTGCGCCAAGTGCCAGGAAGAAGCCGCCTGCGGAGCTGTTAGCTATGGCGTGATCCAGATTCGTTGCTGGAGCAAGACGGACCATAGGAGCAATACACCACGAACCCGAAGGTGTTGGCGAGGAAGAATTCGAGGAGTCCGCCAAGCCAGAGTAGCAGGCCGCCGAGGAAGAAATTGGCACCGTTGTTAGCGAGACCATTGATGTCGGCGCCTCTCCATCCCATCAACTGGCACGATAACGGTGTCAATGTCAAGACAAGACCTGCCAAAGCCCTGGTTCACACACGATTAGACCATGTCGACAATTTGGCAGAGAGCCCGCTGTCCATTGGATTGACTTACAATGGTGCCGGATTTCCCCAGTTCTTCTTTGGTGGGTTCTGTGCCCTGGCCTGCGCCAAGACCTCTTGCGCCATGGCAACCTGTGAGAAGTCCTTAGAGTCGTGCGGCTTGTCGATGATGTATGGTTGGAGAACGGTCTGTCAGTCGGCGATGAAGCATGCCAGGAGTCTCGGAGCGACAGGCCCTTCAGAGGGGGCACTGATGGCTGTTTATAGAACTCTCGCCCTTCCTCGTGCGGGATCATCGAAGAGAGAACAATCGGATGATCCCCGAGTCATGCTCATGAATATGTAGAGAGATTTGAACGTCAAAATCTCTCCACCGAGGAGCCTTCAGAACGGGCCGCCCGGGCAACTCTTTATGCCCACACCAAACGCTGAGCGAAGCCGTGCAGAACACTGGGAATCTCGTCTGGCCGAGGAGGGCATCAGGTGACACCAGTCGCATCGTGATATATAACGAGTTGGAGGTGGTGATAGCAAGTGCGGACAGCAGATGTGCTATTGCCGTAACAAGTTTCCCTCTCCCAGCCCGCTGCCACTTGCACTACACATAGCTACAACGTAACACTGCCTACATGTACACCACTACCATGCCGCGGCCCGGATCACCAGGCTTAGTCGTCAAGGGAGGGTATAATCTTAACTTGAAGTCTCTGCTTTGCGAAACATGTATGCCAAGCTGGGAGCATGCAACTTCGCCGTTTGATCAGCAGGATTCGGGTTCGCCCGGCCTTCTCGGCAAGACACGGAAGCTTGACACATTCTTCGACGTTGAAACTTTCATCTTGGCGACTAAAACAGTCGACACTGACTCTGCACTTCTAGAACTATCAGCGGACGGAATAGGGTATCTGAGCCCCGAATCAGGTCCTCCTGGCCCTCAAGCAATCCGACTTGTTGCTTGTTTGCTACAATCAGTCTCTCACTTACTTGGCGAATGCTTATAATGCTTCCAAGTCGTTTTGTTGGACAAGTTTAAGGTCACATATAAGATCGAACCGGGACGTTGAGGCTCCTTTCTCATACGACGTCTCTCCCACATCACCACAGTCAAGGTAACCTAGGGGTCTCCGAGCCGTCGGACAGACAGTCAATGCTGCTACCCCTTAGTGAGTGCTTTTCCCAGAAGCCCGTCGTTCGGTCGAGAATGCCGAAGGTAATAACTCGATAACAAAGACTGAATGGACAGTTATCTTCTCTACTAAGGTACACAATGAACACGCCGATGGTTCGCATGTTGTGAGTGGCGGTCCAAGCGGGATCGGCCTTCGGCAATCTGGCCCAATTCGCCGCGGATCCACTTCTCGGAGATCTCCAGCTGGCTGGCCACCACGCAGTCAGCACATCTTCCGTTGCAAAGTTGCGTCTCTCATGCCAAGACCTCGTGCCAAGACCTTGTCAAGGGGCCCAACTGATACCAACACAGACATGTGTCTATGACAATACCAGTATGTCTCAGCTTCTACATTTCGATGATGTCTTCTTCCTTTGTTGGCAAGGCACCATACCGGACACGCGTTTCTCACCCTTTCTCGCTCCAATATAGCGGCCAGCGGTCCGCAACACCATCCTTTCGAGTTTTTCCCCTCCCCGTGCGTTGTCTGACTTAGACTTGACGAGTCCACTGCTAAATGTTTTCTTGGGAGA
The DNA here is from genome assembly GCA_009194965.1 of Coniochaeta sp. 2T2.1. NCBI lineage: Eukaryota > Fungi > Ascomycota > Sordariomycetes > Coniochaetales > Coniochaetaceae > Coniochaeta > Coniochaeta sp. 2T2.1. The sequence goes on from VSMA01000036.1 coordinate 389,438, forward strand.
ACATATTTGCCCTGTCAATGGTCGGCCTGAGTGTTATTATGTAAGGTATCGCCAAGCAGTTAGCAGAGACGCACAGACTTTGGGGGTTAAGATCGGAAGCTGCCGAACTGCCCGATACGGAAGCATACACGGAAGCCGCATCCATACGAAGTACCCCTGGCGATGACGGCTCGAGTGTCGGCGTTATGCCGATCAGCTCACGGCAGCTACGCTCCAACTTCTCCATCGCCGCAGAAAGCTTCGCAGGGGAGTCTTCCATTGTACCTTACTGTTTAGGGGGTTTTCCGTTGGATAACAGCAGTACCTACGTTTTGGGCGTTCTTCACAGCCACGAGGACACCACCAGACAACTCTGGCGTGTCGAGGACGTGTCAATCGAGGGTTCTACGAGCACACTCCGCAAGCCGGCGCCTTATGAGTACATTTCCGGCGGCGATCCTGCTCCCAAACAAACTTCATTGAGTCCGCTTACTATGGGCCTCCGAAGGAACATGCCAAGGGGTTTGGTAACCGGCGATAATCTCACTGGTGCCATCGCCACACCTTATATTATCCATTTCTTACATTTGCACTGATAGAAGGCGGGCGAAGACAGGGACCATTCTTCATACAAGTCTCTTCTTGCCCCCCAACTTCTCAGAGGTTGCTTAAAACCTGTGCCAACTTTTTCCCCCGACAAACGACCCCCCAGACTCAATAAAGCCAGAGATGACAGCAACGGACCTGCCGAACGGAAAGAGTCAGGAGACTGGCTCGGAAAAGGAAGGCGGGCATCCGAGTACCGTTGGGGTGACAGAAAAGGAGGAATGGAAGCCCGACTACCGCTTTTGGCTGATCTTTGTCTCTCTCACCATCTCGTGCTTTCTCTGTGGCCTGGAGAACTCGATCATTGTAACGCCGCTACCCTTCATCGTCCGGGATCTCAATGTTGGATCAAGTTATGTCTGGGTCGCAAATATCCATTTCCTGACGGGGTAAGAGCATCGGCGAAAAGGAGACCGTGAAAGACACACGAGTGTAGCATTCGAAATCTATTTCCGCTGACTTTTGACATCAATTTCAGTGCGGCTGTCCTACCTGTCCTTGGGCAACTCGCCAATCTCTTCGGTCGTCGGCATTTAACACTCTTCGTGCTGTGTCTGTATACCCTGGGCAGCGGACTGTGCGGCGGTGCCATCAACGCGGTATGTCTTGCTACAAGAAAGAGAATCCCGGCTGTTGCGCTAGACGTCACTCGATTTCTGACCGATCTCTATACAGGCCATGTTCCTCGTCGGACGTGCCTTGCAAGGCGCTGGCGGATCGGGGATCCTCATGATCACTGAAATTATAATGGCGGACCTGGCACCGGTGAAAGCCCGCGCGGCATTTATCGGCATGATCATGGGAATCGCTGGCATCGGCTCGATTGTTGGACCATCTATGGGCGGCGCCATAGTGCAGAATGCCTCTTGGCGATGGGTAAGTCATGTTGCCCTTCTTTCCCCACGGACGCGCGAAGTTCTCCGACAGACGAATTTCTGACTCTGACCTACTTGACCAGGTATTCTACCTCAACCTCCCGATATGTGCTATTGCCATTGCGGCCATCTTCGTCTTCCTCCGTGTGAAGTGGAACAGGTCGGAAACCATAGCTGCCAAGCTGGCACGCTTCGACTGGGGCGGCAACCTGATCATGATGGCCTCAACGATATCGGTCACAATAGCATTCACATGGGCAGGATCTGTCTATCCCTGGGCATCAGTTGAAGTCCTGGCGCCACTCATCCTCGGCCTTGTCGGACTCGCCGCCTTCCTCTTTTACGAAACTCTTCCCTTTGTGCGAGAGCCGCTGCTCCCCCTTCGCCTCTTCAACAACAGGACATCCATTACAATATTCATCAACACGTTCCTCAGCAATGCTCTTCTCTATTACACCTACTTCTTCATCCCCGTCTACTACCAAGCCGTGCTCCGGTCTGAGCCAATGCGGGCCGCAGTCCTGATGCTGCCTCTATCTCTCCTATGCGTCCCTACCATTGTTCTTAGCACAGCTGTGCTATCCAAGTACGGTCGTTATAAGTGGCTGCACGTCGCTGGTTTTGCAGTATGGATCGTCGCTTTTGCTGCGATGTCGTTGCTGGAGGTCAATGACTCTCCCGCCAAATACATCTGCGTGCAGATCCCCGGCGCTCTAGCCGTCGGTCTGTTGATCGCAACCATGCTACCAGCATTTCAAGGCGCCGCAGCTGAAGAAGATCAGGCTGCGGCGACAGCAAGCTGGACCTGGATCCGGGCGGTCAGTTATGTCTGGGGTGTATCAATCGCGTCTGTCATCTTCAACAAGTTCTTGGCAAGCGCTGCACTTCAGGTGGAGGATCCAGCGGTGCAAGCAATGTTAAGAGACGGTGGCGCCTTCTCTCTCGCAACCAAGAGCTTTGTTGATCAGTATCAAGATCCTGTGCGCCTGCAGATCCAGATCGCTTTTAACACGGCTTTCAAGAAGGTCATGCAGGTGGCCATCGCATTCACTGGCCTCGGATTCTTCATGGCCCTCATCGAGAAGGATATTGCTCTCCGGACAGAGATCGAAACCGAATTCGGGCTGGAAGAGCGAACAATGAAGCTCTCAAACGCTTAATACTTCCCAGCATTGCAGACAGGCGCTGAGTACTCCTCGCCACAGGCCATGGAGGAATTTTGACATATTTGATCTCGTACTAAATAGTGCCAAACAGCTTTGATATCAAATGCCAGAGCAGATCCAGTCATGGATCTGCTTTCCCAAGTTTCCCCAGTGTATTTCCTGGGTTTTCGGAGCAAGCTTTCCCTGGTTGCGAGTAGACTAGATGCTAGAGCACCTTAGGTAGAGATGATGAACATCTTCGATATATGGATTCATCTGCTCAATCGTAACTGGACTATCAGATGTCGAGAGACGATGGCCCGCTCGGGTCACCCTGCCCGGGCAACATGTTATATGGGTCGATGGCCATATTGTTGGATGATCCGTCGCTCAAATCCATTGTCATTATCTCCGGCATTGCACTCGTTGTCCGCCCTGTCGACGGCTGCAGTAGATCATATAGCTCCAGCCCTGACCCAAGCTGATGGATCCAACTCATGTCGTCCGGTGACCAGAGAGTATCTTGAACAGGAGGACGGTTGTGCGCGTCTACCATACCAGAATTCTGACCAACTAAACCCGCATTTGCAAGGATAGGTCCTGCTGAGAGTTTCTGAGCGTCTTGTTCAAGACGACGTTGGTTGCTTTGCATGGCTTGTGCCGACCAGCCGTGATTCATATCTGACTGCCGAGACTGACGGCACCGGTCAATAATTGTGCCGAGGCGGGACATAATCCGGACTCGCACATGCTCCCGTTTCATGTTCTGGGCCCCGCTTTCGAGTACCACAAAGCTCTGGTGTACGACCTGTATAGCCTGGTCCGCGTTCACTTGAATCCCTCCGCCGCAGTCGGTCGAGATCCGGAGCAGAAAGACGGTGGCAAAAGCAATCATCATGCGAATGTAAAGCGGTAGTTCCTTCAGATACGACCGCCACTCAATGTCAGTGTTGATAGCGCGCAAGATGCGCGTTGCTGACGACACAGCAGACTCGGGAATCTCTACCATCTCATCTGGTATGCGGTTGGGCGATGGGCTCGGTATCGACGAAGCTTCTGCCGCTGCTGGACCTCGGGGTCGGGCAGCAGCAGGTGCTGATCCCTCGCTGTTCCTCGAAAGACATGGGAGCAGAGATAGAGCTTTGCGAAGTAGTAATAGAGACCGACGCGCTTCTGGGGGTGGTTTCCCACGTGCTTGCTCGTGCGGAATCTGTCGCCCAAGTCGGCACGCCATTCGTCTAGCGCCAGACTGAAGCGCCACAGCTGGGGAAGAGTGCCCAGGTTCACCGGTTGAGTACCGTCGGTGCCAAACGTCTCAAACAGCTGGCCAGTGATGGACCAGATCTGCACCTGGCTGGTGAGTCTGGGAATGGCTTCGACGACGAACGGTGACTTCATGAACCTGGACGTTAGTCGGATGGCCTCGTGCTCGCCTGTCATCGGTGGACGGCCGTATGCGATGGGAAGTTGGTGGTCGCACACGTAGTCAAGGTAATACAACCGTACCTTGAGGTAGTCTTGCTCGTCGCCCATCCCCGTGGGTTCTCCGAGGCGAAGAATCGCTCGGTGGAACTGCAGTTCTGTAGCCATGCGCACGGCCGTGCCGGAAAGAGTCCATGCCAGGTCTCGTAGCCAGAAGGCCCCGATTACGACTGCCTGGATATCGTACATGGTATTACGGCCCGAGAACATGCGGCTGGCACTGAGACGGATCAGTTCCCGCAAGCACCGTACGTAGACCGCGGCCAACATCGGATCCGGATGATGCAGAGATGCCACAGTGCAGAACTGCAGATAGCTGCTACTAGCAGAGTCCTCTGCTGCGTCACTGCGCCATATCCAAGCTATGTACGTTCGGGATGATGCGATACAGATAGTGGTCCAGGCTGCCGTGGAAAGCCTTAAACAGAAGCTCGGCTTGCTCGAGAGAGACAAGCCCTCGATCAACGATATCACGTTCTGACCGCGGCACAGCACTTACTGGTCCGTGACATGAGGAATCGAGTGTGCAGGGATTGAGGCAGGGGTGGATTCCACCTCCTGTCGTGTTGTCGCGGCCGGTGAGAATTGTGTCCTTGGCGACAACGTAGTGACGCGGGGATGTAGTTCAGGGGCCTAGTAAACAGAAAACCTTGGCAAGAAGGGTCACGTGTGAGACTCCTGCAGTACTTAGACGGGAGCTCAACTACAAGGGAGAACTTAGAAGGGACACTACACCTCTAGCAGATCAGCCAGCCTTCAATATCAATATACGCCCCTTTTCTTGCCAATTAGTATATCTTACCTTTACAAATATGTGACCTTTTACTATATATATTCTCACTATCCCTACCTTCGATTTACTCGGCGATATTAAGATCGGCCTGATCAGGCCACTCTAGGCGTTTAAACGACCAACACGTCTCGCAGGCTCGCCTATAGACCTGAATACCTACTCTGTCAGGGGTTGGGTTTTGCGTCCCGTCTTCAATAGGTCCAACATCTGAGGGCATGTAAGAAGTAGTCGCATTGGCGGTAATAGACGAGGTAGAAGTTGCTGCAATCAGACTCGGCGTTCGGCTCTGCTCCGGCGCCGCACTCTCCATCGAGACATCGCAGTTCATGAGAGACTTCTCAGCGTTGTCGTCTTCGGGAACAATAGCTTCGGGCAGGTTGAGGTGCTCGGCCAGCAAATCAACGGACGCAGTCAATATTTGAATCGTCTCGCCGAGCTTGTCCTTCCACCTGCGAGATTACCCGTCAGCTGAGGACAAGAGCGAGTGACAGTGGCACCGAGAAAGGTGGAGGTGACTAAGGTGTTGCATTATCGAGGGATGTCGACCCTGAAGATCGTAACCCACCCGGCATCATGCTCGAGAATCGTTTGTAGACTACGATTGACGGTACATGACAGGCCGCGCTTCCTACATCGCTCGCAAGGCTGCTGTGGGTGTGTAATGTGACATTTGATCTTTCCATTGTCAGTTCTTTCTGCCGGTGGAGGACGTATTGGCGGCTGGCCGTACCTTTTGCCTGCGAGAGGACACGTAAGCTGATATCTTGCGCGTGATGTCTGGTACTTTGGGGTCGCCAAAAGTCTAGCGCAATCGATCGATGCGTCCGGTCATGACGGCGGTTCTCCAGGATGCACCTCCATGGACCGTTCGATGTTCAGAAGCCAGCGAGCGTCCTTGCAGCGTGACAGCAAGTGATTGTAATCCTTTAGTCACAGGGCTTCGGCAGCTGCCCAATGTGTTGTGCGTTGGACTACTCATTACCTGGAGTTGGTGAGCGTCCGCTATTGCTAATGCGCATGCACCAATCATTGCGGGTTACGCAGGCACGCGGTCACGCTATTCGGATATCACTGAGTCAGCCCTGACAGGCCTACCTTCCTGCAAATACACTTCTGACATTTCCCCATTCGAGGGAGAGGAAGTCGGCTAACCATGGACCCCTGAGCTTTCCTCTGGATTGCATATTGCGGAAGCGATGTCACTAAGGTGCGTTTGAACTCGCAACAATTTGCAGGAGTTGAGCGCTTATTAGGAGATTAGAGGTTGCGTGGGGTGCGAGAATTATTTAACGGTGACTTGTCTCTTACTAATTTAGGATCCCTATGCTATACTCTTGTGCTGACATGGTAGCAATACTGACCTACCCTATACACACCTTGTTTACGCACGACCAGAGAAAGGTTATGGCGAAAGCCTAGGAATACGCTAGGGAAAGCAGAACAAGGAGTCGGATGTACGAAGGTGGGTTCCCTTGCCTTACCTATATACAACATCCCGGTTACTGCGGCCATCTATGCTCCAGGATTAACTTCCGCTAGTTGCTCGCAAAGACAACATATAAGCCAACGGATCATATGCTAAGCTGAACCCTCACCGGATGACGGTCACTGCTATGTGCTACAAGACTATATTCCGTAAGCTTAACAATGATATTTCACAGTCTACTCATGGTCTACAGTGTCCATGAATAGACAGCAACTATTCACTATGTCTGTCTTAAGGGTGAAGCATGGAATGACTATGTGTAGCCCCCCTAGACTCAAACTTGATACTATAATCCTGGACTATCCCTTAACTCAGACATACTCGTAGCACAGATATCCCCCCTTTGTGTCCATGATATCAGCAACTGTCACGTTGGGTATTATCCCGAGTGAAGACAACACATGACCCAAGGTCATATTTTTCCCCCCATCTCCCAGCTGCGGATCTGGTGTCACAGCTAGCATTTGTGCAGTTGGCTTCCCCCACATCTTGCTCTCTTCCTCTTGGCCACCCGGGAATTCGGAGAAGCCCAGGGCGGGATCCTGCGCATTGAGGCCGCCAATCTCCTTGTGCCTCGTGCTGGGATCCTTGCTCTGCCACGTAGCCCACATCTTGTCGACGAAGCCATGATGCATAATGAACAAAGGGTCCCCAGGTGAAGTAATGGAGTCTCCGTTCTAAAGTGAATCCCATCGTCAGCCTTTTGCCTCGAACATGTCAGACGGTGGGTTACTGCTCTCACCATCATTGATAGCGCCATATGTCCGTAGAGATGGGGTCCGGAGTAGATGGCGTCCAGCACCTCTGCATATGTCGTCTTACTGAGGGCAGCGTTGACGTACGACGTGCCAGTCTGAGTGCTAAGAAAGTCCGTGATCTTCCTATTTACGTAACGGGGCTGTGTGGTGAACCCTGGCCCGATGTTGACGGTAAAGTTCACGAAAGGTCCGTTGACGAGGCAGGAACTTGTTCCAGCGCCGCTGCCGCCAAATCCTGTTGTGGCATCAAAGACAGGACTGGCTGAGAACTTTCCCGCATCCCGAGTCTCGTCCCAGTACCTGTAAGGACGTGAGTCTGGTTAGGATTGTAACAGAGCAGAGCCAAGGATGCCAAACTTACGGGAGGGTGTCGTTGTAGCCACACTCTTGTAGCAGGGACTTCTGTATGTTCAGGAAATAACGGTGATACGGCAGGAAGTTGCCCGTGGTATGAATCTGCAGGGCGAGAAGCTGGTGCAACGCCACGAGTTCATCCCATCGCGTCTTCGCACCAGGCAGCCTATTAAGCTTCTGTGGACTTTTGAGGATGCATGTCTGGGCTGCTAGATATGCTGCTTTCTGCGTAGATGGGATATCGTGCCTACATCACGCGCCAAGATCTTGATCAGTCTTAGCTTTCTCAGGGTCGGGTGGCATGTACTGCTTATGTCGGGGACTGTAGGACTGAACTGGAAGATTTACCACGACTGCCGCTTTTCGGGCACGGTGCATTTGACGACGTCGAGAGGAATTGCAGATGCTGCAGCAACCATCAAATTCAAAAGGAGAGGGTAAACAAGCTGGTATAGCGGCGCCATTGTCTGTGTCCGTGCTGAATGTCTTTGCCCCAATAATTCGCATGGAACTGCCAGCCCGAATCTTATAAGTTGGAACATATGGCAGGAAGATCGTGCACTGTCGTGTGTGGACAGCCGTGCCCGATTCTGCTTCTTGCTTAACTGGAATCAGGTGGCATCGACCCGGGCTCCAATGCAGATCCCATTTTCAAATCGATATGAATGTCCTCTAATCTCACGATGATAAATGACAAGACATTTCAAGCTTACGCGGAATACTTTGTACCATGGTTCTTCTGGACCCTTTGGGTCGGGACGTGGTAGAATACGTTCCCGGTTAATGCGGTCGTCGTCGGGAGCAAGACTCGGCTGTAACCTCAGAAGCTACCAAGATATGCGCGCCATACAGAGCTACCAGGGCTAATATGGCAGATCTCATTATCACGGATACGACAACCCTTGTTAAAGTTAGCATCACAGACCGGAATGTTGGTAGGGGAAGTTAATGTCAAGTATCAAGGCTTAACAGCATGTCTGCGTGTCCAAAATCAACAGGCGTCGTCCCAGTACTTCGGATATTATGGACGGCTGCTCTGATCGGCATGTCTGGTGGTTGGCAGTTGTCTTCGCCACAACCAGTTGCAATAACTGTATAGCATTGTGATATTACGTCCTCGTTCCGGAAATGCTTGCGGAGTACAAGACCGTGATTTACCAGATACGCTACTCCGAAGCCCCAATGGTCGCCAAGGGATGGTGAACGGTATAAAGCGATACACGGCGTTCTTACGCGTAGGGTCCCGGAGCTACACCTGCCCTCAAAGTTTCGCTGCTTCACAGCCTATTCCATACTAACAACTCCTCAAACCCGCAACGATGTTTGTCTTCCGTCTCCTGGTCATTGCCGTTTTGGCGCGTGTGGCATCAGCTCACGGTGGCGCTGCCGACGCCGAGCAAGACGCCGCCGAACGCCGACGATTTCTACAGATCCACACCAACAACCTCGATCACTGTCAGGAGCTCCATGATAAAGATGGACTGCAGCGGAGAGCCATGATCAGACGTGCTGACACAGTAGTCGGGCTACAGCAAGCCGGGCCACTGGAAGGCGAGTCACATAGCAAAAAGTGCGACGTGTTTTCCTGTTGCTGACAATAAGGACAGGCCGACAAGTCTCATCCATCGGCAAATCCCACAGCTCAAGCCAGTCGTACAACGCATCAACGTCACCGGATGTCGTGTTCGGTGGTGATTTAAGCAGGTGTACCGGGAATCTTGGTCGGCTTTTCGATGGTGACAGCTGCCGTAAATGTGATGACTGAAAGTGTGGGACAGTCAGGTACGCACCTTAAACAACTTGGAAGCTTTGACCCATTCCGTGTGACATGGACGGAACTCCGGGTGTGCAGGTGGGGTCGGCTGGCTGACATCCGGCACCTTTGGCTCTCCCCGGGGACATCGATTCTGTGCCGCGACGTCAATTCCGCCCAACAACATTCATCATCACTCCAATATCCATCATGCGGCTTATGCAGCGCGCAGGCAAATATCAGCATCGATTCTGGCCGTGATGGAGGACATGGGTCTGGAGGGCGTCCCTGCCGCGACCGTCACGGCGGTCAAGCCCCGGCGGCCACCAGTCAAGAGGGCCTGCGACCAGTGCAAGCTGAAGAAGATCAAGGCACGTCAGCCAACCTGGCAGTCAAGAATCTACTCACTCATACCTGCTGACATGCCGTCCAGTGCAGTCTTACCGGACCCCCTTGTGACACATGCCGCGACCGGGGATTCCGCTGCACCTACCTGAACCAGCAGAAGAAGCGTGGTCCGCCGGCAAAGCACCTGGCTCATCTGCAGCAGCAGCCTATCCAGCCAGTCCTGCAAGACCCCAAATCCATGACCCGCGCCCAGGGGCAGAGTTCTCCCCAGCTTGCGTCTGCCATTGATGTTGGCTCTTCCTCGCTGCCGACCCCTAGCTCCGAGTGGCCGTCTGCGTCACTACCACGCCAACACGGCTTCATGACATCCAATTTGGGCGACATTGTCGGCTTCGACCACCAGATCGACACCGAATACTGGCCGCCCGATAGGACTAGTCTGCCCTGGGACAACCTCTTTGTCGACTTCGCCCTCCCGCTCGTTATCGAAGGGGAGCCCGACACCCTCCCCCGGGTTCCCTTTTACGACACCCTGTCGGCCGGCCTGGAAACTGCCAACTGGCCCCCGTACATCAACGAGGCCAGTATTATCCCCTGGATCGACGTCTACTTTGACAGGTTGCACCCGACGCTGCCCGTACTCAGCCGCCCCTCCCTGTTCACCCGCATCCTGCGCCTGGAGCACCGCCAGAACCCTTTCTTCGGCTCCATGCTGCTCTCTCTATGTGCATTCGCAATCACGCAGCCCATCTTCATCAGCGAGCGCCCGACCTCCTCGTCCCGGGAGCGTCAGGCCAAGCAGCTGATGGATGAGGCGCTTCGCATGCGCGGCTCGTCCAACTTCGGCGAGAATCCCACGCTCGAGGCCGTCCTCACCAGCTTCTTCCTGTTTGGCTGTCTCTTTGGAAGCAACCAGCACAACGCCGCATGGCTACGGCTGCGGGAGGCGATTGATCTGGCGCAGACCCTCGGGCTGGACGACCCCAAGACGTACAACACAGAGGATAAAGGGGAGAGGCTGCGGACTTATCTAGTGCTGGCTATTACAGAAAGGTACTCCGATGCACCCGCTGTCCAACTTCGTCTGTGCTAACCTTGGCGACTAGAGCATACGCCATCCAGCGCCGCCACCCGATTACACTCAACAGGATCTCGCTCTCGGACGACCTGACACAGACATGCCACGGCCTCCTCTCTGGTATCATCGTCTACAACGAGAAGGACGCCGCCGCCATCATGACCCTGTCGACCATGATGCGCCTGTTTGAGGTTGTGGACGGGGTCGAGTGCTGGAACGGAACCTGCCGCGAGTGTTCGACATCTCGCGACACTGTGCGAGCTGTCCATGACAGTCTTGCCAGGTTCGAGGGGACCACCCAAAAACACTGGCTGGATGACTCCGCGCAGCGTCCGGAATGGGGTGCCGACGTCATTGTCACGCAAAAGTGGCTGCAGAATCGCTTGTGGTGTCTGTGTTTGCGGCACAACCTGCTGGATTCGTCGCGCCCAGAGTTGTGCGTTGGATGGGCCGTGTCGCTGGCCGAGGCAACTTTGGAATCCTGTCGGTCGTTGTCGCTGAGTTCCATGGAGGCCCATGGAATTGGCTTGGTATGTTCTCTCTGGCTCCTTCTGGATTTCGCTAACAAGGCTTTAGATCGAGAAACTCTACGACATTGCCACGACAGCCGTCTCGGTTCAGCGGGATGCTGGCCTCGGGGACACATTTCTCAAAGTGTTTACGACGCTACGCGGGGGCAACCACCCATACCTCGAACGCTTCATTGCTCATCTTGGGTCTGGGCAATAACTATCAAACCAGGTCGTGTCAATGCCACATCTAGATCCTAGGTAATCACGGCTTTAGCATGGGGCATATCCACGTTTCAACGTTCGTTGTTCGTCTAGACTTTCTCAGTGCCCTCCATACGGCTATTCGTACGTTATCGACGGTCCCAGTTCCCATGCTGCCCACTCGACCACTTTTGGCTCGCCGCTGTTCCCAAATGGCCTCACTGCTGTGCACCTCGCATTTTCCGGGTACACTCGCGTTGTAATGGCAAGGCGCTCGTTGACAAATACCTCAAGCACGCTGACGTCGAAGAAGAGATGGATGTCCAGCGTCTCCTCCTGGTCCCTGACCTTGAGGAGGCTGTGCGGTGCACACTCGTCGCCGTTCATGTTGCTGAACATGCCGTGACGCTTGATGGATAAGAGCTGCTCGCTTGGGTGAAATGACACCACCGTGCGGCTCTCCCCATGGTGCAGCACGATGCCGACCTCTGTGTCATCCACTTCAAACGAAGCTTTGACCTCGAGATGTCTCCCCTCGACAGTGTCGAGCGGCCTCCTACGCAGCTTCTCCACTCGCGGATCAGGAATGGACGTCAGGACGGTCACTGTCTCTCCGACCCAGTGGAGCCAGTCGGGTGCCTGGGTCACCTCCCGTATTTGTCTCATGCCGAGAATGCGCGGGAGCGAGAGGCAGCCACTCCACCTCTGCTTTTCCGTCAACACCGGTGGGAGATGCTCGGTCACCCAACCTTGCACGATGCGCTGGCCGGAGGGGTCTATGAAGGAATTGGCCGCGTAGAAGCAGCCGTGGTCCAGGCAGCCTCCGAATCTGTACTCGAGGGTGTTGGCCGAGATCTCACCGCACACCCAGTTCTGACTATGCTCCTTTCTCCCACCCTCGACGCTCATGAGGAGGACTTCGTGGTTCTTCCCCGTGTTGTCCCGAAGTGTCATAAAGTTGGTCACCTCGAAGTTCGTGCCGAAGTCCAGGCTCGGGTGAGGCTGGAAGTTCAATCCCGGTGCGAACAAGATTGAATCGAAGTCCCAGCACGAGAGATCGTGGGGGTCTACCCGATACAGAAAGACAGCAGGGGATTTTTGTCGAATGCCCCCAGCGATGACACCGTACAGGGAATCACCCAGGCACTCCCATCGCCCGATGAATGGGTCCCGCCATCCGATCACATCGATGGCCTTCGGGGCAGCTAGGACCACTCCGGGCTGGCGCTGCCAGGTCTTTCCAAGGTCGCTTGACGTCGCCATACGCACCACTTCGCTACCCGGTGTGTACGGCATCGTATAGTGGATTGGGGCGTGCTGGGCCGATGTGTAGATGGCTGTCAACGTACCGTCCTCTTCGCCTCGTGGGTTCGACGGCCAGACGCAGCCAGTGAACACACCGCAAGGGTCTTCTGCGGACGGCTCCATCGACGGCCTTTTCGAGACATGCCAGTGCACCAAGTCTTCCGAGAGCGCGTGTCCCCAAGACATGTTCCCCCATTCCCAGCCGTGGGGATTCCACTGGAAGGACGTGTAGAAACGGCCTCCGATATAGCCAGGACCGCAGGGGTCGTTGGCCCAGTTGCTGGCTGGCATGAGGTGGAATCCCGGACGCCACTTCTGGAACGCGTCCACTGGCTTATTTTCATGGTGAAGGCGCGATTTGGGCAGGATACCGCCGTCTTGTGCGGGAGCGGTCAGAACAGCCATGGTTGTGAGTTGGTTGCATACGCAGCATACCTATCCGCGCATCGATGGGAATTCAGTGGTCAAATGGTGGTGCCGGTTGTCGTTACCTCGCGAGTCCCGGCGAGATTTCCCCGGACTGGCTGATCACTAAGTTTTAGTCAGATATGCCGACGGTACCTTTGAGTTCGTTGCTCCCAGGCTCGGGGAAATAGCATGGCGGACTGCGGCGAAACTCTGCGGCGAAACGCCTCGGCGAAACCTCTCACGTGAGCACTATTAGGTACTCGGTAAGTAGAAGCCCAGTCTGACAACCCTCCGATATGCACCCCGCTTCCCCAGATGCTCACGACGGGGCCCCGGAGCAGTGAAGCCTTGGCTCTATAAATACTTGCCGACTTGACTGGCACATTCGTCACTGGATATCTGACTCCTGGTTAGCAACGACCATCACCATGGATACCACAACTGAGAAGCCTACGGGCGAGGCGGAACACGTCTCCGCGACCACGACTGACGTTGTGAAGCCCGACAAGGGCGCCGTCAATGTGCTCATGATCATGTCCTGCCTCGCGTTTGGTGCAGCGTCGTTCCTGTTCGGGTACGACGACAAGGTTATATCGCCAATTGCTGCCACACCCTTCTTTGTAAGTCTCGGCACGGATGATCTTCGATCAAGTCCCATACCCTGTGCTAACCATAACTTTCCAGATCAAAAACTTTCAAGGACATGCCAATCCCGCGAGTGGCAAACTGGTGCTGACGGCCCGCAACCAAGACCTCGTCTTCTCCGTTCCTCTCGTCGGATCCGTCATTGGCGGCCTTGCAACATCGCCACTCAGCCACCGCCTCGGCCGCAAGTGGACGCTCATCTTTGCCTACTTCTTCTCTGTCGTCGGCGGCTTCCTGCAGCTGTTGGCCCCGAACTTGGCTACCTTTGTGATTGGCCGCTTCCTCAGCGACTTTATCATCGGCATTGCGCATACCATCGCCCCCCTATATCTGTCTGAGGTGGTGCCGGCGTCCATGCGCGGGCGCAGCGTGTCCATCTACAATATCCTCAACCTTTTCTCCGGCGTCATCTCGACCATCATCGTCAACGCGACCCACACAATTGACGGGCACAACTCGTACCGCATCCCGGTTGCCGTCGAGGTCGGCCTCCCAATACTTCTGCTGGTGTTGACTCTTCCCACCCCCGAGTCTCCCCAATGGCTTGTCGCTAAGGGCCGCATGGAGGAGGCCAAGCGAAACCTTCGCCGCCTCCGCGGGTATGAAGACTGGCAGCTGGAGGACGAGTTCCGCGTCATTGTGTTGTGCGAGGAGAATGAGCGTGAACTGACCAAGAATGTGAGGTTCTGGCACCTGTTCAACCGCGAGAACCTGAAGCGCACCATTACTGCTGGCTCCTTTTTCTCTCTCAACCAAATCTCCGGCGTCATCCTGTCGACCACCTATACGACCGTCTTCCTCGGCCAGCTCGGCGTCGGCAACCCTTTCGTCTTGACAATTGTGGCCTCCGTCTGTACCCTGGCCGGCACCATCTTTTCGCCTTTGGTGATCGACATTTACGGCCGCCGCCCAACAGCACTGACTGGCATGGTGGCCCTGTTTATCATTGACGTCATTGCCGGCGCTCTCGCCTTCTTCCCTGGCAACGACAGTGCCCTTCTGACGATTGCAGCCCTGGGCTTCATCTTCAACTTTGTTTGGGCCACGTCTTTCCTCTCCATATCGGTGCTCCTCCCGCCAGAGATCGCAACGCCCCGACTCCGCAGTCACACGATGGCATACACAGTCGCGTGCGCACAGACGACAGCCGTAATCACGACCTTCGCTGTCCCGCAATTGACATCCGCCGGTGCGGCCAACCTCGGCGCTAAGACGTACCTGATATTTGCCGGCTGCATGGCCTGCATCATTGTCTGGAGTTACGTCCTGATTCCCGAGACAAAGGGCCGCACGTATGCCGAGATCGACGAGATGTACGACAAGAAGGTGCCAATGTGGAAGTGGAGGAAGTATCAGACGTCAACTGTGGCTAAGCCATCGGTATTGGTGTCCGAGAAGATGGTGGTGCAGAACATCCGATTATCCGCATAGATAGGATTCGTCCGCAAGTCCATGGCTGGGGAACGTGGTCGAGAGAAGGGATGACGGCATGGCGCTGGGGACCGTGGTTTCAAGTAGACGGGCTGTAGATATGACAGTTTCTCCGATCCGCTTCTGCTTACTAGGATGCCATTAGTATAAAATGTATATTATCTGAGCACATTCCCTTGTGATCATTATTCCCTCTCTCCCTTTCTTACCTTTGCATCGCATTTTAGCAATGTCCACGCGGTTCCAACACCCAGACCTTGGCCACATCATGGGTCAAAGTCGCGGAGATGTCGTCCAATTCCGCGGCATCCCATATGCGCACATTCCAAAACGTTTCAGACAGAGCGAGCTGACAACACGTCTGCCGAGTCAACCATTTGATGCCCGATATCCAGGGTATTTCCCCCCGATCTGTGGCTGTACAGATTAAAAGAACATACTGACTGAGCAGGCCGATCTGCCCCCAACCCGACCTTCCCTACCCGCAATACTGGGACGGTCCACTGCCTGTCGACTATCCAGATCTCCCGCTGCCGGGGATGTCGGAGTTTGACTGCCTGAACCTCAACATCACCACTCCCGACCTCCATAGTTCCGCGCCGGTCTTGGTCTTCTTCCACGGCGGGGCCCTCATCGGCGGTAGCCAGAGTGTGCAGGTGGCCGGGCGGGAGATCTACGACCCGACCTCCCTTGTCCGGGCCAGCATATCACGCCGACAGCCTCTGCTGGTCGTCACTGCCAACTATCGCGTGGGTCCGTTGGGCTTTCTGGCCGGGAGCGCCCTTGTTGAAGACAATGCAGGTGGCCCCGTTGGCAATTATGGGTTCCACGACCAGCGCCGTGTTCTTGAGTGGTGTGCCATGTTCATCGGCGGTTTCGGCGGCGATATCTCTAATGTCACGATCCAGGGAAGCAGTGCTGGAGGCGTCTCTTGTCACTATCACTGTCTATCTCCCGATGCCCTTTTTCGGCGGGCTATCATCGCAAGCGGGACGTTTCTCTGTAATGGGCCGATGCCGCTGGAGAGCCACCAGGAAGTCTTTGACGCCTACGCCGCCGATCTTCCCACGCTGCGCACACTCCCTGCCGGGGAGCTGATCAAGCGCGCGCCCGATGTGCGGTGGGAGCCACTCGCGGATGGCACCTGGCTGACGCAAGATATCATGAAGGCGTACCGTCAACGGCCAGGCCCACGCCCTGACATTATGGTTGGGTCGTCGGAATACGAGGTACGCGGCCGTCTCTTTGACAGTCAGAGGATATGACTCACCGTTACAGCGTGAAACAGCTATACACAGCTTCACCGGGTTGCCGACCGACATGATCCCGTTGCGTAGTCGGCAGATGACGCGTGCCAATAAGCTGCCATTGGACTGGGCAGCCTTTCCAGACTCATCCATCGCTTCAACTTATGGGCTTGGGTCACTCACCTCGTGGGCGCAGCTTGTCGCAGACGTCATCTTCCGCTTGCCGCCGATCTATTTTGCGATGCATGCGCCAGGCAGAGCATTCGTCTTCTCGATCCATGCGACAAACCCCTTCCCGCTCTGGCCTCTATCCTACGGGCACGCGAATCACGCCATCAACGACATTTTTGTATTTGACGTCGCGTATGACCAGGTTCCGGATGTCCACAAGAGCGAATACCGTGCAGCGGTGGAGGACATGCAGCACAAATGGATCGATTTTTGTTACGGTAGGCAACCATGGGGTGCGTTCGTGTCCACTGGTCCAATCTACGTGTTTCGAAATGGTGGTAGTCAGGAGGAGGCGTCACTGCGAGATGCGGAAGGGGTCGAGGTCGAGCGACGGTGGATGGCACTACTCGGTGTTTAGAGCAAGGAAGAATTATTGGAAGAGAAATTGTCAATTGACTAGAACCTAGGTAGACTACATTACACGCGACTAATGGAGCATAATATGCTAATTTTGCAACCGCGCGGGATCGGGGTCGGATAGCACGTAACAAAGAGTGACAGCATGGCTTGAGTCCTTCAGCGTTGAGCTCTGGGGCGAACCTTCCGACGATGTCAGCGTCCCCATGCCTGAGAAGAACAGGTGTTATTTTCCACTGCCCGCAAACCTGCACTCGCTCGTCCCCCTCGAAGCTCAATGTTCCGTAACTTCGGCCTTCTCTAGGTTCTTGATGTCCGCGGTAGGGCCGCCCTTGGCCCAAGGGCCATCAAAGATGCCAGCAATTTCCTTGAGAGACGGACCCTTGGTTTCTGGGAAGAGGAAGTACACTCCCGCAAACTCGACGATAACCCAGGCGACGAAGATGGGGTATAGGCGCCACTGGATGTTCTGAAGGCCAACAGGCACGGCGAAGTTGGACAGGATCATGAAGCAGAACTGGACAAAGTAGAAGAAAGATAGGCCGAGCGTGCGGAGGTGGTACGGCAGGATCTCTGGGATATATAGGCCGAGGTTGCCGTTGAAGCCCAGATTGTAGGCGGGCGAGAAGAGGTACAGGAAGCGAATAGTTATACTAGAAGAGGCGCGGAATAAGCTGCGGATCTATGTACTAAAGGGCGTTCTAAATAGTAACTGGCACTATTATATAAGCTCTAAGAATGCTAGGTATCGGCTGGATTATCTTACGTAGCTCGCACGACGGACCTATAGCTTAGATATTATATCCGTTGCCGACGCCTTTAATACTTTGAGCGGGAACGCATCTTCTCCCGCTACTAACTACCTACTGAATATGGTGAGGACTTCGGTGTAGAGTAGTAGGACTCTTTCTATAACAGGTTTAGAACGCAGTAGGCAAAAGCGGGCCGGCTGTGCCTACGGTACGTTCGGACGGGAGAAGAATACGGAAGACACGAATAAGGCACGGTATAAAGGGTAAGGAGACACGAAGTTTTGATATTATATCCCTCGTACCTTATTCGGCTGTAATAACTTTTCTAGCTAAATGTCAGTCAGCCGAATCCGGGTGAAATCTGTTGTTCACGAAGTATCCGCCGGTTCGAACTTCACACTAACACCGTAGTGTATTTATAAGACAAGTCGTCGTGTCTCCGGAAATAATACGTGACGAGCTTTATTGTAGCTGTGTTACAATTCCGTTGAATTCTCCTCTATACCTTCTCAGATAAGATGCTCCCGACGCGTCGCCGCCCGTCCTCTGCTAAAGGACACACGGTGATGGTGTGTTGCCACCCTAACCGACGTGACGGGAAACCACACCTTCCTCTTCGGGAATGAGGAAGTCACCGGTGGCGAACGGTCTAGTGTTTTCTCGCTGATCACTCTTTCTGGAGTATGCTTCTCCCGGGGTAAGCCTCGAAATGACTCGGTTTACGGGCGTGTAGTCTAATTCCCGAAGCCTCTCTAGCACCAGGCTGTCAGTACTTGCCGTATTGTCTAGTAGAGTCGTTTTCTCCAGAAGCTCTCTCCACACTCCGTGGATTGTCTCGTAATGTTCAGCAAAGAGGCCTTTGCTATTACTGTCAATTAGGGTTGTCTCCTTTGATCGTAAGGTGATGCCGGTCTACCTTAAGCAACAACATATATTCTCGTCTTCTAACTAGCTATAGCAAACAAATATGCCTTATCATGATGGGTCGGGCCCGAAGGCGACTACACCGCACTGATAAGGAGACTATACTAGTATAGTACCTCTAACCTTTATACTGTAGACTTAAAAACTAATAGACCAATTTGATCCCACTTCCCAGGTGAACGAATGGGCTACGAAACTTACTCTGTGCAATAGGGCACCCTATAGTGCTCCAGGGGTTACGAGCGTGGCTTGTTCGACGAATAGCTAAAGGCAGAATCATGTTCGACCAAGCTGCCACGTCAGCAGAACGTCCTGGTATCCTGTCCTATTCCTTCGGTGTTGTTAAACAGGTCACATAGAGGCGAGACAGGCTTACGGAAAGGGGAAGACCCTTAAAGTCGCAGCGGGGGATGCAAGACGCAGGCTCCGCTACCTAGTAGTGGATTCTTAACCGTGCCGTTCCTTTCCCTACTCTCGCTTTCTCCGAAGTCTGCTATCTCAGTCAGGTGCTATATACTAGATCAGACAAGCACTTTCCGTGCCCCTTGTCAACTAAGAACTGGCTCATCATTCGCCATCTTACGAGAGTGAATTGTGAATAATTATCTGTAATTTACTCCGGTGGGAATGGGTACTAAAGCTGGATCTATAACCACCGACTGTGCTATCAGCCACTAAGGCGAACACGTGGTTACCACCAAATGCAGGTAATTAGGAGTATCATGTGACGGGTCACGTGACATTCCTGTTATCTGACGCTATTTAATGCCTTAGCAGACTAGTCCCACTGGTGTGGTATCAGCATTTTCATATGGAAAAGGTAGAAAACTCTAGTCTGCCGGCCTGATTCTGGCTCGCTGAAAATGAGCCTTCCAGTAAGCTAGTTATTCTATACCAAGTCCGGCCCCTCTTTTAAGGGCGTCGTTGCATGTGCTAAGTGGTCACGTGGAACGGTGGTCCTACTTTTTTCTCTCTTTTTTTTCTTGTCTTGGCGCGCGGACAGAGATAGACTATCCTAAAGATGATTCTGCACCACTCTCAGCTTTTTGCCTCGCCAGCTGACCAGTCGGCCACCACTGCCCCTTAATTAATTTTCTTTTGTTTTGCATGTGTATGAAGCTGCTTTGAAGGGGCGAAACTGCTCGCTGACGATCTCGTTTGTATTGCTAACATACTCATGAAAGTTTGAAGATCCTCAGGGCCCTAGCCTCAACAACGTTGCCCAGCCCGGTGTCGTCGATGTAGAACAAAAAGGCATTTCGTCGGCTAGGTCTTCAATTCTCGAAAATATCTCGGTTAAGTCGGGTGGTGCGTCCCGGACGAATTTGTCTGGCCTCGAAACACCATCGTCGTCCATCCGGTTGATATTGGATGGCTCGTAGTCGTCGTGTCAACAGCCGGTGCGCTCGTGGTGTTCCAGTTCGGTATAGAAGCCGCACTCTCATTCCCTTATGCCCACGCATGGTACTGGGTTGTCTTTCAACATGCTCCTCCAAACATTGCCGAGTGTTGCCACGAGGAAGGTATCCATCTTCCACCCCCGAGGACCCAGTGCACCGTTTACAATGTCATTATCAGCTCAGATCCTCAGCCCAGTAGGCCACGCTGCGAGGTATTTGCAGGGCAGCGCCCGTGAATGTTTTCGATGGTGTCCTGGAAATCAGGCGTCGCAATCGGAGTCGGAGGAGCAGCATCTGTCCACCACAAGTGGGATACATGACGCTCCCAATTGTCCAGTTGCCCAGGGGGTTCTCAAAAGTTCGCAGGGTTGCCAAACGTAAGATGGATGCCATATCATCCCAGGCATCAAAGCGGAGGAGAGAGCGAGAGCGAGATGATTGTCACCTGGGCATCTTCTGGAGCAGCGTCTCTCCTGCAGCTCCGGCTATGCCGTTGTGGGGTTTCAGGGCCACAGCAACGCAAGGCGAGGGATTCAGGACCATTCGTAGCGAAAATCCAAGGCTCGTTACGTTGGGATTAAAAATTCGGCATGAATTACGTTAATAAAACACAATATGTCCAATAGAGAATGCAAAGAATGCAGAGAATCAGGGTCCTAGTGGGACTGTGGTAATTGGTGTTGTCGCAGGTCTTGCTTGGCCGCCTCTTGGCCCCTCTTGGCTTTCTTGTCATTGTAGTGTTTTTTTGCAAATCGCAAACCACCCAAGCGTTAGAGATTGTCGTATAAAAAGAACAAGGAAATTTCATACTTTGTCTCCCTCCTTTGCCCAGTCCATTGCGAAACTTCAAGCACCTCTGTCGCTATCTCTTACGTGACTCATTGCTGCTATTGAGGTCACTAACTCTATGGAACTCAGATCTATCCATCTCACAATTCCTCGCCAAGCAACTCTCCCTCCAGAAATAGGGAACGACTGTCGCTGAAATACCAAAATAGGTTCAGGCTCACTGAGCTAAGAAACGAACAATGTATGTATATGTGGAAGGGGCGTGTCCTTGGTTGGACGAGCACGTCAAGTCGTATATTCGCAACCACGTTCCAGACGCCATATTCATCGATGATTTTAACAACTTTCCGACGGACGCATCGACTGTCTTCCAATTCTGCAACGGCTGGGAACTGAACCGGAATTTTGCCATCCTCAACGCCGCAGATACGGCCCTCATCAACGCCTATCCAAACAGCGACGCCCTGGCCCGAAAAGACCATCTCGCCAGGGTTGTGGAATATTGGACAGCGAAGAGGCCGGATAGCATCCTCAAGGGACACTCGCCACACACGGTGCGGCTGTCTCTCGATTATGCTGAGTACGTCGATGACGCCCTGACTGCGGCCGACGATCTCACGCTGCTATACTCGCTAGAGGAGAACGAGGACAAGCCCGTGTCGGAACGTGAGTGGTGGATCCTTAAACCTGCATTGGTGGATTGTGGAGCCGGTATTCGAATCTTCAGCACCATGGAGGAGCTTGCGAGTAATCTTGAGCTGGTCGAGTTTGATGTCGACGAGGAAGATGAGGATGATGAAGAGGAGGACAGGCTTTGCGAACAAGGTCAGGGATTAAACGAGAAACCAATGTCCGGCGCGGAGTATGGTAATCCCAACAGCTTCTCCCCGACACTATCAATTCCTGGTCTGGACTCTCTCGATGGCCTGATTGGTGTCACTGGATCCATGACACTCAATGGAACTTTTGGGAAGAAGGCCAAGAAGGAGCAGTACGTGTTCAAGGAAAACGGACGCATACCTTCGGCTCAGATGCGTGCATTTGTCGCGCAGAGATACATCGTCTCTATCCCGCTGCTGGAGAAGCGAAAATGGCACACTCGAGCCTACGTCCTTTCCGTTGGGCGTCTCAAGGTCCACGTCTTCCGGGAAATGCTCGCTCTCCTGGCTGGGGAGCATTACCAGCCGCCGTGGGAAAACCCTAGCCTCAGAGCATCCCTGACCAACACAGCACTCCAGGACGAGGACGAGTTTGTGAGCAAGGAATCGATGCGAGACTTTTGGTCGGCCCCTGACGATTTGCTGCCCGGGGACTGGAAGGCTCGCATTTTCGATCAGATCTGCGAGATGTCGGGCGAGCTGTTCCGCGCGGCTGCCCATACAATGGCTGATAAATTCACGACCATGGACAAATGCTTCGAGCTGTTTGCTGTGGATTTCCTCATCGACACCAATGGGACGGCGTGGCTCCTGGAAGTGAACGAGACGCCGGCTTTCTACGAGCACGGGGTAGCAGGTCCATTGGCGCTGCGTCTGATGGAGTCGGTCATTTGTGTGGCTATGGAACACATGGGTAAAGCTCAGGCCGGTGATGCTCGGAATGCGATTGCCAGGAGCAGGATGGTGGAGGTGCTGGATGAAAC
Organism: Coniochaeta sp. 2T2.1; assembly: GCA_009194965.1. Classification (NCBI taxonomy): domain Eukaryota; kingdom Fungi; phylum Ascomycota; class Sordariomycetes; order Coniochaetales; family Coniochaetaceae; genus Coniochaeta; species Coniochaeta sp. 2T2.1. The sequence goes on from VSMA01000036.1 coordinate 411,939, forward strand.
CGAGAAGCTCGCGAAGAGCAACATTACGGAGATCTTGCCCGAAAGCTAGGGCGATGTGAATAGGGAGATAGATTTATGCTGGATTTTATGCCAGATTCTAGGAGATAGAATGTTTGGTCAAGAGGAATGCAACCCTGACGAAAGCTTGTGCTCTACGGCTATGTAAGGGGCCAGATTTCCTTGGCAATTGGAAAGTCTGCCGTTGCCCTGCATGGCCTTGGCGACCGACGTTTTACTCAAGGTCACTTGGTCACTTTTGCGTTTTAATCACCCAGCCACGTCGGGGAAAGCCCCTATATTGTCATTTCTCTCGTCACTCTCATTACTTCGAAGTTGATACGAACTAAACCAGCTCAAGATGGAGCTAACAGTACGGCTTGTCCTCTATCATGGTTCTCCTGCTCTCCTTGTCAATGGCCACTTCGGCCTGGCAGCTCCCCTTCTCTCTAAACGACTTTAATTTTAACCTGAGGTGGCGGGCCTCCCGCATCCCGTCTTCATTACCGACATCAATCACACCTGGATTCAGCTAGCCTGGCCCGCCTCGAATCTTCATAACCTGCTCTGTAACATCAACCGACACGCTGGCCTATTTGGAGGGCCTTTTTCAAAGGCTTGTAGTGGAAATCGGCAACCACCGACCATGTTGGACCGAGGTCATCGTGAGGTTAGGGGAAATGACAGATTGTCCTGCCGCGCTTTTCGCCGCCGAGGAGCCTGACATAGATATATATATCGTGCCCAGGTGTTCTAGTCCCTCGAAAAACTCCCCAGTCCCTCTACTGACGTTCTTGGAAATATTTCGAAGCTTAAGCGTCTCACAAGGAGTATATTGGAAAGCGACAACCTCGCGTTCAAGTCTATCTTCCCGAAGCGGGACCTCACTTACTAGCACTATGGTACCTCACGGTCAACGAACATGACGAGTCCCTAGTCGAACTGGCGTTAGGCCTGGAGATGCTGGAGTCGGGCCGGGTTCATGTGGCAAAAGAAGCGCGGTGGACACCAGTCACCGGACACGATGTTACTATTTGTCGAGGCTGCTGCATGTGTAAATAATCTTAGCGAGCTTATTCTTCACGTCGAGCTTGCTCAGGGAATTATTAATTATGCGCCGCCGCTAATTCAATCTCCTAATCTCCCACTGACACTGAGTTTACAGCCATCTATACTCACGTCCCCAACGTCTCCAGCCACAGCCTACCAGGCAAGATCTCCAAATTATCGCGGGCTAACTATATACCTTACCACAGACTCGGGGAAAGCGTAGCTCTAAGAGAGCTTGTCAACATATTCTCCACCCTCCCCAATCTCCGCAAACCTGCCCTCGCCTGAGCCTTCCGCCTCGACCTCGATTAGGACGGTTGCGACTCGTGTGGGAACGCGTACTTCGGCGACTCTAGAAGAATCTATAGGCAGCAGGTCACCCAGATGGACGCCGAGGTAACGGCTCAAGCGGGAGAGGTTGTGATAGCGGCACTGCTGCAACTAGAGGAGTCGGTTATTAGCGGACAATCTGGTATTATAAGGGACAGCGAAGGTACTGCTTGTATTCCCTAACGTGGCCCTGGACGGGGCGCATGTATAGTTATGTTATGACCTTTATTAGCTTTGCGTAGTGAGGAGATCTCTGCTTCTAAGAGGGCTACCCGGTGTATGATAGCCTTCGCCCCCTTCGTAATACGGTCAATAGTACCTAGGATCGAGGTTGGGGAGCTGTTCTGGTGCTTAGAAATGCGAGATTTGATGAATTCGGATTGCGAAGTAGCCTCTATAGGGTTCTGCAGCGTCTTAGAGACCTAAGGTAGTAGCGTACTAGGCCGGGAGTTCGGAGGTGTTAGAGTCCGAAGTCGTACGTCCAGTTTGGAAACCACCCTCTCCGGGTCATACGGTATAAGGCTAGCCCCTGCAAAACCACCCTGTACGTTCTTATCACGGAAGGCACCGTAGGGGGTTAGGTAATGATGTTGTTGTTGCACGAAGTGCGAACTATGGAAGGCGCCGCGGGGCAGTATATATTGCGGGGTGTAGGTCACGTGTAGTCACGTGCTACACGGATCAGGCAAAGCTAGGATCGGTTCCTGAGCTATAGCCTCCTTGATCTGTCGAAAGGCTCTTTCGGTTTTGTCGCTCCACTGTATTTCCTTGGTAGTTCCTTTAGTAAGGTCTGTGAGTGGTGCTGCGATCTTGCTGTAGTCCTTGATGAAACGTCGGTAGAAGTTAGTAAATCCTAGGAATCCTCTGACTCCTTTGACGTCCGCCGGTCGGGGCCAGTCCTTGACTGCCTCGATCTTAGAGTCTTGCATCTTGACTCTGCCTGGTTCGATCATGAATCCCAGAAATTCCGCTTGTCGCACGTGGAATTTGCTCTTTTCTGGTTCAACCTGTAGCCTTGATTCTTGTAGTTTCTGGAGTACTTGGTGTACGTGTCCCTGGTGCTCCTCAAGCGTCCTTGAGTAGATGAGGATGTCGTCGAGATAAACGATCGCAAACTGATCCAAGAATTCTCGTAGAACATGGTTGATCATGGTCTGAAACGTTGCTGGGGCGTTAGTCAGCCCGAATGGCATGACTAGGTACTCAAAGTGTCCTTCTTGAGTCCGAAACGCCGTCTTCCATTCTTCCCCTTCTTTCATACGGATGAGGTTGTAGGCTCCTCGCAGGTCTAGTGTTGTGAACCATTTTGCTCCATGCAGTTGGTCTCTGATTTCCGTAATCAAGGGTAGAGGGTAGCGGTTCTTGATCGTAATGTCGTTGAGCTGTCGATAGTCAACGCACAGTCGTAGTTTCCCGTTCTTCTTTGGGACAAATAGGATCGGATATCCTGCTGGCGATGTCGAGGGTCGTATATGTCCTTTCTTGAGTCCATCCCGGATGTACTCCTTCAATGCTTGCCGTTGAGTTTCGTTGAGGGCGTAGATTTTTTGGAATCTAGGTTCTCCTCCTTCTTTCAAGGGTATCTCATGATCCCATTGTGTGTGTTCGGGTAAGGTTTCCCCTTCTGGCTGTTCCCTGAACAGCTCGGTATACTTGTGGTAGATTTCCGGTATTGTCGTTGGTTCGTTTGACTCTTTAAGATAGTTGATTTCTCTAAAGGTCTGCGTCGATCCATACTCCAAGTTCCCATCTTGAGTGCTTGATCGCGGTGGCTTGCTTGAGGGTCGTTGCTCTTGACGCTGCTCAGGGGCTAAGTCCGATGTGTTGGTAGGCTCGTTTGAGGGTCCGTGTCTAGGACTCTGCTCAGTGACTGAGTCTCGTTCTGCGCTTGCTGATTGTCGTGAATCCTGTACGGGGTTGTCCCGATACAGCTGGCCAGTGATCCAGTCAATCTGTGGGTTGTGCTTGCGAAGCCAAGGTATTCCCAGAATAACGTCGTGGCTTGCAGTTTCTGTGATATCTAGGGTGGTGATTTCCTGCCAAGGTACTTCCAAAGCAACCTCGTTGTCCCTTTGCCCTTTGATACCAAGGACAATAGTCCTTTTGTGGTTTCCGTATGTTACGAGGACTGGTGTTGTCTCGTTTTCGATTCTTCCGTCTCCGTATGTGACGGGTGTACCTTCCACTGTCGTGAGTTGGTAAGGTTGTTTCTTCCTTTTCCAATGGATTCTGTACTGATTTACCGCCCTGGGCGAGATAAAGTTCCCTTGTGCTCCACTGTCGATCATGGCTTCGAGCCTGTGTCGTCCGATCTTGATTCCCAGAATCAGGTGTCGTGTGTCCTCGTCTGCAGTTGCGACTGCTAGGGACCTAGTGTCGTGGGTCGACTGTAGTCCCTTTACAGCCGATCCTTCTCGTTTTTTGTCCTCTGGATCTGTTCTCGCATGGTTTTCCAGACCGTGGGGTGTCGTTCCCGCAACGTCGCTTCGTAGTCCTCAGGAGGTGTTTGGGGTGTTTCCGGATGGTATTCTATCCTTCGTCCTGTTGCGAGTTGTCGCTTCTTAGGTTCCTTGGGGAACCAACCGGATCCCTCCTTGTCTGATTTGTGGATGTGGCAGCTGTTATCGTAGCATGTTGTCCAGCTTAGTTTGTTGTGTTGGCTCGGGGTGCAACCACTGCGTCCGGCCATGTTGACTTGTCGGTTGGGGTAGGAGGTCCTTCCTTCAGGTACCTTCCTAAAACTTCGCGGCTGGTTGCATTCTCGAGCGAAGTGCCCTTCCTTCTGGCAATTGAAGCACTTCAGTTTCTTCCTGGCGTCTTGCCTTTGGGCGACGTCTAGCTCCATAGGGCCGCTGTGCCAACCGGTTGCCGTGCTTCGGTGATAAATCTTCTTCGCGGTGTTAGCCTTTGCTGTCGGATTTGCCCATACCTTACCGGGGGCGCGTTTTTCCATGCGTCTCTCATACAGGCGATTGTCGATCGATACTGCTATTTCGACGTAGTCGGCAAAATCGTTAGGTCTCTTTTCGCGAGCAAGGTCGTCCTTAACCTCCTCCTTGAGTCCTCGATAGAACCATGCCATTAGGTTCTCGTCTTCCCAGTCTAGTTTTGACGTGATTTGGCGAAAACGGGAAGCGTACTCGGAAGCAGAGCCCTTCTGCTTCAAGGTCTCCAGTTTCCGCTCGGCAGATCTTTTCTCATCCGGGTTTCCGAAGGTCTTCTTGAGGTCGTCGGCGAATACCGTAAAGGAGTTGAAGATACGATTGGTGGCATCATCACGGTCGTCGTAGGTGTTGTCGGAATAGTCCCTGAGTGTTGGTTCAAACCAGTCTAAGGCGCTCCCCTTGAGTAGGTGCGCTGCATGAAGGACCTTGCGTTCGGCGTCCGGAAAGTCGTGTTCGTTAAAACGATGGTAGGCCTTGAGTTGGGTGAGGAATCCTTGCAGGGTTCCTGGGGTACCATCGTAAGCTTCCGGAGTCCTGACCTTGAGTCGTGTTCCTCCTCCGCCGCCTCCTTGGAGTTGGGCGACCTGGGCACGAAGCTGCGCGAGCTCGGCCATCAGGGCCTGGGGAGAAACGTTCGTTCCCCCAGCCTGAGCCGCCAGGTTGCTGTTGCTTGGGCGAGGAGTGTGTGAACCGGTGGTCGACATGTTGCGTGTATGTACTGTTCCCTTAGTACGCAGGTAATCTAGTTGAACAGGAGCGATTAACGTGTAACGATCGAGATCCCAGACTGGTCACGTGGTCGGGTGACAGGGTAGTCGAGGATAACTGGATACGGGGTTTCTGTTGACAATAGAGTCAGGTGCGTACTGATAGTAAACAGTGATCGTGTCTAGCCAAAAGGTAGACCAAGTACTTGAGAGAGGTGTTAGTAACTCAATGTATTGAACTGTGAACCTTAATCGCTGCCGAGCGATTAAGGCTATCTAGCTGGTAGAGGCTGTAGTTTATATATCTGCCTTTCGCCCCTACTAATCCCCTGGATCACTGGATCGCTGGATCACTGGCGATCCCACGATCCCAACGCTCCTGGAGCGCTGGATCACTCTTTGTCGCGTGATCCCGTGATCCCCATTGTCGGCTGATAGTAATGCCGTTCCGATGCATGCGAGTGATTCCTCCAATGACGTTTGGTTCGTAACAACAGGCTAGCGGAGCCGCTAAGGAGTCCGAAGGTATATAAGATCTTGCTCCGCTCGTTAGGGAAATCGACGCTCTCCTCCGCCTAACGGAGCTAGACCTAGTTCATCTAGTTAAAAAACTAGTCGTAACGCTTACGGGAGTCTTTCTCATCGCCGGAGAACGTCGGGAGGTCCTTGATAATGCGGCGGTTACTTGCGCGAGCTACGCCGGAGGCGGCGAACTAGGCTACTTAAGTCGCCTAGTAAGCTACCTATAGTTCGGCGCCGCGCGCCGCGAAGGTTTTACGGAGGCCGACCGTACCCGCTATAACGTAGTCGAGCAGTATAACAAAGTACTTGAGGATAGGGGTATCCGGGTGTAGCTGTCACGGGACTGTCAGGCTGAGAGCGGAGTAAGGCTAAACAGATGGTATTTGCTACGGACAGACTCAATCCCGTGGTTGCGGGCAGGCTGATGATAAGACGTAGCTCGAAGAGCTACAAAATATAATGGACAGAATCAATATAAAGATATTTCTTTGTCGCGGGCCCGCACTAGGCCTACCACGTGACAGGGTCACGTGGCTCAATTACCTGGGGCCTCAGCGCCGTGACAGTACTCCCCTCCTCTAGGGCGGAGCTCCGACGACGCAGTTACGGTCTGGGCTTGTTCGGGTACCGGCGGTGAAAGTTGCGGACGATCTCCTGTGCGTTCTCCAGGTGCTCGGCGGGTGCTTCGGTGGGATCGTCGTATCCAACCCACTTGACAGTATACTTTAACCGAGGGCCGCCCCGGCCTCTCCTCTCCCAGCGGGAGTCCAGGATGTCCTCGACCTCGAATTCTTCGATGCCGTCCACCTCCACTGGGGGAGGAGGAGCATGGCACTGACCAGGCAAGGGATCGGTGGCAGCGGGTCGGAGCAGGCTGACATGAAAGACAGGGTGTATCCTCATAGACGCAGGCAGCTCCAGACGGTAGGCATACGGGCTGACGACTTCGGCGATCCTGAACGGTCCGAGTAGTTTCCAGTCGAGCTTCTTCTGCGGTCGGGCAGTCTTAATATTGCGGGCGTCTAGCCACACTTCCTGGCCTTCTTGGTAACGGCGGGCAGGTCTCCTTTTCCGGTTGGCGTACTCCTCTTGGCGGGCTTGGGCGAGACAGATCTCGGATTGCAGGTACTCGTGGATCGTTTTCATCTTGAGGACCAACTCCTCAGAGTCGCGAGCGGCGCGCTGTGGTCCAGGCTGTACAGGTTCGAATCCTAGGCGGGGGTGGAAGCCGTAATTGGCGAAGAACGGTGTCGTGCCGGTGCTCTCGTTGATGGCGTTATTCAGGGCGAACTCGGCAAGGGGTAGCCATCTCGACCAGTCGTCTTGGAGGTAAGAGACCTGACCACGCAGGTACTGTTCCAGGAAAGCGTTCGCGATCTCGGTCTGGCCATCTGTCTCCGGGTGGTATGCAGTCGATAGCAGGGCTTTGATTCCTAGGCGGCGGATCAGGTGCCTCCAGAACGCGGACACGAATTGGGCTCCACGGTCGGAAACAATTGTCTTGGGGAGGCCATGTATCTTCCAGACATGCTTGGTGTACAGGCGGGCGACTTCCTCGGCATCACAGGTTCCTTTGCAAGCTATGAAGTGCTTCATCTTCGTCAGACGGTCTACTACGACGAGGATCGCGTCGTACCCATCGCTTTCGGGTAGGTGTGTGATGAAGTCCATGGAGATATCCTGCCAGGCTCGGTCGGGAATCGGTAAAGGTTTGAGTACCCCCTGGCGTGCTTCTCTGGAGACGGTGCTTCGCTTGCAGGTGTGGCAGTTTCTGACCCATCGCTCGATATAGGATAGCATACCCGGCCAGTAGTATTCTCTCGAAATGGCCTCGTAAGTTCTCGCTCGGCCCATGTGTCCGGTGACCGGGCTCTCGTGGTACGAGCGTACAAGCTCAGCGAGCAGTTCTTGATGTTCAGGGACGTACAGCCGGTCTCGATAGTACAGGTATCCGTGTCTGTTCTCGCACTCGGCTAGGGTGATACGCGGGTGGCGGGCGTGGTTCTCCTCTAGGGCCTTCAGTATGGACCGTAGTGTTTCGTCGGACTCGTACCCTTGTTCGAACAGTGCTTTCACCGGTGGGGGCAGTAACGGAGCAGTTCTCTCTCGTGAGCGGACGGGGCGGACTGGCTCAGGGTCTGGTTCCGTGGCTGCGGTCTCTGGTCTCCTTGTGCTTGAGCGTGTCGTAGCTCTTAGCTGTACTGGTTCCTCTGTGAATCTGACTCGTCTCTTGCTGGGCGGGGTGGGTTCCTCGAAGTTGTGGCTCTTCAGTACTACCTGGCTCTGGTGTAGCAGGCGCTCATCTCCCTCCTTCGGGAGGTCCTCTGACCTCCTGGTCAGAGCGTCAGGCTTCGCTCCTTGTTTGCCGGGACGGTAAGTAATCTTGAAGTTGAACCTGGAGAGGAATTCGGACCAGCGGGCTTGTCTGCGGTTCAGGAGTTTCGTCGTCGTGAAGTATTCTAGGTTCCGGTGGTCTGTAATGACCTTGATCGGGGAGCTCGTTCCCTCCAGTTCCGGGCGCCATTCCTCGAAACAGCGAATAATTGCCAGGAGTTCCTTATCGTAGATCTCGTAGTTACACTCCGTTACCGAGTGCTTCTTTGAGAAGAAAGCAACAGGCCGTAAAATGCCGTCATCGCCGTACTGCGATAGCACACCGGCCGACACGAAATCGGAAGCGTCGGTTTCCAAGATGATCTCTCTTTCCCAATCGAACGGGGCCAGGACGGGCGCGGTCGTGAAAGCAGTCTTCAGTCGGTTGAATGCCTCTTCGCAGTTCTTATCCCAGTTGAACTTCACCCCCTTCTTAGTGAGGTTGACTAGCGGGGCGATGATCTTCGAGAACCCTTGGATGAAGCGTCGGTAGAAGTTCCCGAAGCCGATAAAGGCTTGTACATCGGTCAGGCAGGCGGGCGTTTTCCAGTTGACGATCGTCTCGATCTTCTTCGGGTCCATCTGGATTCCTTCTCGGCCCACGATCACTCCGAGGAAGGTGGTCTTGTCCTGGAAGAACTCGCACTTCTGGATCTTGGCGTACAAGCCGGCTTCTCGCAGGGCCGCGAGGACCTTCCTTACATGAGCGATGTGCTCCTTTCTCGTGCGACTGTAAATCAGGATATCATCTAGGTAGGCTGTGCAGAAAACGTCTAGGTACTCTCGCAGGGTGTCGTTAATAAACCTCTGGAAGGTTGCTGGCGCTGCGGTCAGGCCGAACGGCATAACGAGTGACTCGAACAGGCCGAACCGGGTACGGAAAGCCGTCAGGTATTCTTGTCCTTCCTTGATACGGATGTTGTTGAACGCAGAGATAATGTCGATCTTCGTGTAGTACATCATCCCTTTCAAGTTGCTGAGGGATTCCTTCGTTAGCGGCAGGGGGTAGCGGTCCTTGACGGAGATGTTGTTCAGCGCACGGTAGTCCACACAGAAGCGGAGTCCTCCTCCTGGTTTCTTGACGAAGAGTACTGGCGAGGCAGCAGGAGACGAGCTGGGTCGGATGAAGCCTTTCTTTAGGTTATCCTCAAGCCATTCCTTAAGGGCCCTCAGCTCGTCGCGGGACATCGGGTACAGAGGTCCAAAGGGCGGTGTCGCTCCCTCAATAAGCTTGATCTCGTGGTCGTACCGACGGTGTGGCGGTAGCTTGTCTGCTTCCTTCGGGGAAAAGACGTCACGGAAGTCTCGAAGCTCTAGTGGCAGTAGTTCTTCCAGGTCCGGTGCGTCGTGTTGGCTAAGCTGTTGTTCTATGTCTTCTATGGTGACAGAAAACATCTGGTAGTTCCTTCGGGCGTACGCTGAGCAGGCTCGCATTGAAACTTCTGCGATATCCATGTGTTCTAGTCCGGTGGGGCGGGGCGGTAGGTAGGTCGGGCGGTCTCTTTTCGGCACGTCGTGCAATGCTCTGATCTTGGACGGGCGGGCGGGGGTGTTGCAGTTCTTCTGGCAGTACTGGCTGTCAAAGGTGAAGGTATGGCTGGCGAACCCGACCCTCGGGTCGTGTTCCTTTAGCCATGGCATTCCTAGTATGACGGGGTAATACGCTAGCTGCGTGACGTATAGTCTGATCTCTTTCTCGAAGTGGTCCTCAATCCTCAGGCTGGTGATAACATAGTGGGTGACCTTCCCACTCTCGGATTCTCGGCCGTCAAAGACCTCCAGGGCGAACGGTCTCTTCAGTTTCTTTAGCGGGAGCTCGTGGCTCTCGGCCCAGCTCTGGTCAACAAATCCCTTTCCTTCGGCGCCAGAGTCGGCTAAGGCGTAGGTAGGCAGTTTCCGGTCTCCTAATTCCAGGGTGGCGGGTAATATCATTAGGTGGGATCTCATGTCCTCTTCTTCGCGGACCGAGAGACCCTTGACGGCGGCAGCAGAGATCTTCAGCGTTCTTAGTGCGCGGTTCGGTTGGTGTCGTGTTGTGCGCTCTATAGGAGCCTGTGTGCGACTTAACGCAGGCTCGCTCCGTTTACCGAGACCTCAATGCTCGGCTGCGGGCTGCGGGATCTGGACGAGGACAAGCTGGCGGGGGAACCGGAACGGGCCACTCTGGCTTGTAGGCGGGAGCGAGTATCGGGGTGGGGGCAATCGGCAACGCGGTGGCTCTGAGAACCGCAACGGAAGCATTCTCCTCTCTCTCGTCGGCCTCCAGGGACGAACCGTGACCCTCGCTGCGCGCTGAGGTCCATAGGCTCGCCGCGTTCGGCCCTCGTCTCCGGTCCCTTCGCGGGCGGGGAGATGGTCTGCGGCCGGTTGGTGCTCGGGGCCGGGGCGGTGTAAGATCTTCCAAGGGTCGGCACGGGTTGGTTAAAGCGTTGACGGCGGTTTTCTAGATTCTGTAGGAAGGCAGCGTACTGGTGATATTCCCGACTGGGCGGTTCGTGGTGAAGCAGCATGCTACGCAGTTCTCGGGAGATGGCTTGTTCTAGGAGCGTCGGTAGGGCTTCTTCTGACATCTGTCCCTCGAGGGCGAGGCGCTGGAATTCGGCGAAGAACGTGCTGAAGTCCTTGTTTGATTGGCGCAGGCGGAAGAGGTCGTTTCGGGCATTGTTGACGAGGTTCGGGTCTCCAAAGGCGCGGTCCAGCTGGTCCAGGATCTTGTCGTAGTCGGAAAGCTGACAGACGCCTTCCTTGATGTGCGGGAGAATCTGGGCATAGGCAGGGCCCTTCAGTCGGTTGGTAACATAGGCCATACGGCTCTGGGGTGTGGGGAAGCGGTCGCGGTTAGCCTTCATCTTCTCGTGTATCTGGGAGACGAAGCGGCGTAGGTCCTTGCGTTCTCCTTCGAACTTGTCGGGGTCAGGGAGTCTCTCGGACAGGCGCTGGGAGCCATTGGATTGTGTGTCGACGGGGGTGTTGGTTCCGGGGGTAGTGACGAGTGCCGGTACGGTGACGGTAGCGGTCTGCGACTTAGCTCGGTGTTCGGCGAGGACTCGTCCCGCTTTGGCTTCGATAAGAAGATCCCGGAGCTTATCCAGTTCCTTCTCCTGATAGTTGGCGACTGCGTTGGAGCTCGTCAGCTCCTTCTGTAAGCGCTGGGTTTCCTCTTCTAGTTCCAAGATCCTCTGGCCTTGCTGTTCGATCTTGGCGTAGACTTCCTGGTCGTCGGTCTCCTTCCGGGCGATATAGTCGTAAGCCAGGCGGAAATACTCGTACCATTGGGAAATATGCCCCATTACGTGGGCGGCAAAGGACTCGTCGTCTTCCGGCAGGAACGGTGGTAGCGGGCGGTTCGCCATTGCAGCAGTAGTGATGGCGGTAGGGGTAGGAGCTACGTAATGTCACGGGACTGTCAGGCTGAGAGCGGAGTAAGGCTAAACAGATGGTATTTGCTACGGACAGACTCAATCCCGTGGTTGCGGGCAGGCTGATGATAAGACGTAGCTCGAAGAGCTACAAAATATAATGGACAGAATCAATATAAAGATATTTCTTTGTCGCGGGCCCGCACTAGGCCTACCACGTGACAGGGTCACGTGGCTCAATTACCTGGGGCCTCAGCGCCGTGACAGTAGCTAAGTATCGGAACCGCGGTTCTAAAGCCACTAAGTACTACCGGCGGAGAACTTGACTAAGTTGCCTGCGGCGAGTTGGGATACGATGCCCGAAGCGAGCTCGGCGTAGCCCCACTGGACCGCGAGTATAGACAGGATAGCGCTCACGTCCTCGTGGGGCTCCTCGCCCTCGGGGCTATCGGAGAAGGTACCATAGGGGGCGGGGATATAGTATAGCGTAGGCGTATCATGGGGCGCGCCGCCGCCGTTATTGGGGAAAGCTTCGGATATAGTCTGTGAAGCGGATGGGGAACTTGATAATCGAGGGAACTGAACCGCGTTAAACTGGACTAGGCTACGCTAAACTGGACTAAACTGAAACTAACCGAATTGCTAAGGGTATCTCGGAAATGGAAATCGTTGAAGGTACCGTAACGGGAAAATGCCACGCTAAAACGCTAGAACGCCGGAAAAGTACGAAAACGATGCGGAAAAAGAGGTGCGCGTTGCGCGGGAATAAAGGTATCTAGAAAAGACTGGAAAAGCGTCCTATCGCAAACGGCGATTGACGTAGTAGAGGTGTAATAAACTATTACGGAAGGTACCGTAGGGGGTTAAGTAATGATGTTGTTGTTGTACGAAGTGCGAACTATAGAAGGCGCCGCGGGGCAGTATATATAGGCGGGGTGTAGGTTACGTGTAGTTACGTGCTGTAGCCTTGTTGGCGCACGTACCATAACGGTGCGCGCGCGCAGGTAGGAGCGGGTATCAACCCGTGACATACTTGAACGTCAACGACCCCGCCTTGCATTTGGGATGGCTACACGCTATCCGCTCTACAACGCTTATATGTTTCGTATGTGCCCTATCGAAGTGGTCGTACATTATAGTAGGTCGATAGTATTGGAAAGCTCGCTCTTTGTAGGATAGCCTCTCATCCCCGATGCAGAGCGGGTATTGGGTTCTCCGTATTAAGAGTGGAAATGTGTCTGGCTCGGGAGACTCCTCCTTGACTATAATATCGGGGGGCGCTCTTTGCCGAATGCGTTCACGTTTAACGGTCTCTCGCTTGTCGTACAGGATAGATATTGATATAAGCTCGCCGGCCTAAATGCGGAGTATAAAGAGCGCAGTAGAGTTCAGTCTTTCCGGCTAGTTACGTAGGATCTCGGCGAGCTCGGTACGCTCCGAGATATGCAGGTCGACGGCCGGCTCAATATACTCTAGCCCCTACTCCCCGTTGGCCTGTCCCTCAATCTCCCAGGTTGGGCGGTTGTAAAAATAATCCTCCCGGTACTCCCGTTGGATATCCTTGGCGCGCTTTGCTCGCTTTTTTGCGATTAATTTAGTAAGCTCTCGAATCCGGTCTTCGTTTTCCGTACCTGTAATCCGGTATTAACCGCCTTTGAGCTGTGCTCGCTCCGCCTCTAGCGTGAGGATCTCCGGATCGGGGGGCATTCTTACCCAGACCTCGTCAGGGACTATATCCTTAGGCGCTCGCGGGTCGCGTATGAGGCCTATATGCGAAAGCATTTCGATCAGGCTATCTTCGGTCAGCTTATCTAAGACTACGTTTTACAAGTAGAACTAGACCTTCTCGTTAATATATATACTATTAAACGTAGCCCACTTCAGATCGTAGCGCATTATCTAATCGCGGACCGTATCGGGCGCGTTACCCATTTACTCTTAAAATAAACGCCGCTCTTTGGATATAGAAAGAATATACTGTTAGCTATATTTGCTACTCCTCTACGCTAGGCCTTTAGGTTAATCGGCCTCTCATATCTATAGTCTAGCGATTGTCGCGCTATATCGTTTCTTAGTTTGTAGTATAGAAGAGGTTCGTAATAAAGAGGTTCATCTTCCAAACGGTCGTCCTAACCCCCGCTTGAACCGTCTCCGGCTCACTCCGCCGCGGCTGAGCTAGTAATCGCTAGAACGATAAAGTCGTCGAATTAGTAGAAAACGGGCTTCTTAAGCAACTATTTCCTCTACCGGAGTAGAATACATTTAACTAGCCTCCGATTCTTCATTTAAAAGACTCGTCCGACGCTAGTCAAACTCGGCGCCGCGAACGCGTCGTCGTATACTACGAGACTAACGATAATAGTAATAAGATAAAGGATTAGCTTCCTAGTAAACGTAAAGAAGAAAACGGTCCTAGATTACAAATCGTTTAAGCCAAAGATTATATAGGAGACTAGGGAATACGTACGGTTTAGGCTTATTATCTACTCCCTTATAGTAAATGAACTTTATAGATATTGCCAAGACGTCCTCGCCGGTATCCGGGTAGCGTACGATTATTAGCAAGATATCTTCGTAACAAAGGCACTTTAGACGTCTGCGGCCTACCGTCTCTTACGAGAGTATCTCTTCTAGCACCCTACAATCGTTATCTAACGGACCGTCCTATTCCTTACCGCTTAAAAACCCTTCGATAGCTTTTCGGCCGAAAAGCTCCTCTAAACACCCGTCCTTAGGGCTCTTTTTCTCGCCGTCTACGAACTCGGCTGGCCGCGCCCCCGTAAAAGCAAGGCCGAGGTAGCACCCGGACAGTTATATACGATACCTCTCCTAAGAGAAGATGCTAGTATCGTATACAATATTAAAGGTCTAAAGGGCTAGTAGATCGCCCGAATCTACAACGTCTTTTCTACCGCTATTAAGCGCCTAGAGGTCGAATCAAGGGACTAAGGTGGCATCGTACTACTAGCAAGAGCCCTTAGCATTTACACCGATACACTAGACGCTAAGATAAGACGTACCTTAAGAACTTCTCTACTATAATTCCTATCTATATTGCGACCTGTAACGCTGGCGTATAACTACTTATATTAGCGAAAATATTCCTACGATATGCCCTAAGACGTGATCCTATATGTTTTACATAAATAGAGGAGGAAATCCATTGCTATAGCTCGGTCTACTCTCCCGATTACTACTTGCCAATTCCCTACTAGCTTGGCGGATTTGTAGTATCTCTATATCAGTTAGTCACGGTGCTAATTAGACGAAAGAACGGGTTATTTACCTCTTCCATTTTCGTAACATATCCGCAATATTGATCTTAGTATTATCGGCATAGTCTAGCTTAAGGAAGTGAACCTCCTTAAGCTACTCGCGGAGGGAGGCATTCTAGGCGGCTATAAAGGCTTTTGGTTTTTTCGCAATCCACCTCTCCGATTCTTGCTACGTGAAACTTTAGATAAAATCCGCGTAGTAACGCTTAGGGTCATTTAGGAGCGGTCGTACGAAGGTACGCGGCGCTATATTTTCGAAAAAAGCTGAATACAAGGTCCTCCGACTCCAGCACAGTAGAGTTGGGGAGCGCGAAATGTACGAAAGACGCCATCTTTTATACCATACTAGGACTAGGTGTTACGAACCATTTCATTGGATAAGAAGACCCACCCTCGGAACGGCATTACCATAATACGGGCACCAGCTGCTTACAGGTGGTTACGACCGACAGTCCAGGGACGACAGGACGACAAGAGCGTCCCGTCGTCCCGAAAGGTGGAGCGACGGTTACAGAACGTCGTCCCCAAGTCTATATAAGTAAACAGTCCCTACAGCTAGATAGTTAGTCTTAATCGCTCTCCAGCGATTAATGTTCACAATTCAATACATTGAGTTACCAACACCTCTCTCAAGTACTTGGTCTACCTTTTGGCTAGACACGATCAACTGTTTACTACCAGTACGCACCTGACTCTATTGTCAACAGAAACCAGTATCCAGTCTATCAGGCAACCTCGTCACCCGACCCCGTGACCTGCCTGATACCTCGATCGTTACACTAGGGAACCGAAAATATATACAAGGTCAGAAATCCCGGATACTAAAACAGGTCCTTAAGAACTAGAATGCGCCAAACCAAGCACTAATAAGGGGCTTAGAAGCACGGATAGGGCCGGCGGCTATTAATCGTTATATGGTTAGAGGGGTTAAACCACGTAAGGGCTAGAGAAACAGTACCGGGTACCTAATAGTAACTAGTGCGCCTCACTATTAACGCCGCTAAAATTAGCGATACACGCTAGTCCAATTCGGCGGCTAGAATAGCGAATTCTCGACTTAATGAGTAACGTAGGTGTATAGCGAGTGGACTATCATAGCGAGTGGACCACCTCCCACGACTCTAACATTAATGAAGCTTAATTACACAATGACAATAAAGGGTATCAATTAAAACTACTTAGAGCTGGATTCTCTAGATATCCCTATATCGTTTTCATAAGTGCGCGTATTGTGTCCTGTTATACCGTATGTGCTATAGCGCCACGTGCCCGACTCGACTCTCTTCTTACGACTACTCCTCCGACACGTTTCCTGCTCTAACTGCGTATCCGCATCCTTTGGAGTTAGTAAATCTTGAGCATCCCTTATAGTAAGAGCTCCTCTATTCCGTATACGTGTCTTTTTAGCCCGCCGACGCTTGTTAAGTGCTTCATTTGCGTCCCGAAATATCCGGACTTCGGACCGAAGGAGAGTTACTTTATATATCATTGCCTTCGTACCTTTGGCAAACTGGTCGATAGCATCTAAAATTTGGTGTCGGAGAGCTGCCTTGGTAACCGCTAATCCTCCCCTTAATAAAATCCGTTTGTGAAACGGCGTCTATCGGGTTGTATAGTATCTGAGATACCTAAGGGTCGGCGGCCGCCGGAGGTAGACTAGTCGGTATTGGAGTCCGTAACTTTACATCTAGCTTAGATATAACCGCTTCCGGATTATGAGGGACTAAACCAGCTCCTCTAAATCCGGCTTTGATATTGTCTTCTATAAAAATAGTATCGAACGCGGCTTTAAAGGCGATAAAAAAATCGACCTTAGTCACGTAATTAACGTATGACTTTATAAGCACTTCGATCCAGCGACTGTACGTACGCCCGTTTCAATAGATTGAAACACCTGACGTTAAGTGGCTAGAGTAGATGAGACGAGTGCGGAGGCATAGAGATCGTGATAATATTATAGTCTTTATAGAACCGGTCGAACTCGGCCGATATATGACTCTCGTGGCCGTTAATTACTAATATTCGATATACGCCGGTTTTACGACCGGTAGTATATTTTTCGAAATGCCGTATCTAGTCTAAGCCTATCTCGTTATCGGTCTATCTATTGGTAGTAGGTTTTATAACCTAATCTTATAGGAAGCCGCTCTCTATATACTAACTCGTAAGGTAATATTGCCTCTTTACTACGATAAAAGGTGGGATATACCACCCTAACGTATTAACTCCTTGGATTACGGTAGTTTATTCCCGATTACTAGGTTAGACTGTCCTTGCCTTGCTACGTCTTTCGGTACGTGTAACTACTATCGACGTAGTAATTATACTAATTATGAAGCCGGTCTCGTCGAAGTTATATAGATCCGCGTCCTAGATACCGTATTTAGCCCTATGTTTTGTATAAGCCGGAACTACGCGCCAATTTTCTTAGGATCTTCGTAGAGGGCTCTCTAGTAATCGTAAGCGCGATTAAAACGCGTCTAGAGGTCTAGGTGTCGCTTGACGAAGTTCGAAGGCTAGCGTAGACCGACGCGTGTCGCGTCGCGCTCTGCAAGCAAGATATTGGCTATGTCTCCCACGTCCGCAATCCGGGGCGGGAATCCTCGCGAATCCAGGTCCAATATGTTCTAAAGAACAGCATTCTCTTCCAGTTCCGTTAGTTTTGTAGAATTGGCGCGGGTATCTTATCGGGCGCGTCGGCCGGCCATTCTACGGAGGAGGGTGGTTCTAGGGATATTGTAAATCTTTACAACGGCCCGGACACTTAATTCTGGGTCTTGGTCGATAGCCTAAATTGCTAAGAGTATCCTACTTTCTACAGAAGTAGATTCCATTGTTTGTTGCGGAGAAATGTCGCATTGAATGTGGAAGATGGGTTTTTGGTTGGAGGTGGTCCACTCGCTATGATGGTCCACTCGCTATGCACCTACGTTATATAATTAAGCTCGTCGTTAAAGAAGTAATAGGAAGTACGTCGCTCGCTATAATACGTCGCTCGCTATATATATACGTTATATTTATCGGTTTTATAGTTCGGAATCTAAATACTTTCTACTTACTAAAATTAAATAATTTCTACCCTATATCTATAGCGGTGGGTCTCGACTTTAGTAGGGATTTTAATGCTTTTTATTATAAGGCTTTATAGTATTAAGGTTAGGCTACCTCGATAGTCCGAAGGGCTATTCTCTACTTAACTAGCTAGGATCTCTACTTATCGAAGTTCTCGACAGTTATTTATTTGTATTTTAAAATAAGTCGTAGATAATAACACGTCATTCCGAGCTTCGAGACGTCGTTCTCCTCGCTTTCCAACGACTCCCAGGGCGTTATCAACCACCAGCGCCCAGCGATAGAGCCCTTTGTTGACGTCCTCTCCGCTGACAAGCAGCCCATCTCCGAGTTGTACGAGAAGATGAAGCATGTTTTGCTACGACAGGCAGATTTGTCGATCGGGACGGCGCTCCCGTTGCACGGAGGACTTCATCGCCACATGCTTGAGGCGTCAATGCGGGAGCGGCCGAGCTCGAGGTTTTCTGTGCAGGCGAAGATCGCTATAGAGAGGGCGGACTCGGGGTCTTTTGAGGCAGATTTTCGTCTATGTTCTTGAGGCGCCCCTCTTGTTGGATGGGTCCGGATTTGGCGTCCCCGAAGCACAATCCGTTCTGGCACGCTGGCAAAGTAAGGGAAGAAGACTGACTGGCCGACCGAAGTCTAGCTCGGTTCGGCTCCCACCACCCCGCAAAATAAGTCAATGCCTCCAACTTCTGGAGCAGCGGGCTGGAGACGACGAGGTGCCGTGAGTGTGAGGCAGGTCTTCATACTGCCCTCTCCTCGTTCCGTCTTGGAAACAAGTCTTTCTCGTCACGGAGCCTTTGCTCCTGCTTACTTCCTTGGTCGCCCCCTTTCATCACCGCCAATTACCCGGAGTCTACCGAGTAAAAGCCCAGCTGGCCCGCAACACTTGCCATCCCGACCACCTATACTCCTCAGCCAGACAGCAACGGCTAGACCAGTGCCTAGTGTTCCCTATCTGTCGTGGACTTGAAAGCTAGTCCGTGCGGGATGGCATGGAGACTGATTGTTGACCTGGGTGTGACCATGCATTGACAGCAAGGACAAGTGTCTCTATTTCCAGCATCTCTTTCGGCAGGCCATTTCAAAGTCGTTTCGACGTGTCTTTGTTGCACTACTTATCTTGCTGAAATGCGAGGCCCAAGCGGACACGCAAAGATCTGTCTGAGGCCGCGACTTGCCGAAGTCGATGAGCGCCGGAGGCAGGTTCCTGTGCTTCAGCGCCGTCAAAGTCGGAGAGCAGCTCGAAGCACCGCACAGCGGTCGCCCTATCGCACAACGGCAAGAAGTTGGAGATCAAGATCCGGGCGCCCCAGATTACAGGCTGGGTCTAGACGCTCTGCCCGCTTGAAGAGTCGGGGACAGTTTAGCAAACGATCAACGAGACGGAATTCGCCAAGGCGGAGCTACCGGAGAGTGGGAAGCAAAAGGCTGCTGGGGGCAAAGGAAATTGGTACTCCAATGGTTCTACAGCTACCGGTAATCTTACTGAATCTCAGGGTAGATGACCGTGAATGGTATCTGAAAAGGAGTGCCTGGATAGTCGGTAGTCGAGGACTGAAAGCTCTTATCTATGACTACACTACCCATGGCTGTAGCACATATTCTCTCCGTTCCTGAATCAACGCAATCTATCCATCTTTTCTCATACTACTGAACCAAAGCCGACCAAGAGCCGAAAAGTCCTGTGGCTGTGCTGTAGACGAAGGCCAGAGCTCCCCATGGGCTCGCACTAATGCAGCGACAGCTCAGGACCGAGCCTAACAACGGAAATTGCTAAGGGCTATCCATACGCAATGCATAGGCCTATTGTACAACCCCATACCAACTCCTTGAGACTCTCAAGGATTAAGCCCAGAAAGCCTGCGGAAGTTAGAATTGCTAACCACACATAACTCTCCAATCTTCTCGAAGCCCGGCCCATTCAATTCTTCCTCCCACTTGCCCATTGCCATCTCCGCGAGAAATCTGCCAAGCGGCTGCGTCGGGCTGCATCTACCTGGCAACGCAGCGCGGAAGACGGGCCTAAACACTGTTATCGCTGTCTGCTTCATCATGGGCCTCGGCGAAAAGTAGGGCATGATAGCATCGTGGCCGGCCCAGTCGACGAAGCCCGGACGCACCGAGTTTACATGAAGGCGTGGGTTCGCCTTACGAACCTCTGCGAGAGCAACCTCCGCTTCCCCCTTGACGCGCGCATAGAGCGGTGTAAATGCCCCCGGCTTGGAGGTGGCACCGTCTCCCGAGACGAAGACAAAGTGGAATGGTTCTTTCTTGGAGCCGAGGGTCGCAAAGGCTTCAGCGGCCTTCACGGCGTATGTCGTCGTGATTTTCACGTACTCCCTAGTTTTGTCAGGGTTTAGACTCCCCATGTCACGAGATACCAAGATTTTGTGAGGCATACTCTCTGGTGACGGCGCTCTGGCTTGTTCCCAGAGCCCACACGCAGCCGTTGGCTCCCTCAAGCTGTGCTAAAACGTCGGCGCCGTAGGTAGCGAAGTCGCTATGGAGAATGACACTGATGCGTGGGTCGCTTGCGTCTTCTGCCATCTTCACAGGGCGTCTGCTCAGGATCGAGATCCTGGAGACGTCCGTCATGTTAATAAATGCGTCCAAGACAGCCGAGCCAACAAGGCCGGTAGCGCCAATCAAGATGAGATGCATTTCCGAGGTGATCTGTTGAGGGGATCGAGGAAGGCAGTTACTTTGAAAAATTCGCAGCAACCCATTCGCACGGCCGTTGGCAAGGGCTCAAGGGCGCTTTATTGTCCCCCTTCACGGACGCGGAATTTGCCGGAGCCCCACTTTGGCGCAGTAAGCCACCGTAACCTTTCGTTGCGAGCTAGTGAGAGGCTGGCCCTCTACACCCTCCCACGCTACTTCGTCAGTCTTAGCCCGTAAGCAATGGACCAATACCATATTGAGGCTGCCTTGCTGAACGATGCCAAGGTCCTTTTACATGCCCACGAGAACACGCGCGCCGTGATGTCGAAGTTCCTTGGTTGCGGAGCCAAGAAAGTGTTCTCGCCTAGCCAGCTCGTAACGAAACGAGGAAGCAACGAAAGTGTTCATTGCATACGCCCTCAAGGGATGGTTCGCCGTTACGGTCCGGCGTAGAGTGCTCCTCCACGGAAAGCGCGCCTGCGGCCTAGAACATCTAAGGGCATCGCAGCACGGACCGTATCCGCCCTTCAAAAGCAACGGCTCAACACTCTCTCTTGCCTTTACCCAACTCCCGTCCCCCAAAAATTCCGTCACAATGGAATCCCAGTTCAACAACTTCAATTCAGCATATCAGGCGCTCGAGAAATCTGGTATGCTAAAATCGCTTTACACAAAGGCTGCCACCTGCCGCATCGTCACGGGGCTCTACACTGGCGAGGTCTGTTTCTTCCCAGGGACTTGACACCCTCGGGGCTTCCTTCCTGCCTACCCATCAGTCAGCTCCTCGACAGACTTTCAACAACGTCTTAGGTAACGGAGTGGAGACTCAGGTAGGTAATTCTATTCCTTGGATAGTATTAGTGGCTAATACATTCAGGGGCCTATTAATGCTGTTCCAATAGTCGCTTTAATCAGTGAATGAGGTTTGTTTTCTAGGTTCATCTACCGTCCTGACTCTTCCTAGAGGGCATATTACCTACAAGACACTATGGCTATACAAGAGCCCGAAAAATAAGAGAGCTGAGGCAATCCGACAAGTGTAATAGACTTGCACCCCTTCGTTATGGTGGCAAAGCAGACTGACATAACTGCACGACTTCCGCTGTACCTTATGCCTTCGACTTCATGAAAATGGTGTAGCGGAGCTGGTGACGAAAGTTCTCGTAGCTACCCGAAGCGGTCTCTCATCCCCGGCTTCTGTAGTCTGCCTTGCTCTTATGACTACCCAGCCCTGCAAGTAAATCTCCAGCCTCGACACCTCATCTGTCTCAAAATGACCCCCCCAGACCATGCCGCACAACAAAAAGCCGAACCCAGCACAGCTCAGCAAAGCCCCTGAATCCTCCGCAGAGATCCCGCTTCCGGTGGCGGCTAGGCAAGGCTACAAGGTCGCAGACGACTTTGCATATATATAGTGTGTCAGGCCCGAAATGTGGGTTGTAGTCATGTAATACGGGCAGCTATATAGAGGTCATAGAGAGACTACCCATCTTCCGGGCGCTCCTTCTTACGAACTCTGGGTCGTACACAAGGTTGGATTGAACTCAAGATATCAAGAGTCTCTAAAAGCGGCCGATGCAACAAGCGTCGACCTCGAGACTAACAACAACAGCGTCCAAAGTCAGTACCGTCGCCGTAGGAACATAGTCCCAAAAGGTACTAACCAGTACTTAGGCTTGCCTGACTGACATGGTCACAAAGGGCCAAGAAGTTGAGATTGGTAAAGAGTCAAGAGATGAGCTTCACCAAAATATCAACACGGTAATGTGCGTTGAGTGTTGAAATGGAAGTTGAAGTGCACTAAGCTACCTTGGCCACGTATATGGAGTCGGGACCCCGCTTGCTCCCGCTACTAGTAGCCTGTACGTTAACGTACGACGCCTAGAGAACAACGACGAAGATCCTCCTTCCCCTACTCCGAATCCAACTCGTACTAGCGGAAAGTGGTGCCGTCGGTAGGGAAGGGCTCTGGAGGACGGCGCCTAAGCGAGTGGCAGGAGCAAGGCCAAGCGACGAAGCCGAATATACAAAGCCGACCATTCTACACTCAACAATGCTTGTTAGGATTAGCATATAGCGGGCCTAAGGACGAACACTGCCCCAAATCGGACTACCACGGGCAAGGGCATATCAGCCGGGTCGAGTTCCTCCGCCTCATCCGAGACCTCAGCCTGGAGAGTGGACCAATGCGAAAATGAACCCTGGCTCGGTTTCGTTATGGAATGGGTTCCCATGTACTATCTATTATATCCACGTGAAGACGGCCATCGGGAATCCTAATGCTCCTCGGACATCCGGGTCTACCTAAAACCGATTTGGACCGATTCGGCAACATCACGGTTAAAGAGAGTGCAGGAGGAGTGTACGTTACCCAGTCGTCGTCACGTTCGTTCGTACGTTAACTTTAAGAAGTGTTCGCGTCTTTATAGAGTACGATATCGAACGCAAGGAGAGGCTCCTAGACTGCCAAAGCAAGTGGTTTCCTGTATAACGGCTTTGCTTTCTTGCTAGTTAAGCTATACAGTTTATCTCCTACCTTAAAACTATACTGTGTAGACTTGGACGCTATGTACACAATTAACCTTCAGTCTCGACATCCTTTCGCAGGTTGACACTCGCGGGTGGAGGCGTCGGTGAGAAGCCAGTGAACTTTTCTGCCGCGAGTAGGGCTTGGAGTAGACGTTCAGGTTCGTCCCAGTGAGCCTTATATCGCCATCGCTGTCAGTCTGAGCAATCACGCAGCATGGGGCTTATGACCAAACTTACGAAATGATTCGCCCCCTCCAGGCAGGCAATGGAGACACTTCGCATTCTACGACCGCTTGATCTGCCCTTCTCGAGATACTCCTCTAACCGCCATTTGCACCAGGGCATCTCGTAATCCGATCTGTCGCACCAGAGATAGCGCAGTGGGATGGCCAACCATTGCAATTGTGAAAGGTTGTTGGCTTCAGCGTCGTGGAAGACAGTACGCTCGAAGTTCCGTGCGTTCACACCCGATGTCAGGCCTTGCATGAGGAGTGCGCTGTCACTCCCTCCGGGCCCAGCAGGTCCTGGGCTGAAGAAGACTGCAACCTCGTCATCAGTCATTGTCTGGATCGTCGGGGTTCGGTCGGTATCCGGGGTGCGGAGAGACAGTGACTCTTCCGTGTCGCCATGCGTGAAGTAGCCAGATACCCATCTTGCAAATGCAACTGCTCGGTCCGTCGGGTGAATAGCCTCATCGCCCAACGGGCTGTATGACTTTGCCGGAAACGGAAACCCTAGGGCAAGAGCTGGCGGGTCTACCATTGGACGTTCTTTGTCAGCATAACGCGTCCGCCATGGATAATCGCTCCTCGTTGAAAGCTTACCGTAGAGCACACCGCGCTGAAGGTACTCAGTGAGGTCAAGCTTTCCCGCAAACGTGGGGGCATGCGCCAGAAATGCCGTTAGCCAGGTGCAACCAAACGACCAGGCACTGAGAATAACGCCCCCGCGGCCGCCATCCTTCTTCGGGATGGATTCTTCCTTGATGAAAGCAGCGAGGAAGTCAAGAAGGTCGTGGGCGCGGCCGCGCATGAACTGATCAATAAGTGCGGGCGCTTGTTCTGGTGCACCAGAGTACTGCGCACGCTCTTCCGGTCTGTACTGGGCTGAACCTGGGAAGTCTGGGCGGTTGACGAACACCACGCGCACTTGATACTTTGCAGCCAATGGTAACAAGCGCCGAAACCCGGCTAAAGAGGCAGCATTCTCTTGTCAGGACACAGCTTTTCCTAGAACTTGTGTGGGAAGAGCTACTTGCCACTGTGCCATCCAAATCCGTGGATCATCACTAGAGTCGTGTATGTAGTGATCCCGGGGACAGCGCCGCTATCTACACAGGCAAGCCTACCGAACTTCTGCAGAGTCGGATTGTTAGAAATCATAATGTGGTACGTGGTTCCAATTGAACCGAGAATGATACACTGGACTTAATAATGAGACCTTCACCACCGGTCCTAGAAATCACGCTTTATATTTTATATTACAACCTCTCCGCCGATTTTAGGCCGCAGCATTCTAAGTTCGTAGATCCTACACAGTACCATAGAATAGCTCGTGGTAGTTAGCCCGGTGTCCGATATGTTTACAAATTCAGCAATCTTACCGGCTAAGGAGCTGAAGTTCTTATTACGTACTTCGTTCGTACAACAGCTTATTCATGCTTATCACTCCCTTATAAATGTCCACGGAGTACCTGGTAGCATATGCGCCTTCTCCGCGGGGTGTGGAGTTAAGATCTGTACACGGCTTCCACACCGGATCCGTGTTAACGTCCCGGGTCAACTAATGAGCCGGTGGCTTTGGAGCATCCAGGTATGTCAACAATCCGCAACTTGACCATACCGCAGGATTGGTACATTGCGACGTTTATGCCCCAATGTTGTTGTAAGACTTCCCTTTCTTACAGTTCTAAGTATAAATATTGAATCCCTAAGCCTAGGCATCCCAAACTAGACGGCTGCACTCTTGTAACTTGGGTAGGGCTCTTACTGTAGATACTGCTGGGTACGACAATACTTGCCTCGTGGGAACCACCGTGGATCTAGAATGTGATACTCGTAGCTTAGGACGGCACGTTCAAATTAACCCGCAATATGCTTCTAAGTGTTAAAGATGGGATTAATATAAGGAGAGTCTGAATTTGTGCTCCTCTTCTCATTGCATGCTTACGGGTTTAAGTTCATAAGAGGATGCCGTATTCTGATATGACGAAGAGACTCTAATATATCGATAGGTTTGTCGATTCTTCTTTGAAAGCCGGCTTGTATATCAGCAGTCCCACTCTTTCATCGGCGACTTAGACATTGAGCTCGCACTATATATAGACAGACTCAAGATAGGCACCGACTTAGTGTCACTAGACTACTGTTTGACTATCCCATATTTTGACTAAGGTAGTATGCAGTCGAGACCGAGTGTATTACCTTTACATTGTTGACGGCACCTGAATACTTTATTCTCATCTAATCTCTAGTAAGAATGAGACTTATAACATTATCACGTCAAATTAACGAGCAGCGATTACCCGGCAACAATTAGTAGTAGTAGTTCTGTATCTTTATTAACGTTAATATTTATATACTTGTTTATTTCTTTCTTTCTTGCCGGAGTATACCCGGAGGGCATTCGGTACCTCTACGTATGATATCACATAGGGAACCTTGCGTAAGCTGGACTAAAACCTACCTGCGACAACATACCGCGGATATAGAGGTGCAAATCCTTTAACGTAATCCACAAGCGAACGGTCCACACAAGCGAACGGTCCACTTTCCACCACCCTTAGATAAATATGCTCAATTACACTACCACAACCCTTTCAATTTACTACAATTACACTTGAAATCGATGAATCAGATGATTCTCCAGCTTCCTGGCAAGTGCGTGCATTATGTCCAGGCTTGCCGCAGACGCTATAGCACCGCGCCTTCGTCTGAGCCCCTCCTGCACGACTACCACTTTATCGATTTTCCTGCAATATCTGCTTATCTATAGCCTTCTGATCTAGTAGATCCTCTGCATCTTATATAGTAAGTGATCCTCCAAGGCGTAGACGTGTTTTTTTAGCCCTACGGCGTTTGCTGAGTCCTTTATTAGCTTTGCGTAGTGAGGAGACCTCTGCTTCCAAGAGGGCTACCCGGTGCATGATAGCCTTCGCCCCCTTCGTAATACGGTCAATGGCACCTAGGATCGAGGTTGGGGAGCTGTTCTGGTGCTTAGAAATGCGAGATTTGATGAATTCGGATTGCGAAGTAGCCTCTATAGGGTTCTGCGGCGTCTTAGAGACCCAAGGTAGTGGCGTACTAGGCCGGGAGTTCGGAGGTGTTGGAGTCCGGAGTCGTACGTCCAGTTTGGAAACCACCCTCTCCGGGTCATACGGTATAAGGCTAGCTCCTTCAAAACCACCCTGTACGTTCTTTTCCGTAATAGAGGTAAAGAAGGCTTCCCGAAAGGCGTAAAGGAAGTCGACCTTGCTTACGTGGTTGATATGTGTTCGTATTAAGGACTCGATTTGACGACTGTACGCTTGTTTCAATGGCCCAAAATATCCGATATCGAGTGGCTGGAGGAGGTGCGAGGAATGTGAAGGTATATAGAGTGTGATGATATTGTGGCTCTGGCAATAGAGCTCAAATTTAGTCGAGTGGTGGTTTTCGTGGCCGTCGAGGATTAGGAGCTGGTATATCCCCTTTGTACGAGCCGCTATATGTTAGTCGAAGTACTTGATCTAATCTAGGCTAACCTCATTAGTAGTCTAGTTATTGCTAATTATCGCGATACGCTAGGTAGATGGTAGGTTGTACTCTCGATACCAGTTAGCGAGGTGGTATTGCGCGGCTAGGATGATGAAGGGAGGGATCGCCTAGCCGAAAGCATTAACTCCCTAGATAACCGTAGCCCATTCCCGATTACTAAGTTGGGCTAGTTTAGCCTTGCTACGGCTATTAGAGGTGGTAACTACTATCCCGGGGAAGATAATGCCTATTATAAAGCTAGTCTCGTCGAAATGAAGATATCGTCATCCAAGATCCCGTATTTGATTTTCATATTCCGTACGAGGTCGAACCACTCGCGAATAACCTTCAGATCCTCGTACTTGGCCCTCTAGTAGTCGTATCTGCGAGAATAACGCGTACGGAGCTTTGGTTAGCGCTTGACGAAGTTGCTAGCCTAGTGCTTTCCGACGCGTGGCGCGTCGCGTACGCGTAATAGTTAGTTGGCCATATCTTCCACATTATAGAGTCTAGGTGGAAAAGAACGCGTAGACAGCTCAATTACGTATTAAACTATAGTTCTTTCTTCCAGATCTGTAAGCTTACGCGAGTTGGGTATAATATCGCGTCGGTGTCACGGGACTGTCAGGCTGAGAGCGGAGTAAGGCTAAACAGATGGTATTTGCTACGGACAGACTCAATCCCGTGGTTGCGGGCAGGCTGATGATAAGACGTAGCTCGAAGAGCTACAAAATATAATGGACAGAATCAATATAAAGATATTTCTTTGTCGCGGGCCCGCACTAGGCCTACCACGTGACAGGGTCACGTGGCTCAATTACCTGGGGCCTCAGCGCCGTGACAGTACTCCCCTCCTCTAGGGCGGAGCTCCGACGACGCAGTTACGGTCTGGGCTTGTTCGGGTACCGGCGGTGAAAGTTGCGGACGATCTCCTGTGCGTTCTCCAGGTGCTCGGCGGGTGCTTCGGTGGGATCGTCGTATCCAACCCACTTGACAGTATACTTTAACCGAGGGCCGCCCCGGCCTCTCCTCTCCCAGCGGGAGTCCAGGATGTCCTCGACCTCGAATTCTTCGATGCCGTCCACCTCCACTGGGGGAGGAGGAGCATGGCACTGACCAGGCAAGGGATCGGTGGCAGCGGGTCGGAGCAGGCTGACATGAAAGACAGGGTGTATCCTCATAGACGCAGGCAGCTCCAGACGGTAGGCATACGGGCTGACGACTTCGGCGATCCTGAACGGTCCGAGTAGTTTCCAGTCGAGCTTCTTCTGCGGTCGGGCAGTCTTAATATTGCGGGCGTCTAGCCACACTTCCTGGCCTTCTTGGTAACGGCGGGCAGGTCTCCTTTTCCGGTTGGCGTACTCCTCTTGGCGGGCTTGGGCGAGACAGATCTCGGATTGCAGGTACTCGTGGATCGTTTTCATCTTGAGGACCAACTCCTCAGAGTCGCGAGCGGCGCGCTGTGGTCCAGGCTGTACAGGTTCGAATCCTAGGCGGGGGTGGAAGCCGTAATTGGCGAAGAACGGTGTCGTGCCGGTGCTCTCGTTGATGGCGTTATTCAGGGCGAACTCGGCAAGGGGTAGCCATCTCGACCAGTCGTCTTGGAGGTAAGAGACCTGACCACGCAGGTACTGTTCCAGGAAAGCGTTCGCGATCTCGGTCTGGCCATCTGTCTCCGGGTGGTATGCAGTCGATAGCAGGGCTTTGATTCCTAGGCGGCGGATCAGGTGCCTCCAGAACGCGGACACGAATTGGGCTCCACGGTCGGAAACAATTGTCTTGGGGAGGCCATGTATCTTCCAGACATGCTTGGTGTACAGGCGGGCGACTTCCTCGGCATCACAGGTTCCTTTGCAAGCTATGAAGTGCTTCATCTTCGTCAGACGGTCTACTACGACGAGGATCGCGTCGTACCCATCGCTTTCGGGTAGGTGTGTGATGAAGTCCATGGAGATATCCTGCCAGGCTCGGTCGGGAATCGGTAAAGGTTTGAGTACCCCCTGGCGTGCTTCTCTGGAGACGGTGCTTCGCTTGCAGGTGTGGCAGTTTCTGACCCATCGCTCGATATAGGATAGCATACCCGGCCAGTAGTATTCTCTCGAAATGGCCTCGTAAGTTCTCGCTCGGCCCATGTGTCCGGTGACCGGGCTCTCGTGGTACGAGCGTACAAGCTCAGCGAGCAGTTCTTGATGTTCAGGGACGTACAGCCGGTCTCGATAGTACAGGTATCCGTGTCTGTTCTCGCACTCGGCTAGGGTGATACGCGGGTGGCGGGCGTGGTTCTCCTCTAGGGCCTTCAGTATGGACCGTAGTGTTTCGTCGGACTCGTACCCTTGTTCGAACAGTGCTTTCACCGGTGGGGGCAGTAACGGAGCAGTTCTCTCTCGTGAGCGGACGGGGCGGACTGGCTCAGGGTCTGGTTCCGTGGCTGCGGTCTCTGGTCTCCTTGTGCTTGAGCGTGTCGTAGCTCTTAGCTGTACTGGTTCCTCTGTGAATCTGACTCGTCTCTTGCTGGGCGGGGTGGGTTCCTCGAAGTTGTGGCTCTTCAGTACTACCTGGCTCTGGTGTAGCAGGCGCTCATCTCCCTCCTTCGGGAGGTCCTCTGACCTCCTGGTCAGAGCGTCAGGCTTCGCTCCTTGTTTGCCGGGACGGTAAGTAATCTTGAAGTTGAACCTGGAGAGGAATTCGGACCAGCGGGCTTGTCTGCGGTTCAGGAGTTTCGTCGTCGTGAAGTATTCTAGGTTCCGGTGGTCTGTAATGACCTTGATCGGGGAGCTCGTTCCCTCCAGTTCCGGGCGCCATTCCTCGAAACAGCGAATAATTGCCAGGAGTTCCTTATCGTAGATCTCGTAGTTACACTCCGTTACCGAGTGCTTCTTTGAGAAGAAAGCAACAGGCCGTAAAATGCCGTCATCGCCGTACTGCGATAGCACACCGGCCGACACGAAATCGGAAGCGTCGGTTTCCAAGATGATCTCTCTTTCCCAATCGAACGGGGCCAGGACGGGCGCGGTCGTGAAAGCAGTCTTCAGTCGGTTGAATGCCTCTTCGCAGTTCTTATCCCAGTTGAACTTCACCCCCTTCTTAGTGAGGTTGACTAGCGGGGCGATGATCTTCGAGAACCCTTGGATGAAGCGTCGGTAGAAGTTCCCGAAGCCGATAAAGGCTTGTACATCGGTCAGGCAGGCGGGCGTTTTCCAGTTGACGATCGTCTCGATCTTCTTCGGGTCCATCTGGATTCCTTCTCGGCCCACGATCACTCCGAGGAAGGTGGTCTTGTCCTGGAAGAACTCGCACTTCTGGATCTTGGCGTACAAGCCGGCTTCTCGCAGGGCCGCGAGGACCTTCCTTACATGAGCGATGTGCTCCTTTCTCGTGCGACTGTAAATCAGGATATCATCTAGGTAGGCTGTGCAGAAAACGTCTAGGTACTCTCGCAGGGTGTCGTTAATAAACCTCTGGAAGGTTGCTGGCGCTGCGGTCAGGCCGAACGGCATAACGAGTGACTCGAACAGGCCGAACCGGGTACGGAAAGCCGTCAGGTATTCTTGTCCTTCCTTGATACGGATGTTGTTGAACGCAGAGATAATGTCGATCTTCGTGTAGTACATCATCCCTTTCAAGTTGCTGAGGGATTCCTTCGTTAGCGGCAGGGGGTAGCGGTCCTTGACGGAGATGTTGTTCAGCGCACGGTAGTCCACACAGAAGCGGAGTCCTCCTCCTGGTTTCTTGACGAAGAGTACTGGCGAGGCAGCAGGAGACGAGCTGGGTCGGATGAAGCCTTTCTTTAGGTTATCCTCAAGCCATTCCTTAAGGGCCCTCAGCTCGTCGCGGGACATCGGGTACAGAGGTCCAAAGGGCGGTGTCGCTCCCTCAATAAGCTTGATCTCGTGGTCGTACCGACGGTGTGGCGGTAGCTTGTCTGCTTCCTTCGGGGAAAAGACGTCACGGAAGTCTCGAAGCTCTAGTGGCAGTAGTTCTTCCAGGTCCGGTGCGTCGTGTTGGCTAAGCTGTTGTTCTATGTCTTCTATGGTGACAGAAAACATCTGGTAGTTCCTTCGGGCGTACGCTGAGCAGGCTCGCATTGAAACTTCTGCGATATCCATGTGTTCTAGTCCGGTGGGGCGGGGCGGTAGGTAGGTCGGGCGGTCTCTTTTCGGCACGTCGTGCAATGCTCTGATCTTGGACGGGCGGGCGGGGGTGTTGCAGTTCTTCTGGCAGTACTGGCTGTCAAAGGTGAAGGTATGGCTGGCGAACCCGACCCTCGGGTCGTGTTCCTTTAGCCATGGCATTCCTAGTATGACGGGGTAATACGCTAGCTGCGTGACGTATAGTCTGATCTCTTTCTCGAAGTGGTCCTCAATCCTCAGGCTGGTGATAACATAGTGGGTGACCTTCCCACTCTCGGATTCTCGGCCGTCAAAGACCTCCAGGGCGAACGGTCTCTTCAGTTTCTTTAGCGGGAGCTCGTGGCTCTCGGCCCAGCTCTGGTCAACAAATCCCTTTCCTTCGGCGCCAGAGTCGGCTAAGGCGTAGGTAGGCAGTTTCCGGTCTCCTAATTCCAGGGTGGCGGGTAATATCATTAGGTGGGATCTCATGTCCTCTTCTTCGCGGACCGAGAGACCCTTGACGGCGGCAGCAGAGATCTTCAGCGTTCTTAGTGCGCGGTTCGGTTGGTGTCGTGTTGTGCGCTCTATAGGAGCCTGTGTGCGACTTAACGCAGGCTCGCTCCGTTTACCGAGACCTCAATGCTCGGCTGCGGGCTGCGGGATCTGGACGAGGACAAGCTGGCGGGGGAACCGGAACGGGCCACTCTGGCTTGTAGGCGGGAGCGAGTATCGGGGTGGGGGCAATCGGCAACGCGGTGGCTCTGAGAACCGCAACGGAAGCATTCTCCTCTCTCTCGTCGGCCTCCAGGGACGAACCGTGACCCTCGCTGCGCGCTGAGGTCCATAGGCTCGCCGCGTTCGGCCCTCGTCTCCGGTCCCTTCGCGGGCGGGGAGATGGTCTGCGGCCGGTTGGTGCTCGGGGCCGGGGCGGTGTAAGATCTTCCAAGGGTCGGCACGGGTTGGTTAAAGCGTTGACGGCGGTTTTCTAGATTCTGTAGGAAGGCAGCGTACTGGTGATATTCCCGACTGGGCGGTTCGTGGTGAAGCAGCATGCTACGCAGTTCTCGGGAGATGGCTTGTTCTAGGAGCGTCGGTAGGGCTTCTTCTGACATCTGTCCCTCGAGGGCGAGGCGCTGGAATTCGGCGAAGAACGTGCTGAAGTCCTTGTTTGATTGGCGCAGGCGGAAGAGGTCGTTTCGGGCATTGTTGACGAGGTTCGGGTCTCCAAAGGCGCGGTCCAGCTGGTCCAGGATCTTGTCGTAGTCGGAAAGCTGACAGACGCCTTCCTTGATGTGCGGGAGAATCTGGGCATAGGCAGGGCCCTTCAGTCGGTTGGTAACATAGGCCATACGGCTCTGGGGTGTGGGGAAGCGGTCGCGGTTAGCCTTCATCTTCTCGTGTATCTGGGAGACGAAGCGGCGTAGGTCCTTGCGTTCTCCTTCGAACTTGTCGGGGTCAGGGAGTCTCTCGGACAGGCGCTGGGAGCCATTGGATTGTGTGTCGACGGGGGTGTTGGTTCCGGGGGTAGTGACGAGTGCCGGTACGGTGACGGTAGCGGTCTGCGACTTAGCTCGGTGTTCGGCGAGGACTCGTCCCGCTTTGGCTTCGATAAGAAGATCCCGGAGCTTATCCAGTTCCTTCTCCTGATAGTTGGCGACTGCGTTGGAGCTCGTCAGCTCCTTCTGTAAGCGCTGGGTTTCCTCTTCTAGTTCCAAGATCCTCTGGCCTTGCTGTTCGATCTTGGCGTAGACTTCCTGGTCGTCGGTCTCCTTCCGGGCGATATAGTCGTAAGCCAGGCGGAAATACTCGTACCATTGGGAAATATGCCCCATTACGTGGGCGGCAAAGGACTCGTCGTCTTCCGGCAGGAACGGTGGTAGCGGGCGGTTCGCCATTGCAGCAGTAGTGATGGCGGTAGGGGTAGGAGCTACGTAATGTCACGGGACTGTCAGGCTGAGAGCGGAGTAAGGCTAAACAGATGGTATTTGCTACGGACAGACTCAATCCCGTGGTTGCGGGCAGGCTGATGATAAGACGTAGCTCGAAGAGCTACAAAATATAATGGACAGAATCAATATAAAGATATTTCTTTGTCGCGGGCCCGCACTAGGCCTACCACGTGACAGGGTCACGTGGCTCAATTACCTGGGGCCTCAGCGCCGTGACAGTCGGCTAGGTCGTCCAAAGCGTCGTTATATCAAGGTCGTATGACTAACGTTATAGATCTTAGCTATAGTTCTAATACTAAGATTTTCGTCGTTTCTAATAGCTTCGATAGCTAAATTGAGTCTAGCTTCATATATTATAGATTCTATAGTTCGTTATGGTAGAATTACGTGTTGAATGAGGAGGGTACGCGTTGCGGTATAAAGTGGACCGTTCGCTTGTGTGGACCGTTCGCTTGTAGATTACGTTATCCGCAAATTTTTTTTTTTACCTGTCCTCGGCCCTGCTAGACTAGGGTCTCACCACCGCTAGCTTAGTGATCCCAACGCACCGCCCCCACCCTCCCCCTAGCCCCCAAACTGCATCCCCCGTGCATCGCCCCCTATCTCCTCTCTCTCGTCCTCCCTTGCGATTTCCTCGGCGAGTCTGAGCTCCGGGAACCGACGGAGGCTGAGGAGCTACCTAACGACGGTCCCGTCCGTGGCCGAGTCCGCCGTCAACGTTGCGAAGTCCCTACTCGTTTTCTATACGTTATAAGTATAGGTTTTACTGTCTAAATTGATTTTCTCCTTATACTTGCCTTGCCGCGCGTCGATACCCGACCGCTGTTCGAGTGCCGAATCATAGTTCGGCCGATAGGAGGTAGGTGTCCTTCGCTTTGGCGCGACACTTGGTCGAGATTCTAGAACATTCTTCACGTATAAGAGATGATAAAATGAAAGGCTACCCCTACGACCCTCTGATGTAGTGGTACATGTATCCAACTCTTGCTGTGAGGTTATGTGAACCTGCGCTGCTTGGGTATCTGCTCCTTTCTTCGCCACATTCCCTTTGACACGTAATATCCGCCGCTGTTATCTGCTTAGGTCTCCTCACAGTGCCAACAACACCGCAAAACAGACGCCAGCGGCAGCCACAACCGAGACCGCCTTCTTCCCAGCGTTATTTTTGGCCGTGTTTGTGGACGATGACGCGCTCGAAGTCGAAGTGGATGTCGAAGCCCCAGTCGCGGTTGCCGGCTTCGTTGCCTGGACCTGGATGCCCGCGACTTTAGTCGTTGTTGAGGGCGCGTACGAAGCCGATGTGAAGGAGCATTGCGACATGATCTTATTGACATCTATTTCAACGTTAGCTTTTGGCGTTCACCATCTTCAAACCAGGTCGAATCAGGTCCCTTACCATCTGACGTATTCCCGTTCTGCGCAATGCAGCTCGCACAGAGCGCCATCACGCCGGCAACATCAAAGCTCGTGTTCGTGGAGATGCAGTTCGCCTCTATAGCCTCGTCGGCGTCCTCTGTCGCTCGGACGCGCAGCTTCCTCCGCTCATCGTTGTCCATGTCTGCCTCGTTGGGGTCGACGTCGCATGTGTTGGTGAGCTCGACAATGGGCTGGCAGATTGTTGTGCATGCCGAGGGAACGTCGGCGGCGCGGAGCTCTTCTGCGAGGATGGCGGGGTTGCCAGTGACCACAGCGGCAAGAAGAATGGTGGAACGCATATTGAGAATGTGGTTTAAAATTTGGGTTATACCGAGTGGTGTCGGGTTAGATGATCTGAGACTGGAATGGGATTCTTGGAATGTTGGTTGAACTGGATGGATGTGATAATTCGAGATGTCGGCTAGACGAACACATCTATACTTGTTGACGATCGGGCAACGCCCTACTGTTTCTTTAGTTACAAAATATTGGTTTCATTCCATGTTAGGAGCTATTAGATGGCGCCGCGCCTTGCGTTGCCGTTCGAGGTGTTTGTGAAGCTATCACAAACATAAGCTTTGTAGAAGAGCGGAGCCCTGGGCTTCATCGTGACAGGTATCCGACATGCTTGGGAAATCCGGTCCTAAGCTAATGGCGTCCTCATATTCTCAAGCAAAACGCTGCTCTCTGGACCTTTCCAAGGGGTGCTATTCCGGGACTTACGACATGTGTGTAACCTCGTCATCGAGATCCTCTACGCGCTAGAGTTCCTTTATAGGCACTCCTTTATCCATAGTGATATCAAGCCTGCAAATATCGGCGTTAAGGGGTAGACGAACTAGCGGGCGTCCATCGTCCTACTAGACATCGACGATATAATCTACACCTTTCGGGGCACTATTATCTTACTAATACCCGGTAGTAGTGGTACGGTAGGCTACTTCTTACCGGAACGGGAAATGACCGGGTATACGGCTACTACAGATATCTAGGCTATTGCTGTTGTAGCGCTCCGGCTACTTGTAAGTAAAGCCCCGTTTACGAGTCGGGTGAACCCGTAGAAAAATACGGTATCCGGGAAGGAGGAGAGGGAATCGTTCTATATTAGGTATAAATAAGCGGTACGGTTTGTAACCGGTGTTTAGTATCTAGGTAAGTAATTTTGTCGTCTTTAAGGATTAACCCGCTAATGATTCGTATAATATTAGGCGACGCGTTTGTCTCTATATTACGGTACCTTTACGCTTAAGAGGAGTCGTAGCGTAAAGAGCGGCTGACTACGAAGGAGGTACTATCGTACCTAATTCCGAGTATATTTGTAAAGGAAGGTCTAATTGGATTACTAGTAAAGAAGAGCCGGATAGGGTAACGATACCCTGAAATAAAAGATACTATACGAGCGTAGATGAACACGAACTGCTGGTAGCGAGTATCGGCACTTCGACTTTAGCGTACTTAGAGACTAGGTCTATATTAGCTACCAGTATTAGAGAGGCAGATCCTCTTCGTTTAACACTCTCTATCTGATACACTCAACGTTAATATCAGGATAGCTTGTAGCGGACTGAGAAAGTTCAGGCTGGAGGATACGTTAAACGTCGACTACTGATCTCTGCCCGTCCGTTTAGATTTTAGGATACACGGTGTCGTCGGCTAACGAAGCGTGCTAGAATAAGTGCCGTCGGGATACTGTTCGGCGGCGAAAGTCTAACACACATGTCCACTAGCTGTTGTCACGGGACTATCAAGCTGAGAGCGGAGTAAGGCTAAACAGATGGTATTTGCTACGGACA
Organism: Coniochaeta sp. 2T2.1; assembly: GCA_009194965.1. NCBI lineage: Eukaryota > Fungi > Ascomycota > Sordariomycetes > Coniochaetales > Coniochaetaceae > Coniochaeta > Coniochaeta sp. 2T2.1. Next base: position 447,766 of record VSMA01000036.1, read on the forward strand.
GACTCAATCCCGTAGTTACGGGCAGGCTAATGATAAGACGTAGCTCGAAGAGCTACAAAATATAATGGACAGAATCAATATAAAGATATTTCCTTATCGCGGGCCCGCACTAGGCCTACCACGTGATAAGGTCACGTGGCTCAATTACCTGGGGCCTCAGCGCCGTAACAGTACTCCCCTCCTCTAGGGCGGAGCTCCGACGACGTAGTTACGGTCTGGGCTTGTTCGGGTACCGGCGGTGAAAGTTGCGGACGATCTCCTGTGCGTTCTCTAGGTGCTCGGCGGGTACTTCGGTGGGATCGTCGTATCCAACCCACTTAACAGTATACTTCAACCGAGGGCCGCCCCGGCCTCTCCTCTCCTAGCGGGAGTCCAAGATGTCCTCGACCTCGAATTCTTCGATACCGTCCACCTCCACTGGGGGGGGAGGAGCGTAGCACTAACCAGGCAAGGGATCGGTGGCAGCGGGTTAGAGCAGGCTAACATGAAAGATAGGGTATATCCTCATAGACGCAAGTAGCTCCAAACGGTAGGTATACGGGCTAACGACTTCGGCGATCCTAAACGGTCCGAGTACTTTCCAATCGAGCTTCTTCTACGGTCGGGTAGTCTTAATATTACGGGCGTCTAGCTACACTTCCTAGCCTTCTTGGTAACGGCGGGCAAGTCTCCTTTTCCGGTTGGCGTACTCCTCTTAGCGGGCTTAGGCGAGACAGATCTCGGATTGCAGGTACTCGTAGATCGTTTTTATCTTTAGGACCAACTCCTTAGAGTCGCGAACGGCGCGTTGTAGTCCAGGCTATACAAGTTCGAATCCTAGGCGGGGGTAGAAGCCGTAATTAGCGAAGAACGGTATCGTGCCGGTACTCTCGTTGATAACGTTATTCAAGGCGAACTCGGCAAGGGGTAGCTATCTCGACTAATCGTCTTAGAGGTAAGAGACCTGACTACGTAAGTACTATTACAGGAAAGCGTTCGCGATCTCGGTCTAGCTATCTATCTCCGGGTAGTATATAATCGATAGCAAGGCTTTGATTCCTAGGCAGCGGATCAGGTGCCTCTAGAACGCGGACACGAATTAGGCTCCACGGTCGGAAACAATTGTCTTAGGGAGGCCATATATCTTCCAGATATACTTAGTATATAGGCGGGCGACTTCCTCGGCATCACAAGTTCCTTTATAAGCTATAAAGTACTTCATCTTCGTTAGACGGTCTACTACGACGAGGATCGCGTCGTACCTATTGCTTTCGGGTAGGTATGTGATAAAGTCTATAGAGATATCTTACTAAGCTCGGTCGGGAATCGGTAAGGGTTTGAGTACCCCCTAGCATACTTCTCTAGAAACGGTGATTCGCTTGCAAATATAGTAGTTTCTAACCCATCGCTCGATATAGGATAGCATACCCGGCCAGTAGTATTCTCTCGAAATGGCCTCGTAAGTTCTCACTCGGCCTATGTATCCGGTAACCGGGCTCTCGTAGTACGAGCGTATAAGCTTAGCGAGTAGTTCTTAATATTCAAGGACGTATAGCCGGTCTCGATAGTATAAGTATCCGTGTCTATTTTCGTACTCGGCTAGGGTGATACACGGGTAGCGGGCGTATTTCTCCTCTAAGGCCTTTAGTATAGACCGTAGTATTTCGTCGGACTCGTACCTTTGTTCGAATAGTGCTTTCACCGGTAGGAGCAGTAACGGAGCAGTTCTCTCTCGTAAGCGGATAAGCCGGACTAGCTCAGGGTCTAGTTCCGTAGCTACGGTCTCTAGTCTCCTTACGCTTAAGCGTATCGTAGCTCTTAGCTATACTAGTTCCTCTATAAATCTAACTCGTCTCTTACTAAGCGGGGTAGGTTCCTCGAAGTTATAGCTCTTCAGTACTACCTAGCTCTAGTGTAACAAGCGCTCATCTCCCTCCTTCGGGAGGTCCTCTAACCTCCTAATCAGGGCGTCAAGCTTCGCTCCTTATTTACCGGGACGGTAAGTGATCTTAAAGTTGAACCTAGAGAGGAATTCGGACCAACGGGCTTATCTACGGTTCAAGAGTTTCGTCGTCGTAAAGTATTCTAGGTTTCGGTAGTCTATAATAACCTTAATCGGGTAGCTCGTTCCCTCTAGTTCCAAGCGCTATTCCTCGAAACAGCGAATAATTACTAGGAGTTCTTTATCGTAGATCTCGTAGTTACACTCCGTTACCGAGTGCTTCTTTAAGAAGAAAGCAACAGGCCGTAAAATGCCGTTATCGCCGTACTACGATAGCACACCGGCCGACACGAAATCGGAAGCGTCGATTTCCAAGATAATCTCTCTTTCCTAATCGAACGGGGCCAGGACGGGCACGGTCGTAAAAGCAGTCTTCAATCGGTTAAATGCCTCTTCGCAATTCTTATCCCAGTTAAACTTCACCCCCTTCTTAGTAAGGTTAACTAGCGGGGCGATAATCTTCGAGAACCCTTAGATAAAGCGTCGGTAAAAGTTCCCGAAACCGATAAAGGCTTATACATCGGTTAGGCAAGCGGGCGTTTTCCAGTTAACGATTGTCTCGATCTTCTTCGGGTCTATCTAGATTCCTTCTCGACCCACGATCACTCCGAGGAAAGTGGTCTTATCCTAGAAGAACTCGCACTTCTAGATCTTAGCGTATAAGCCAGCTTCTTGCAAAGCTACGAGGACTTTCCTTACATAAGCGATATACTCCTTTCTCGTACGACTATAAATCAGGATATCATCTAGGTAAGCTATACAGAAAACGTCTAAGTACTCTCGCAAGGTATCGTTAATAAACCTCTAGAAGGTTACTAGTATTGTAGTCAAGCCGAACGGCATAACGAGTGACTCGAATAAGCCGAACCGGGTACGGAAAGCCGTCAGGTATTCTTATCCTTCCTTGATACGGATGTTATTAAACGCAAAGACAATATCGATCTTCGTATAGTACATCATCCCTTTCAAATTGCTAAGGGATTGCTTCGTTAGCGGCAAGGGGTAGCGATCCTTAACGGAGATATTATTCAACGCACAGTACTCCACACAGAAGCGGAGTCCTCCTCCTAGTTTCTTAACGAAGAGTACTAGCGAGGCAATAGGAGACGAGCTAGGTCGAATAAAGCCTTTCTTTAGGTTATCCTCAAGCTATTCCTTAAGGGCCCTCAGCTCGTTACGGGACATCGGGTACAAAGGTCCAAAAGGCGGTATCGCTCCCTTAATAAGCTTGATCTCGTAGTCGTACCGACGGTATAGCGGTAACTTATCTACTTCCTTCGGGGAAAAGACGTCACAGAAGTCTCGAAGCTCTAGTAGCAGTAGTTCTTCTAGGTCCGGTACGTCGTATTAGCTAAGCTATTATTCTATATCCTCTATAATAACAAAAAACATCTAGTAGTTCCTTCGGGCGTACGCTAAACAAGCTCGCATTAAAACTTTTGCGATATCTATATATTCTAGTCCGGTGGGGCGGGGCAGTAGGTAAGTCGGGCGGTCTCTTTTCGGCACGTCGTACAATACTCTAATCTTAGACGGGCGGGCGGGGGTATTACAGTTCTTCTAGCAGTACTAGCTATCAAAGGTGAAGGTATAGCTAGCGAACCCGACCCTCGGGTCGTATTCCTTTAGCCATAACATTCCTAGTATAACGGGATAATACGCTAGCTACGTGACGTATAATCTAATCTCTTTCTCGAAGTAGTCCTCAATCCTTAGGCTAGTGATAACATAGTAGGTGACCTTCCCACTCTCGGATTCTCGGCCGTCAAAGACCTCCAGGGCGAACGGTCTCTTCAGTATCTTTAGCGGGAGCTCGTAGCTCTCGGCCCAGCTCTGGTTAACAAATCCCTTTCCTTCGGCGCCAGAATCGGCTAAAGCGTAAGTAGGCAATTTCCGGTCTCTTAATTCCAAGGTGGCAGGTAATATTATTAAGTAGGATCTCATATCCTCTTCTTCGCGGACCGAGAGACCCTTAACGGCGGCAGTAGAGATCTTTAGCGTTCTTAATATACGTGTCACGGCGCCGAGGCCGCAGGAAATTGACCCACGTGACCCTATCACGTGGCGGACCTAGTACGGACCCGCGACAAAGAAATATCTTTTACGTTGATTCTGTCCATTATGTTTTGTAGCTCTTCGAGCTACGTCTTGTCATTCAGCCTGCTCGCAACCACGGGATCGAGTCTGTCCGTAGCAAATATTATTTCATAAGCCTTACTCTGCTCCCTACCTAACACTCCCGTAACATTACGTAGCTCCTACCCCTACCGCCATTACTACTGCTGTAATAGCGAACCGCCCGCTACCACCGTTCTTACCGGAAGACGACGAGTCCTTTGCCGCCCACGTGATTGGCTACATTTCCCAATGGTACGAGTATTTCCGCCTCGCTTACGACTATATCGCCCGGAAGGAGACCGACGACTAGGAAGTCTACGCTAAGATCGAATAGTAAGGCTAGAGGATTTTGGAACTAGAAGAGGAAACCTAGCGCCTATAGAAGGAGCTAACGAGCTCCAACGTAGTCGTCAACTATTAGGAAAAGGAACTGGATAAGCGCCGGGATCTTCTTATCGAAGCCAAAGTAGGACGAGCCCTCGCCGAATACCGAGTTAAGTCGTAGACCGCTACCGTAACCGTACCGGTACTCGTTACTACTCCCGGAACCAATACCCCCGTCGACATATAGTCAAATGGCTCCTACCGCTTATCCGAGAGACTCCCTGACCCGGACAAGTTCGAAGGAGAACGTAAGGATCTACGCCGTTTCGTCTCTTAGATATACGAGAAGATGAAGGCTAATCGCGACCGCTTCCCTATACCCTAGAGCCGTATGGCCTACGTCACTAACCGGCTAAAGGGCCCTACCTATGCCTAGATCCTCCCGTACGTTAAGGAAGGCGTCTGTTAGCTTTCTGACTACGATAAGATCCTGGACCAGTTGGACCGCGCCTTTGGAGACCCGAACCTCGTCAACAATGCCCGAAACGATCTCTTCCGCCTGCGCCAGTCAAACAAGGACTTCAGCACGTTCTTCGCTGAATTCTAGCGCCTCGCCCTCGAGGGACAGATGTCCGAAGAAGCCCTACCGACGCTCCTGGAACAAGCTATCTCCCGGGAACTGCGTAGTATGCTGCTTCACTACGAGCCGCCTAGTCGGGAGTACTACTAGTACGCCGCCTTCCTGTAGAATCTAGAAAACCGCCGTCAACGCTTTAACTAACCTATGCTGACCCCCGGAAGATCTTATACCGTCGCGGCCCCGAGCGCCAACCGGCCGCGGACTACCTCCCTACCCGCGAAGGGACCGGAGACGAGGGCCGAATACGGCGAGCCCATGGACCTTAGCATGTAGCGAGGGTTACGGTTCGTCCCTGGGAGCCGACGAGAGAGAGGAGAATGCTTCCGTTGCGGTTCAAAGAGCTACCGCGTTGCCGATTGCCCCTACCCCGATACTCGTGCCCGCTTGCAAGCCAGAGTGGCCCGTCCCGGATCCCCCGCCGGCTCGTCCTCGTCCAGATCCCGTAGCCCGCGGCCGAGTATTGAGGTCTCGGTAAACGGAGCGAGCCTGCGTTAAGTCGTATATAGGCTCTTATAGAGCGTATAATACGTTACTAACCGAACCGCGTACCAAGAACGTTGAGGATCTCTGCTGCCGCCGCTAAGGGTCTCTCGGTCCGCGAAGAAGAGGATATGAGATCCTACTTGATGATATTACCCGTTACCTTGGAATTAGAAGACCGGAAACTGCCTACCTATGCCCTAGCCGATTCTGGCGCCGAAGGAAAGGGATTTGTCGACCTGAGCTGGGCCGAGAGCTACGAGCTTCTACTGAAGAAACTGAAGAGACCGTTCGCCTTGGAGGTCTTTGACGGCCGAGAATCCGAGAGTGGGAAGGTCACCTACTATGTTATCACTAGCCTAAGATTGAGGACTACTTCGAGAAAGAGATTAGATTATACGTCACGTAGCTAGCGTATTATCCCGTTATACTAGGAATGTTATGGCTAAAGGAATACGACCCGAGGGTCGGGTTCGCTAGCTATACCTTACCTTTGTGATAGCCAGTACTACTAGAAGAACTATAATACCCCCGCCCGCCCGTCCCAGATCAAAGCATTATACGATCACGTAGCGAAAAGAGACCGCCCGCCTACCTACCTACCGC